>OX336380.1:15082650-15682650 GCA_946902895.1 Fragum fragum
TGCAGTTAGAAATTTGAAAATTGAGAGCCAAATATTCTCTTCCGTAATCTTATCGTGATTCACGTTAAACAAATGAGGTTGCAACCACTGTTAAAAAATAAAGAGGCTCAAAGAATCTATGAAGAAATTAACATTTCTTAGAAGTTTTTACAGACTTGATTTTACCTTCTCATGATATATATAAACTGTCACTTTTTGGGCGGCGCCTTTCTGCGTAAGTCTTAAACTTGTGACGGGTAAATATGTCGCCCTATTTAATGAATAGTATCTGAACTTAGATGTTGCAATAAACGTTGTTATAATCATTTGTTTTACGTGATATGAACTTGAGGCTTCTATAAAAAGACTTATATATTTATTTTGCTTTCTAATTCATCGATTCTTCTGTGAAAAAAATGGATAGGGATTTTGAATTGACAGCATCAAATGATATGTCAAGTAATAAAAAGATAGTTTAACTAATGAGTTTCTTTCGAGAGAAAACTTCAATATTCTCTTAATGAGCGTTTTGTATGATAAATGTAATATGCTTCATAAAAGGGCCCGCTTACGATTCTCAAAACTTATATGTGTAATGAACTGTCCAAACTTCGAAATTTTCGACCCAAATTGCACGTCTAGGGGTGCTTAGGAGTGGAAATTGGAATGTTTACTGAGTCCATTATATAGATGAATTGGGAATTAAAACCAAAGTGCAGGAGATAGATCTGAGGTGAATTCGGGATGAATAACAATATCGAGTGATTCCGTCTTGAAATCAACATTTGATGAAGTTGCAAATGCAGAGTAGGATGTCGGTTATTATTTTTTCTTTACCGTTTTGTCATCCTGAATATAGGGTTCAGCCGATACCTGTAGAAAAGTATTGATCTAAGCCACGCTCAAAGCATCTTGCCGTACCAAGGGCGGCGAACGTTCTCCTTATCTAACGAGAGAAAAAGATGATCTCGATATTCCTTCACTCATGAGGATGCGCTTAAAGAAGCCCATTCACTGATCACGAATTTCATTTTATTAATAAACAATATTAACCTGGCACTCGTCCAATACAGTTTTTGACCTTAGTTTTGTTTTCCAAAGGATCTTCCTAGTTTAGAAAGCCGCCGTATAAAGGCGCAGTTGGAAGCGCACCAGACTCACAATCTTCAATCATACAGTACCGTTGGTTCGATCCCCGGCGACGGCATATATCCTTTCCGAATTCATCTCTCACTAATGGGTGGATAATCGTAAACGAAGCGGAATAGCAGCTGGATGCTAGGAAATGGTGTAATGGTAGTACTGGTGTCAGATATACCAGAGATCTATTGTTAGGTGCTCCAGCCTCCGCGATATGACTAAAAGAAATTTAAAAGCGGCGTTAAACACAATTCAAATATCAAATCCTAGTTCAGAGATATATCGCGGAGACTTTGTTGAAACCATGTCAATGAAAATGGTTACGACTTGAAAGTCGAGGCCTCATTTTTTGTCTCGTTAGCATATTTTTGCGATATTCGTCAAAAGTATTATTTTCAATTTTCCCCCAACAAAATATTTTTGTTCTACAAAAGTTCACGAAGATACGACCACCACTACTCAAACAGACTGATAATAATACCATGATGGTCCTATATCGCTTCCTTGAGTATGATTGCCCAAGGCTTTATGCTGTATATAGAATATTAAAGCTCTACACCTAATTTTTTTGGTGAAGATATTTTAAAGGTTTTCTCTTATAATCCTACTTAGAGGTATATTGAAGATCCTACAATTTAATGCTAAGAGTACGGTTATTCTTTGAAGTATTTTGATAGAGGGTCAAAAGGCATTAATATATACTAAATATCAATGCTAAGGGCCTAATGGTTTAGGAGATGATTTTAAAAGATATCCTTCTTTATTCCTTTCTGTAATCTTGGATTGCACAGAGAAAAGCTAATTCTAGGATGTATTTTGGTAAAGGGTCAATAGGTATTAATAAACACCAATTATTCAAGCTAATGGCCTTATGGTTTGGGAGACGAAGATTATAAAAGATATTCATTTTTTTCATATGGGTAAAATCAGGGATAAGAGAGAATCGGGTTAATTTACAGAGTGCAATAATTCTTTAAAGTTTATTGGTAAAGGGTCAAGAGACATAAATATATACAAAATATTAAAGCTATAGGCCTTATGGTTTTGGAGAATATTTTCAAAGATTTCCTTCTTTAATTCTATGTAAAATCAGGGATCACACAGATAAGGGCTAATTTTCAGAGTACGGTAATTCTTTGAAGTATTTTGACAGAGGATCAATAAATGATGATCTATACCACATATCAAAGTTCTAGGCCATATGATTTGGGAAAGAAGATTTTTAAAGAAATCCTTCTTTAATTCTAGTGAAAATCAGGGATCACACAGAAAAGGGCTAATTTTCGGAGTGCTGTAATTCTTTGAAGTATTTTGATAGAGTGTTAATAGATGTTATTTTTACCAATATCATAGCTCTAGGCCTTATGGTTTGGGGGAAGAAGATTTTCAAAGATTTCCTTCTTTTATGTAAATTCAAGGATCACACTGAAAAGGGCTAATTTTCGGAGTACTGTTATTCTTTGAAGAATTTTGATAGAGTGTCAATAGATGATGATTTATACCAATATCAAAGCTCTAGGCCGTATTGTTTGGGGTAAGAATATCTTTCAAGATTCCCTCTTTATTTCTTCGTAAAATCAGGGATCGCACAAAAGGGCTACTTTCAAGATACGGTAATTCTTTGAAGTATTTTGGTAGAGGGCCAATAGATGATGATTTATTCCAAATGCCAAACCTCTAGGCGATATGGTTTAGGAGAAGAAGATCTTCAAAGATTTTCTTCTTGATTTTCTATGTAATATCAGGGGTCGTTCAGAAAAGGGCTACTTTCAAGATATGGTAATTCTTTCAAGTATTTTGGTACAGGGTCAATAGATGATGATTTATTCCAAATATAAAAGCTCTAGGCTTTACGGTTTGGGAGAAGAAGATCTTTTAAGTTTTTTTTTCACCTGGTTGCAATCGCAACCAAAGTTCTCTTTTTTCAATTCTTTGAAGTATTTTGAAAGCGAAAGACCTAAGATCATTTCCGTGAAGTTTGGATGAAATTCAATAGTTAGTTTAGGAGATTTCACATCCCCGGACGGACGACGGAAGAAAACCATAGCTCAGGTTCGTAGCTTCGCGCTCAGGTGAGCTAAACAATCTAAGCTATGACATAGGAGTTACGTGACTGTATAACATCAATATAATTATCAAAGCACATATTGCAGTGCAGAATGTAAAAGAACTCAGGAAAACAGCTATTGCACGTGCATACCATAAATCTACTGTGATTTACTATTTTGCCTTAATATATATATAAGCTTAAGCTAAAGAGAAAATTAAATTGAATTTTCAGCTTTGACGCTATTATGGAAATGCCTCTATTTTCAATTGAGCCAGGTGAAGAAGCCATAAGAAGGTTTTGGCTTGTCAGTCTGTGACCGCTCTTGCCGTGAGCATTTCTCTTGGCAGAATAATTGAATTGCTCACGGCAAACAATTAACAAATTTTAGAACTAGTGAACACAAAACCGGGTAGGTTGCTGACCGGCCGAGACCTGGAGCGGTACAAGTGACATTTTGTGGTAGGGTTACAGCACAAATTATCGTTTGACTGCGGATTTGAAGGCCTTATAATTGATCGATTTACATACATATAACTATCATAAAACTGAACAAATTTCGAATTAAGGCAATGGAACTCGTTTGTCTTCAGTGACGTATTTACACTGCGGTTTCCTGATGACAGGGTACTTGGTTACTACAGGCCTGGAGAACGTCATATTCAATTATGTGTCAAGCAAATTAATCGCATACCAGATTTCAAACCCCTTTGCCCCCCTTTAAGCAGAGAGAAGGTCTGGTCTTACGTTTAAGCGTAAATACGCTAAGCCACACGTATCATTTCAAAATCAATAATTTCATAGAAATGCCGATATCTGGCCGCCTTGTTCTCAAACTGAATGAGCATATCTTGGACAACTGTGTCAGTCATCTAATTACCCATTTCATACGTTATGCAAGAGGTATAGACAATCCCACGGTTTATCAGAACACCCTATCTATAAAAAATATATATCTCTGCAAATAGCCAGGTGATTTTCGGTCGAAATGCAAAAACGATCGTTGCAGTATATCCAATATAAAAAAGTACATAGTTCTATCAAACGGTATGTCCAAATGTATTGGACCACCAGAGAACTATTGCCAGAAAGTACGTACCATTTCAAGAGAATGAACCATTACAAAAGAGTACGATAATACGAGAAAATTATTGCTAGAGAGTACTGACCATTGCCAGAAAGTACGAACAAATACCAGAGAATACAATAACACGGGAGAACTATTGCGAGGGAGTACGACAACATGGGAGGAGAGAACTATTACCAGAGAGGACAAACCATTCTCAAAAAGTACGAAGGCTAAAGTGCGATAAGTACGAACGAAGTAGAAATAGGCATTATATTGTGCTCTAAGCGTGGAGTATCGTCACTTTACCACGGTCGTGCTCTATTATGCTTGAAATTGTATTAAATATGATCTCTTTTGAAGCCTCATTTACTGGTTAAAAATTATACGCTTGATCGCTAGAGAATTCAAAGTGTAAAAAATTGTTACGATTGTAAAAAATGTTAAAAGAGAAAGTATTCAAAAATTTCTCTTGTACCTAAAAGCATAGAATCTTGATATAATACACGGGCATTATTTTATAAGCATCTTTGAAAGTTGCTAATTTACGAGCATTGAACGACCAGGGGTAGAGCCCCAAGGGGGGATAAAGCCTGAAAAATAATATGAAGAAAGATAATTTCACCGACAAAAAGGGAAATTATCAAAATGATAAACTCAATGTTTGATTATGATTTTGATAAAGCAATGCAATCGTCAATTGCACCATCTACGTCATCTACGTGGTACAAAAGATACTGATTACGTCATAAAATTGTAATATAATTCAGGAGCGAAATGGCGCCTTTTGGATTTTTTTTTTTTTTTTTTTTTTTATATAATGTCACTTTTTTGCATTAAAGAAATATAATAACCGGTGTTTTCCATGTAATTTCGACTTCTCTTTCATGAGCATTTCACTCGTGGTTTTGCCTTTTGTGAAAAACAGTTATTGTCGTTCACTCAGTGAAAGATTAATCGATCTTACACTGAAACAAAAGATGACCCCTTTTGTATTAGACGCCAACGGTCTCGAAATCTGCTATCGACACATGCCACAATCGCAAAACATTCCGAGCCAAAGCTGAGATAAGGTTCATTTGCCGAATGGTTAGCGTATTCCACTTGTAACGTGATGGTTGTGGATTCAGGTCACATCGGAGGCGGGCAGAATTTTTTGAAAGGACACTTTGAAGAAAAATACAGAATCCGGCTTAGTAAAAAGAGGGTAGTAGTGCATGTATTAAGGATCCATTGCCGTTCTCTCTAATGCGCATGGTAATATCTAGAATAAATCAAGAGCATGATGGAAATCAAGAGTTTGTTCTTTTATCGTGTTATCTTCGACTTAAAAAAATGATGATTTAATTCAAAGATAAATAATAATACTTTAGCTCGTTTTAATAAACAAAGAAATTTACATTGAAATACAAGGATTTGAATGAGGTTTCAATGTTGACTCTACAGTAAATTTATTGTACTATGCTCGAATCGTATCTCCACAGATGCTCATGTACACCTTCTCCAAGAGTGTAGTAGGACTTTCCATCAGCACTGAAGCAAATTGCCTGACCTTTTCTCTCGATGGTATAGGGCATGATAAATGGTTTCCCAGAGAGAGTCTCTAAAAGATGAAAAAAAAAACAGAAGAATAAGTTAATCCTTAACTGTTTTGCAAGAATTTTAGACCTACTCTTATTCAACGGTTTTGCAGAAGTCAATTTAAGATTAATTTCTTTAAAAAAATAATCGTTCAGTACATTTTAATATATTTTTAAGAGCAACTTCCACAATGTTTTCTCAAGTGGAAAAATACGGGGATGTGAAAAACAAGGATTGGGCAGTGAAGAGTTAAGAATCACATACAGAAATATAGAGCCATAAAAGGGACGGGCGATTAAAAAAAAAGAAAGAAATATTGATTGTAATAAAGTTTCTAAAGGACATCTTTTAAACTAAATAGCTAATAAGAGTTAACTTTTTAGTTCTTTTAAAAATGTAACTGATCTCTTCGTTTTCCTGCGAAAAATATTAAACGTATACTCTTTCAATAAGGTCTGGTGGAATGAAATATTTTCAGTCAATATGCAAGTAAAGTTCTAAAAATTACTAAAAATTAAGAGAAGTAAGAAGTAAAAGAGTGGAAAAAACATCACTTGATAAAATGAAAAAATGAGAAAATGAGTGAATTGATAAAGATAATCAATATAGTCTTACATTAGACTTGGTTTAAACACGTCTTATTTGTACCATTTTCTGACAAGCTACAGGGACTGACCTTTATACAATTAAAGAGAAGTACAAAATGTATTGAAACGAAAGCTTGCGCTTATAAAGTTATTTTCCATATATTCAAGATTGCAACATCTTGTATATCATTAGCTCTACGCAGGTTATAATTATTAGTTTTACCTACTCTGTCTTGGACAAGTGAAGAAAAGTAGTCAGGGTGAGGGCCTAGTATAATTTTGAAAAACGTTATCATTATATTTTCCTAAAGATTACCAGCTTCTTCGTATTTTACTTAAAACTATATCTTCATGTAGTCTATGTATACTAAGACCAAACATTTAACCTTGAGGAACTCCTGCGGAAATATAAGACAGACTAGGCAGTATTACCGTTTGGTAGCGATTATTAATATATATTTTAACCAGATAAGTAGTGAAATTCTAGTTTGTTCCATTTTGAAAAAGATTTCCTATCGCCAGACTTTGCCTTGTTTATAGAGAAACTCAATGCCATCATCTAATGCCATGCTATCTTTGTTATGTAAAACTGTTAATTGAGCCTCGCGTAAAAAAAAGACTGACAAGGTGTTAAGAAGTTTATATCCTATAGGTAATTGAATATTTCTTCTTCATTATTTTTCTTAAATATCATTCAGAAAAGATATTTGTCTATACTTCAATGGGAGCGATGGATCACCCGACTTCAAAACTGGACAAACATTGAACATTTTGGATCTTACAATATAAGCTTACCACACATTTAACTGAACGGTGGTAACTTATTTAATACACACCGCTTAAACTTAAATAGCCACCGTTTTGCTTCACTTTTCTAATAATCGTATAACTTCATTTACTTACGAATAATAGTTTGAGATCCTGAGACGTGATAATGAAGAATCTCCCTTCTAAATTTGATCAGAATTTCTTTGCCGTCGGGAGAAATATCCCCACCCACGGGATCTCTCTCCGAAGAGCTATAGGATAAGTGAATCGAGTTAGTAAGGTACACAGGCGTCGGCGATAACCAGGCGCCATCTGGAATCTTGGCAACAAGACCGCGTCCAAGGTTAGCTTTCGATATAACGTACACGTGTGCTTGAGGGTCGACCATTAAGGTTTCGGCATCTTCTTCCTCCCAACTTAAACATGGAAAAGAATGATTAATTTATACAATTTAACTTTAAACAAAAAACATATTTAAAATTTATCATAATGGTTAGCAATATCCGTTGGGTATTATTTTTGTGTCTATTTTTTAGCACATTTACCCAAGTTAAAAGGCT
This sequence comes from Fragum fragum, assembly GCA_946902895.1. Taxonomy (NCBI): domain Eukaryota; kingdom Metazoa; phylum Mollusca; class Bivalvia; order Cardiida; family Cardiidae; genus Fragum; species Fragum fragum. Next base: position 15,090,379 of record OX336380.1, read on the forward strand.
TAGGGGAAATATTGATTTACTCGTATTGTAATTGTTTGTTTTCTTCAAGGAATTGATGGTACCGCTTAATTTCAAGCGTTCAAACAAAATAATAATTTATAAGTGCAGTATACAGAATTAACTATTCAGACATTTTCTTATGTCGCTGGGATGACACACACTGATTTGAGAGTATCTTAGTTTCTAGAACTTGGTAGAGAGCTTTCAAAAACAATTTAACTGCAGATAAATGAATCTGTAGTTATATTGTTTATATAGCCAACTGACAAACTGTTTTTTCCTTCCTACCTGAATTGCAGTTTTTTGTCGACTAGTCTGGACATAGTAGCAGTGTAGGAATCTGGTTCTTTGACCATGTAGATAATGTTTACGGCGTCGTTCCCAGCGACATGACCAGTGTCCCCTGGATTAGATAAGTGCGCAATACGGAAATAAGAAACTGATAAGTTTGATTTTAATGTGTATGGTATTTAACCCATTATCAGAAGGCAAAATTTTACGCTGGTCCGAATTAAAAGGAATTGGAGACGACAATTTAAAATTTATGCTTTTTTTCGAATTTCTGGCTAGAAAACATTGTTGAAAATGAAGAAATTTCGTTCCTATTGTTTGCTTGATAGGCGTCAAAAAACGTCATTATGTTGGAATTGGTTAATGTAACTTTGAACAATCTTTCAGTTTTATCTCTGTAAGGTGTTATGGTTTACAGAGACGGGTCGAAATATTCTTTGTCATTTTTTTCATTCGAACTAAAGAGAAATGGAACATAGACACGGTCCGGTAAATATCTAGGGATAAAGACTGTACCACGTGTATAACCTCTGTATGGACATTAATTTTAGCTTTGCACTCTTCATTTGGTTTGGTTCAGCTAATACCTGAATTGCAGTTTTTTGTCAACTAGTCTTTCCATTGTTCCTGTGTAAGAATCGGGTTCTTGCACCATATAGACGATGTTTTCGGTGGTGTTACCGTCGGCATGACCCATGTCTCCTACATAAACGAATCAAAGCGCTGAAAGTTCTGAGATGGGTAATCTTGATAATGAATTTCAAAACGTAGAATTTTCAAATACGGGTTATCTATCTAGATGTCTTAAAAAAAGGTGACTTTAGAATTCATCGATAGTAATCGTCAATCAAAGACTTAATTAACCAAATATTTCATTAAGACTTGAAGGGAACTTTGAACTCCGACAGCTGCGACATTTTTGTGGACTAGTTTTATCAATTTGGAGACCCAAAACGTCCTAGCTACAGCTTATTTAAGCTGCGGTTACGACGTTTAGGTAGCAAATCAACAATTTAACTTGACTTAACATGTTACTGGCCATAAATATTGCAAAATAACGACGTTGAATATCAAAGTGGAATTATTTGTCGGAATCAATGGGAGTTGTAAGCGCTGCCATCAGGGCGTTGCCAGGGGTCCGCCAATTGACCAATAGTGACTGGCAATCAAGGAATCAACCGACAAATCCAATCATTTATTCGGCCCGGACCTGAGCTCTCAATTCCAACATTGGTCGCCATTTTTCTAACCTTTTTTGTTGATTTGGCGACTTAAACGTCGTTACTTATTCAAGCTGTAGTTTCGACGTCTAGGTCTCCAAACAACCATTTTACTTTTTGTTACATGCTACTAGCCATAAATTTTGAGAAAAAAAACGCCGTAAAAATTCGAAGCAGAACTTCCTGTTGGAGCCGACGGGAGTGGCCACAGTAGTAAGTGGGCGGAGCTAGCGACTGGTTTATTCAGATTCAGAATATATCAACATCAAACAATCAATGAGACAAACTTGAGAGAAAATGACCAGAGGTATTGACAACTTATAACCGGTCTTACACTGTATTAAACGGATACATCTGATGAAATCACATAGGCTGAGGATGCATGTATTGAATTTGTTCGTTTGAAATAGGGTTTAACGCAACTTTGAACAATTTTTCAATTACATCGCGGCGGTTGGAGCACCTAACAATGGATTCCTGGTATATCTCGCATCAGTACCACTATTACATCCTTTCCTGCCTCCAGTTAGGTTTACGATTGTCCATGAATGTGTTACAAGCTTGGAAACTACGACGATGGTCAAGGTGTCGTCATAGTCAATTACGTTTGATTAATTTCTCTTATTTCCGGTTTTGTCGCCTATAACCATAGGTGACTATAGCAGGGATCACATTCGACGACGATGGTCAAGGTGTCATCACAGTCAATTACGTTTGATTAATTTCTCTTATTTCCGGTTTTGTCGCCTATAACCATAGGTGACTATAGCAGGGATCACATTCGACGACGATGGTCAAGGTGTCATCATAGTCAATTACGTTTGATTAATTTCTCTTATTTCCGGTTTTGTCGCCTATAACCCATAGGTGACTATAGCAGGGATCACAATCAATAACAATAACTAAATAGAGTCACCATTCACTTAGATGACCTGAAGCAATTTTCCCACAGACTGGCGTGTGAAACCTTTCCTACATTGGTACACAACTTGTTCGGGAAATCAAATTATTTAAAATCAAGCAAAGTCCTCCCTGTTGATTCAAAGGAGCGAATTACCCTTAAAATTATCTCTACCTGTAAATCCAAGTAGGTTTGGATTTCGCCTTTAGATGTAACTTCCCTTCTTAAAGCTAAAATACTTTGATAGCTAAAGCAACGAGCTCAATCATTGTCACAGTCGGTTGAAGAATACAAGCCTTACCTATGTAGATACACCAGTCATTCGTATGGCCATAGCATGGACCACAAGCAATGTCCTCCCAGTCGTTATTTGTGGCCCCATTGATTGTTATTGTTGAAATTACCTGTAACAAACATACAATTCGCTTTTGTGTATAACCAGCTTAACTTATCGTCGTTTGGCGAGCAACATGTCGTAACTACAGCTTTATTCCAGCTGTAGTTACGACATTTTACACGCTAAAAGATGTTTTGCTACAGCCTCCATGTAAAACTGCTAGCAATAGATTTTAGAAATAGTCTGAATACAAAGGGATAAAATCTCATTCCACCTATCGCGTGATAGTCACCGCACGACTGAACCCTTTCCCGTTGTTTTGGTTTTTTTTAGACTGGTCCAAATTCAAAGAGATTTCAGACGATAATAAAGATTGGATGAAATTTGTAATGAAACCACTTTATGTAGAAGAAATATTATGGGAAAAGGAGAATTGCTTGTTACAAGCAATTTCTTCTTTTTCCACAATGTTTTTTTTTTCAAGTTTTAAATCAAAGCAAATATTTGTACGAGAAAGTCTATACTGCTCAGATGATGAAAGAAAAAAATGGCTCCCAATTTTCAAATTTCTAACAGACATTTGAAAAAAAAGTGATTAAGTTGACTTGTAATGAAAATGACTGTTCATAGCTTCGAAAAGAGAAAGAGGCAAACCTATTTCGAGTTACGAGACGACAAATAAGTCATCGAATGTAGCTGCAATTAATCGGGAAAATACGAATCCGTCGATTATAACAGAAAATGCCTTTTTGTGGTTTCCACTTATCAAGTATATAACATTAAATTGAATATATAGTGAATGTAGTAGATTAAAATGAATAGAGACTATTTGTCGTGAACATTAAAATGATAGCTATTGGAAAAGAGATATTTTTTACAATATCGTATTTTCATGAAAACCTGTTCAAGAACCGCTTTTAAACGGCGTTTGGTCAGGGTTCTAAGGATAAAGGTAAAGATCGGACTCTACAAAATTACAGCTCCAAACAAGTATTTCTGCTGCTATTTCGCGGTGTCTAAGATATAGACTACCGGTTGCCATCGGGAAAACAGGCAGTTATCACTTCGACAGACGGCATTTATCGGTTTGTGACCGAAGCGTATATTGGGTACATTAAAGCATTTCTATCATAGTCAATAGAATTTTAAGTAATGGATAACCACAACTTAAGCGTGTATTTATTGTTATATAACTATTTTCTTTTATAAAAGATACATTATAACAAGGACTATGATGAATTCTTGTTTCACAAATCTAAAAACAATAATAACATGCACGTAAATATGGAAATTTGTTAAAAAAAAAAAAAAAAAAAAAACATAGTTAAAAAAAACCACAGTTATTTAAATGACGTATTTTACGCAAATGTGTGCTTCTTGTATTCCAATTGAATATTTGAAAGGTATAAAGCTACTGCTGAGTGTACGCTATGTTCAAAATTTTACACTGGTCCAAATTGAAAGGAGTTGAACACAACCCTTTAAAATTAAAAAAAATATATCTCTATATATACTAAGGCGTAGAACGGTGTAGGTCGGACTCTATATATACTAAGGCGTAGTACGATTTAGGTCGGGCTCTATTTATACCAAGGCGTAGTACGGTTTAGGTCGGGCGCTATATATACAAAGGAGTAGTACGATTTAGGTCGGACTCAATATATACCAGGGCGTAGTACGATTTAGGTCGGACTCTATATATACTAAGGCGTAGTACGATTTAGGTCGGGCTCTATATATACTAAGGCGTAGTACGATTTAGGTCGGGCGCTATATACTAAGGCATAGTACGATTTAGGTCGGACGCTATATATACTAGGGCGTAGTACGATTTAGGTCGGACTCTATATATACTAAGACGTTGTACGAATTAGGTCGGGCGGTATATATACTAGGGCGTAGTACGATTTTGGTCGTACTCTATATATACTAGGGCGTAGTACGATTTAGGTCGGACTCTTTATATACTTAGGCGTAGTACGATTAAGGTCGGGCTCTATATATACTAAGGCGTAGTACGACTTAGGTCGGGCGCTATATATTCTAAGGCGCAGTACGATTTAGGTCGGACTCTATTTATACTAAGGCGTAGTACGATTCAGGTCGGACTCTATATATACTAAGGCGTAGTACGATTTAGGTCGGATTTAATATATACTAGGGCGTAGTAGGATTTAGGTCGGACTCTATATATAATTGGGCGTAGTACGATTTAGGTCGGACTCTATATATACTAAGGCGTAGTACGTTTTAGATCGGGCTCCATATATACTTAGGCGTAGTACGGTTTAGGTCGGGGTAAGTAGGTACCGTAACGGTTCATCACGTTCTGACAAATATGACCACGCATATTTCAAGGTTTAGAAAGATCCATCATAACGAAACATTCAGTATTCACTGCGACTTCTACGTAATAAAATCATAAATGGTCAAAAAGGTTTTGTGCTCGTATGTTTACTGGAGGTGTATACTATGTCCGTCTTTCAGCAAGATGGTAGTCAACGCAAGAAGAAAACTGTAAGAAGGTGCAGACGACCGAGAAGGTCAAGATCAGCGTGGGTGCGCGGGTTGTTATCAGAGGAAAGGCGGTTTTAGCTGGGTCACTTCTCTAATTATTACTGGGGAACACCGAAGATATGGTGCGAATTGCTTGACATCGCAGGCTAAAATGAAGCTGGCTCATCGATTTTTTTTCTTAGACAGTGGCACCATGACGATGGTAGAAAAAAAAAATATTGTAGCAGGACTTTCCATACGCTGTCCCTTATCGGTGCTAGCCATAACTCAACAAAACTTGTTTACTATGTAACATTAATTGACAAATCAAGACTGTCGACTAAATAACCAGTCGATCAATGAAAAATTTCATTGAGACCAGAAATGAGTTTTGATCTCCAACATTGGCCGCCAATATTGTCAACTTTCTTAGTTGGTTTGTTGACTTAAACATCGTAAATACATCTTATTCAAGCTGTAGTTACCACTTTTAGGTCACCAACAAACTACACTACCTTTTTGTAACATGCTGCTGGCAATAAATATTTCAAAATTACGCCGTTTGAAATCGCAGCGGAACTTCCTGTAGGAGCTGATAGGCTCCACCCCGGTTCTGGCTAACGAAGCAAGTGGGCGAGGCCAGCGATTGGTCAATTTGCCGTAAGAACCGGATTGAGGCGTAAAACTTCCGTATTGAAGACCAACAGAACGTAAAACAATCGTGGCTTGATAGGCTATACATATGCTTCTGGTTGTATAACGGGTGTCTTCCTATTTTCTCTACATACTTTTACGTGCTGACACGATTTGTTGCGTCCACCCCGTTCTGATACCTATTCTTGTGTTTCTCATTTCCATCGTGATTGCAGTGGCAAATTCTTTTACAGTTTCAAAATTTAACCGGTGGCTAAGACAGCCCGGCTCTGTTTTTGTTCCTTTTTTTAATGTAAAATATAACCTGCTTTCTTTCTTTACTTACCTGAGCGGTTGTTTTGTTTAAAGCAAAAATTTTGTTCTCTCCGGATCTATGGTCAAAGTCATTATGGGTAAAGAGAATATCATGATTCTTTCTACTGGCGCATAAACCTGAGGCCTCAATTATATCAGGGTCTGCAATGCTTCCAACATCGACACCGTCTGCAACTGAAACGGAATTAGGACACATTTACATGTATAATGAAATTGTGCACTAAAGCATCGGGAAATCTGGTTTGTTTAACCGTATCCCGCAAAATCCCGCTTTTTCATGCCTTCCCCCCTCCCACACACACACACACTCACACACTCACAAGAAAAAGACTTTGGAAAACATTGAGAATAATGAAGAAACTGAATGTCTACCCTAAAGGCAAATATTTTCAAAATCCAATCAATTAACAATTGTCGTCTGCAACTTCTTTGAATTTGGACCAGTCGTCTGGTAATGGGTTACTAAAGTATTGGCTCTTTTGTCGGGGATGGAGAAGTTTTAAGACATAACATAGGCAAACTAGTGTCCGTATGAAGGATATTTTCCCTATCAAGTCTAAAATACAATGTAATCACAAATTTCATTTCAAGGGGTAAGATTGGACATGATATGATTCATGTCTCAGACATTCACATCACTTGTTAAGAAAATGATCAAAAACACATTGATTTAGACTGGTAAGTATGGGGTCTATGAAGTTGACAGAACCATCAGAAATCGGTATTTAGCTCTACATATGCCTTTGTGAGCTTTCTTAACATTCCAGCCCAACATACTGCTCAAATGCGAAGGCGACATGATGGCTGCTTGTTAAGTTAGCTCGACATTCCAGGCCAACGACTAGCTCAACAACGGAAAAATTAACAAATGCATATAATATTCTCTGTAGAGCCAGCACGACATTCGGTCTCAACATCAGGCTCAATAGAAAAAGTGACAGTAAATTGAAGCAACTGCATACGGCATTTAATTTAAAAGTGCTTTGATTATCAGGCAGCGTCTAGCATGTGAACCGCGTCATGTGTTGACACGTGGGCACCACAAAATTCTTTGACAATGTCGGTGAAATATTGAATCTCCTGTCATATGGAGGATTAAAACTAGGTCGCTGTCCTATCTTGAGTCTTCATTTTGGGTCAGCATATCTTGAACTGATACGTCACTTACACTCAAAATGCCTAAAGTCGTATTTTATTATCAGACGGTACCCTGCATGTCTAGTGCTTCTTTAGCCAACATGTGAGCACCTAAAAATCTCAAAGTTTTTAACCCTTATCATGCTGGCGGACAATTTCGGTTTTGGCAGGAGGTGTAGACAAGATCAGCCTGCATATAAGAGCAGTCTGATTTAGTCTACACCGCCTGGTCTTTCTTTGTCAAACCAGAGTTGTTCATGAAATCAATTTTCAAAAGATGTAGTGACCATTGAACAAGTACTACCAGTGCTCTCAGCCCTTTGATTTTAATGAAATTTTGAAATTGTAGAGAACTTTTTCAAATACATGCTATTCAAAAAACTTAACATTGCCAATTACTACCGGCCTATTCAAGATACATGGCTCATGTTTGGCATGATGATACATCTCCATAATAGCATCTCCTCACGTCAAGGTCATGTGCTAAGGTTAAGATCACCTACCACGTTAAAATGTTTAGTATTATTGCGGGGGCATTGTGTTTCACAAACACACCTTGTTTGTTTTCTTGGAGGTATGAACCGAAAAAACCTAATCAAACTTATTTTTGAATATATTGCACGACCACTCAAATGTCGTTCTTTAAAAATTTACTGCAACAAAGTTAATGAATATAAATATAAGAAAAAATAGAGAATCACTCAAAAATACTGAGATTTGCAAGATGTAATAAGCCGATTTGCATAAATGTTCAGAGTAATATTTCCACAAAATTGTTAATTTCCTATAATTGCCTGTCCTTTTCCTTTTTATTGAAGTGTATGGTCATTTATTTTCAATAGAGCATGTTTAATTGATTCTCCTGCATGGTATTGTTAAACTAGTGCATTTCAGTTGTTACATTTGACCTATCGCTTGCCCCGCCCACTTACTTCTTTAGTCTCTCCCATCGACTCCGTCAGGAAGTTCCGCTTCGATTTTAAACGGCGTTATTTTGCAAAATTCATGGCTAGTGGCATGAAACAAAAAAGCAAGTGGTTGGTTGGCGACTTAAACGTCGTAACTACAGCTTTAATCAAGTCGCTAAACCAACAAAAAAGTTAACAAAAATGGCGGCCAATATTAGAGATCAAACCTCTATTCCGGACTGAATGAATGATTTCATTGGACGTTTGATTCCTTGGTCAATTGTAGATCACGTGGGTGTAAAACTGACCGGAGAAGCGACCGCAGGTTCGGGATATTCAATAAAAACTAGGGATGCTCATTACTAGCTGAAGTGAAGTGGACCAGCCGTACAGAAATTCATTTGGCAGAATTCATGCAAAATGTTCGAAATTTCCTAATTCCAGTTCTTGGTAATATATCTATTCTCCTCTCACCAATGTACGGGTAATCGTAAGAGTAACTTGGATAGCAGCTGGAGGCTAGGAAAGGAGGTAGTGGTAGAACTGGTGTGAGAAATACCAGGAATCAATTGCTAGTAGCTCCAGCCGCCGCGATATGACTGAATTACTGTTAAAAGTGGCGTTAAACTCGATTTATCCAATTCATCCATATATCTATTCTCGGCAATATATCTCGGTCCACATCATTAACGAGTTTTGGATTTTGACGACGAATACCTGATTTTATATGTATCCTTATAAAGGGTACCTAACACAATTTAGAAAAAATCAGTCATATGTTATATAGAGATTAATCAACAGGTTATTCCAGATATGAATAAATATTTCACGAGAATGCGTTGTGAGGCGTTGAAAAACGAATGCGCATATCCGGAATAACCAGTTGATTTTTCTATTTATTATACACCTTATTATGTTATTTTTATTAACTTACCGAAACAAATCTTTTTGATAGAGAGAAAGTCTATTGAAAAAGTGCGGATGAATACACGATTTAAGACCAAAGCGACGCCAACAAAACTGAAGAAGTCGCCATTTTTATACTCTAATAGTCTCTTTATAGCTTTAGGCTAGGAAAGGATGTAGTGGTAGAACTGGTGTGAGAAATATCAGGAATCAATTGCTAGGTTCTCTAGCCGCCGCGATATGACTGAATTACTGTTAAAAGTGGCGTTAAACCCGATTTATCCAATTCATTCATATATCTATTCTCGGCAATATATCTCGGTCCACATCATTAACGAGTTTTGGATTTTGACGACGAATACCTGATTTTATATGTATCCTTATAAAGGGTACCTTACACAATTTAGAAAAAATCAGTCATATGTTATATAGAGATTAATCAACAGGTTATTCCAGATATGAATGAATATTTCATGAGAATGCGTTGTTAGGCGTTGAAAAACGAATGCGCATATCCGGAATAACCAGTTGATTTTTCTATTTATTATACACCTTATTATGTTATTTTTATTAACTTACCGAAACAAATCTTTTTGATAGAGAGAAGGTCTATTGAAAAAGTGCGGATGAATACACGATTTAAGACCAAAGCGACGCCAACAAAACTTAAGAAGTCGCCATTTTAATACTCTAATAGTCTCTTTATAATGTCACTGGGTTGGGAAAAAAGTACGGCAGAGAGTGAAACTGAAAAGTGAAACTGAAAGTGCTCTCGTCACTCCAGTGACGATATCAAAATTTATCACACTGAGAAATTTCAAGATTTCACAGCAAAGTATATAATTATGTTACACCACTTCGTAACTGTGTTCATTTATCCGATATTTTTGTTATACTTCTTTCGACTCTAAAATCTGAAGAAAATAATCAAAAGCATTTTTTTCTCATTAACTCACTTACCGGTAAATAACAGCCGTTTCTCTGTGGCTCCGGCTGGACTAAACGAAACTGCAAAAGCAGCTAAAAGAATTAAACGAAACATCTATTAAATAAATAGGATTACAACTTGGTGAAACAATGACACGTCGTGGAAGCGAAGACTGATTGTGCATGCCTTTTTATATGCCCATCCTTAAATCTTACGAAATTCTGCCACCTCATTACTTATCTATTACGAGGAACACTTTTGGCCTAAATGCTTTTACGCTTTTATGACTTTAAAGCACTAGATTGACATCTGATTGAAGATCGTAAATCTTCAATATTTTCTATTGGTATAGAAACGTTTGGACATAAATTGACCAATCGCTGGCCCCTCCCACTTACTTCGTTAGCCCCGCCCATTTAACCGACAGGAAGTCCCTCTTCGATTATAAACGGGGTAATTTTTAAACTTTTATGGCCAGTAGCATGTTACAAAAAAGTAGTATAGTTGGTTGGCGACTTAAACGTAGTAATTTCAGCTTGAATAAGCTATAGCTACGACGTTTAAGTCGCAAAACCAACAAACCAGGTTAATAAAAACGGCGACCAATGTTGGAGATTAAAACTCATTTCTGATCTCAATGAATGATTTCGACTGGTCGACTGGTTATTTGATTGACAGCCGCGATTGGCTAGTTATGTATTGTAAGCAAGATGGACGGAGACGCAATTACAACAGTAGCTAAGCTTAATTTTCGTTTTGTATAGCTATCTGCATGATATTGCTGATACATTGACAATGCATTAAAATTAAGTGATAAGCAATCTTGTAACACATACAAAAATAATTCCGCCATTTTATGCACGTCAAGTAAGAGAAAAAAAAAGGAAAACATAGTGGATAATGAAGAAATTGTTTGTTGTAAACAATTTCTTTATTATCCGCAATGTTTTCTACCCAGTGATACAGAGATTTTTAACATTATATCATTGTAAAAAAAGTTGCCTGCAACATTTTTGAGTTTAGAACAGTTTATAATTGTGTCGTCTGGCAATTGCTTAAGTTTCGCGTTTATTTTTCCTGTTTTGGGAATTTACAATTTTTTTTTTTGACATGCTAAAAATGGGTATATTTTTGTGAAAAAAATATAATTGATTTCTCCAAATAAATTGCTGTGAACACATTTAAATTTTGTACATTTGAAATGATTGTGATTTTGAAGTAAGAACAAAATCCTTTTGTGAGAACTCCTGTTTATAGCGTTTTCGTTTTTTTAAAAGATAAATTTAATAAGGTTTAAGTGTCCATAATTACACATTCCGACTAAATTTAGCCTCCCCCACCCCCCAGCAAAAGAACTTTCAATTAAGATTCTTAAATGTCCACCATGTTTTCTCTTTCCACAAATGAAAGACATTTTTTTAAATTTTACTCTGCAACTTCGTTCAATTAGAAGGTGTTTACATTTTTTTCTTCTGGTAAGACTTCTTTCTTTATAATACGCCTTATAAACAAGGCGTATCATAAAACGTCTTGGTATAGTTTGCGTGCTGAAAATTTTGTTCGTGTAAGTATGAATATTTTTTTTCTTGACCAATCAGAATGTTCGTTTTTGATAGACGAAACTAAAACTTAAATTATTTAAAAATGTCCTCCTTTCTACTATGCTTTATGATCTAGTATCTGATGCCGAGATTTGCACTCGCTCTAGGATTGCTCTTGAATTAAGTTTAGTTTTACAAATACGGTCTAAGTTTGAATAACTGACCAATCGCAGCTGCCATTCAAATAACCAGTCGACCAATTAAATCATTCATTTAGACTTATTACGAGTTTTTAACTCCTCACATTGGCCGCCCTTTTTTTTATTATTTTTTTTTTTATTTTTACATTTTCTGTTAGTTTGGCGATCTAAACGTCGTTACTACTGCTTATTCGAGCTGTAGTAACGACGTTTAAGTCGTCAACCAATCATTCCACTTTTTTGTTACATGCTACTTGCAATAAAAATTAAAAAAGTAACGTCGTTGAAAATCGAAGCGGGACTTCCTATCGGAATCAGTGTGCGTGTTCAAAGGAGTAGGTGGGCGGGGCCAGTGATTTATCAATTACTTGGTTGTTTAATGCATGTTAAATTGTCAGCCCGATTAGCTCAGTTGGTAGAGCTCTTGACTTTAAACCTCAACATCACGGGTTCGAGCCCTGGGCTGACCATATCAACTAAAAAACTAATTGTCTTTCGGATGAGACGTTAAACCGAGGCTCCGTGTGACGTTGCTATCCACCGAGCACGTTAAAGAAACGGGCGGAGCTCTCAGCAATTTCGTCCTGTATTCTTGCACTATCCCCCGTAACAACTAACCGTCTTCTGGGGGCGTCGCTCATATGGGCATGTGCTACGGTAGCGACGATAAATAAACGGAAATACACACACACGCACGTTAAATTCGTATATAATGAAAGTCATGGATACCGTAGTAAAACGCCATAGAAGAGGTAATAGGTGAAATACGGGAAGGAAGTTTTGTCCCTCAAACGTTATCTAGAATGCTTGCTATTTGCCCGCTAGTGCTGTTGGTAATATATTTTGAAAAGAGACCTTAACGTAAATTTGATGGACTGGGTCAGCAGTTACCTTTAGATTTCTTACGTAGTATTAACCTAATCCCACATAATCCCTCTTTTTTACGCCCCTCAAGAAAGAAAGGAGTGGAAAACAATGTGGAAAATGAAGAAATTGCTTGTATCAAGCAATTTCTTCATTATCCACAAAGTTTTCTATCCAAATAGATGAAAATAAAAATGAAGATCCATCGATTTGAAATTGTCGTTTGCAGCTTCTTTGAATTTGGACCAGTCTAAATTTTTGCCATGTTGGAATGGGTTAAGAATTGACGAAGTGCCGATGTCAAACCAGAAATCGATAGACTAATTTAAAAAAAAAGTCATTCTGGCCGGAAAAGATATGACCTTGTCGTCGGTCACAGGGTGCGAGGCCATGCTGAAAATAAGACTTGTTTATATTTGTAATAACATTTTACCCTCTGTAAATAAAGAAATTACTATCCGCTAATTGCGTATTGTCAGAAATATGCAAAAAGATCTAGATCTTTCGTAAGAACTCGCAGGTGAAATTGATTCCCCAAAGAAAAATATCCGGAAAGTATTATCCAGTATTTTTTCACCACTGACCGTTTTTGTTCTCATCGATTCATTATACTTATTGGAATGAATTACTCGTTCGATTATCAAATAATTTAATTTTTAGGTTCGTCTATTAAAAACGGGCATTATAATTGCTCGGAAATAATCATTCATACCTCCATGAATAAATATCTGGGTTTTGAGCCAGTTTGTATGCTTACGCACAAAATAGCTCCATAGAAAAGGTATCAAATTTCTTAAAGTTTTTGCTTTTTTGCTCGATGCTATTAAATTATGAGAAATGAAGAGAGTATTCTTTGTTTCATGGAACTATGAACCGTAAAATCTAATCTCACTTATGTTTGAATACGCGAATAATGACCAAATAAAAGACATATCGTTTAAACAGGGTTTTTCTTCCTCGGAGGGAAGATCTACCCTAAGCTAAACCCTGCAAGGTTTAGAATATGATTTAGGAGTGAAGGGGTTTCAACCTTCCGGTAGAAACCTAGTCATGAATTCTCACCAAATTTTGATAATAAATAATATTGTAATTGACCAATCGCGATTCTCGATCAAATTATCAGTCGACCAATGAAATTATTCATTGAGACCATATATGAGTTTTGACCTCCGATATTGGCCTCCATTTTTGTTAACCTCTTTTGTTGGTTTGGCGACTTAAACGTCGTAACTACAGCTTCTTCAACGGCTTTGAGGTCGCCAACCAACTATACTATCTTTATGTTACATGCAACTGGCTATAGTTTTTTTTTTTCAAAATAACGCCTTTTCTAATCGAGGGAGGACTTCATGTTGGAGTCAGTTGGCGTGCCAAAAGGGGTAAGTGGGCGGGGCCAGCGATTGATCAGTTATGTTTAGAAGATGATTATAATGGACACCGACTCCATGGATTCGCATTTAACTGGTGTAAACATGCATTATTATGGACATCTGTTCATGTATTTCTGATAAATTTTGGAATGTTCCAAATGTTCTCATTTTTCTAGGCAAGTTCAATTGGTATGATGTAATTGGTTGAAAAAGCCAAGATGACCTAGAATAGTTTGTTATCTAATCCGTTTAAATCTAGAATTCCGTATTATCTACGATTTCGAAATTCCTGTAAACCACATAACAAATGCCAAGTGAAAATCTTTTTTTTTAATTCGTTTGTCATCTGTGAAATAAATATATACATATATTTAGTTCCAAAAATAAGTGTGCACTCTATTTTGTTTGATTTCTCATTTCATTTTTCACTGCAAATAATAATATTTGATAATATAAGATTTTGACAAAAAGAGAGTTTGTGATTTTTTCTCTAAATTTAAGTGAATGCGGTATAAAGATCAAAGTTGCAAAAGTACACACAACCTAAGGTCACATTAAAATCTTGTTTAACTTAGGTTATTGAAGTAGTTAATTCAATATCTTATATGACCACCTCTGCTGCCGATGCGGGCAAATATATGACGTCGTATGGACCTCACATAACGCAATATCATTGCAGCTGGAATGTTATTCCATTCCTGAATTAAAGCATTGGCCTAATCTATATGTGAAATCTTGTTTGCCTCGCATAACGAAAATGCACAGTTGCCTTTAATTTCGTCTCGAAAACCAGTGCATACAAGCGTTGATGATGCTTGCTTGTGATGATAGCATAACATACGTGGAAAGAGCATTAGGCTGTCACAGAAACACAAGTATGCGTCTAAGAAATCGGTTTCAACAAGCAGGTGGTGTAGCCGATTGCCTTACACCCGGTCGACCAAGATCAACCATTGGTCGAGGTAACAACCTTTACGCACTTTCGCAGTCGGTTCCAACCGGCATATCGCACCGCAAGACAGTACGATATAGTCGTCAAACTGTGTCGCGTCGTTTAGGGCAAGCCAAAGCATCCATTCGTCCAAGCAGACCGTATGTTGGACCGGTAATAGAAGTGCGTTACAGTTTGTATGTACTTTTGAAAATTTTATTTTCATACCATCTCCACTTAAATTTAGAAAATTTGTCAAAATCTGACAAGTTGGATATTTTATTGAAACTTTACACTACAATTCGGTACCAAATACTATTATATTCAGTGAAATATGAAAAAGAAATAAAACAAAATTAAGTGCACACTTATTTTTAGCGGATCGAGACATTGTTATAACAGTAGTCCTAAAGTTAACCCTTGACATGCTAAATAAAATTCTAAATGATAATTGCATTAAAATCGGAGCTCTAAAATACTGGGATACGTGATATTGTGGATTATTAGTTTTTGTTAATTAATTGTCTTAAAAATTCTGAAATTTAAATGCCAAACAGGTGGTTAAGACTAAGATTTGCAGGTGGTTAAGACCAGGATAAATAGGTAGTTCAGACTAAGATCAGACTGCACATATGTGAAGGATGATCTTTCTCTATACCACCTATCATAGGCTGGACTGGACATTTTGTAGTATGTTTGTTATTACAGAAGTACTAACATTCGACTCGGATAATTTGTTCAATTGAGTAATCGCGGCAGGGAATCAACTGACCAATCAAATCATTTAATTAGATTAGTTCTGGAAAACAATGTGGAAAATGAAGAAATCACTTGTTACAAACAATTTCTTCATTTTCCTTATTGCTTTCTTCCCATGAGAGATATAAATCCTTAAGAATTTTTCCTTGCAAATTCTATAAAGACTCTGATCAGAGTAATTTGAACACGTTGTGCTCAGGTGAGATAAAATACTTGCGAGCAGAGTTTGCAATGTTCCAATGTGTTATGAAAAAATAAAAAACGAGGTATGCTAAAATATAACGTAAAATCTAGTTATGTAAATCTTAGTACATAAAACCAAGACAGCGCAAACCATCTTGTTTTTATATTCATCAGTATATTAAAAAACAATAGAAAAATGACCATCTCGGTTGCCAATCTATGAATCAAATGGACGAATCAAATAATACATTTGACTGTATATGTGAACTTTGAAATCAGATATTAGCGGACGTTTATGTTAATAATTTTGTTTGTTTTGGCGACTAAATCATCGTGATTGCAGCTTATGCAAGATACAATTAACCCTTTCCTGGTTAATCCCTTGTTTTTACGTTCCTTTGATTTTGAAATTAAGAAAAGATTGTGGAAAAAGAAGAAATTGCTTGTAATAAGCAATGTCTTCTTTTTCCACAATGTTTTCTATCCTATCAAAAGGCCATTTTTCAAATGAAACCAACTTTAAATCTTCGTCTGCAGAACCTTTGAATTTGGACAGGTTTAAAATTTTGCAAAACAGGAAAGGGTTAAGACATTTAGGTCGCCAGCCAACAATTTTACTTTTTTTTGTTACACTTAACTTGCCATGAATTTTGAAAATAAGATCTGATTACAAAAGCAATCGGTCGTTTTCATCTTTCTCGTCCAAGGGGGTGTATTCGGCCCTTGACTATTTTTCCTGTGTTTGCGCTAAATTTGAAAAGTTTACACGGCACTATTTTTTGTCACATTTGTAAATTAGACAGAAATAGAAAAAAAAAATACAGAACAAGAATGATATAGTGTTTTTTCACAGATCTTTATTCGAACGCAAGTACACAGAGAATCAATGAAAGAAACTTATAACGAAATCTTCACCCACTGTATGACGAATTCTCCTTCACTTATGACGTCATCAACTGAAGAAAATCAAAGTACTGAAAGTACAGTAAGCTAGCAAAGTATGGTTTTGTTGAATAATCTGCTTTGTTAAAGGTTTTTGTGATAAATAAATGAGGTTTAAGTACTTAACCAAAGAGTTAACCTATTACATCATGAAAGAACGATAATTTCAAATTGGTGGAATTTAGAAAACATTTGCATTGTAGGGTAGAACTATTGTGGACGTTGACGAAACTGCTTCTTGCAAACAATTTCTTCATTGTCCACAGCTAATTCTTGAGATGCTTAAAGATGGGTTTTAATTCGAATGGGTTAAAAAGCATGTTTTTGGAATTTGAATAAAGTTAATTCATGTAGACATACAAAGCAGTACGCATAGTGTAGACTTTGAACAGACTCATTTTGAACACGATATGCTCAAGTGAGATAAATATACCTAGGAGATGAACTTGCATGAAGAGTAAGCAACATTCCTGAAATACATAAGAACCAAATTTATTACGTAGGCATTCAACGGATTTATTCGTTATTGGCTGTGTTTTTTACTTGATTTACAGCCCCGATTGATCAATTGCCGCCCTTTTCTGTTGCCTACCAAAACATCGTCACAACAGATTGCATAAGTTGTAGTTCCGAGGTTTTATTTGCAGGTGGGCGACATAATTGCTATCTCCCGTAACATATTTCGTTTCAATTCATTTCTTAAGTTAATTTGACATTTTCCGAAGAGCTTCTACTATGTCATTTTGCCAAACAACAAGAAGAAAAGAAAACATAGCTAAGAGCGATGACATTCAAACAAGAAGAAGAACAACAAAATCAAAATAGATAGATTTAAACATAAAGATAAATACATAAACAAAATAGAAACAAATCTTAACTTACTTACTATGTATTCAGTCTATAATATGTTGAGGTTTTTTAATTTCGAAATTTTACCATATTTGACTGCTTCTAGAAATTTTTATCTCATTTTTTTCTTTACGTCCTTTCCGTTTTAGCGATTTAGGTTTGGTGTACAAATGTCTTGTATATCACGATAAAAACGAATCTGAATAGGATTGTTGAAATTTAAATGTCTTGTATATCACGACAGCAACGAATCACAGTTTAGGTTTGGTGTAGTTTAAATGTCTTGTATATCACGATAACAGCGAATCAGAGCGAAGGTTTGGTATGATATCACGATAACAGCGAATCGCAGTTTAGGTTTGGCGTAATTTATATCTGCGATTCGTTGTTATCGTGATATACAAGACATTTAAATTACACCAAATCTTAATCGCTCAAATGGAAAGGACAAAAAGACGGCTTAAAGCCAAATCTTCCCTCCGAGGATGCAAAAAACTGTTTTAACAATCTATCGCTTATTTATTCTCTAAAGCAAACAAGAGCCTTCTGAATATCAACATTCACAAGGAGGATGTGTGTGAAGTTCTCTGGAAAGAGTAGTTAGTGTTTATCAATTTCAACTGATATCAACTGATGTTGACATATTGATGTCGACAGGAATGCACCCGATTCTTCACCGGAAAATTTTCGCTAATATTTGGCATTGACTGTTTCGCGCACAGGTGCTGATTACCGCTTTTTCTTTTAATTTCGTCTACAAAAATGTATATAATAGCATAAATAGAAGTCAACGTAAATATTATATACATGTACGTAAATGTACCACCAATCTTCTTGGTAGATGGACTCTCAATTGTTGAACGTATAGATGCGACTCGTGAACAGATTGCAACAAGTTCGAGCCCCATCGTCACCGTGTGCATGAGTTGTCAAGACACTTAATATCCGGCTGTAACACTGGCAAGCTATGGACGTTAGAGACTGCCTCTTTGTCTAGGACGTTAATACGTATAGACGTTAAATGTTCGAGAGCTACTCTTAAAGCTTCAAGCTTTCATCAAAATCGAACTAAAATAAATTTGTATAGCGTCGGTGCAATTCAAAAATTCCCTAACTACAGCTTGATTCAAGCTGTAGTTATGACGTTTTTGAATTACACCGACGATATACTAGATGGTCTCCTACTTACCGTTTCTGTCAAAGAATTTGAAGACGTAGGGAACGTCATGATTCTCGTCAATAACGACGTCTTTATTGACGTCGAGGTTTAAGAAGAGACGTAGCCCCTGTTCAATAGGTCCGTAATGGTCGTTTTGCCATTTGTTTAGGAATTCACTGCTTGTCACATTGCCATTTCCTGAAACATGAGTTTATCATTGCCGGATCTGGGTCTCAGTTTAAACAAATAAGTCTGTCTCATCATTTCGTGTTTCATATGGTGTTTCATAGGTTCCAATTAGTCTAATCGGCTCGATAAGTCTAATCAGCTCGTCTAATCGGAGCCTTTGTTACGAATTTTATAATTTGAACGGTAAGCGAATATAAATTAAGAAATTTTGAAATTAAACCAATTTTAAATTTTCATCTGCAAAATCTTTGAATTTGGACAGGTCTTAATTTTTGTAAAAAAGGAACAGGTTAAACAGACTTCAGTTACTGTGAAAACTATCATAAGAACTTTCAATAATTCTGGAACAACAGACTTTTTTACATTTTGGGTTTATAAATAGATTTAAAATTAATACAAATTTTTAACTTTCGGATATCTTCGGATAGTTTAACCTATTTCCACACAATCTCGTTTTTTACGCCCCACAGGCAACCCAGTTAGGAAAACATTGTGGAAAATGAAGAAATTGCTTGAAATTGCTCGGAGATCGAACCAGCGATGATAATTATCATGGTCATAATTATGATTATAAATAACCGATCGCTGACCCGCCAACTGAGTTCAAACAGGAAGTTCCACTTACATATTCTTCAAAATTCATGGCCAGTTACAGGTAACAAAAAAATAAAATGGTTGTTGGCGACCTAAAGGTCGTAACAACAGCTTGAATAAGCCGTCGTTTAAGTCGCCCGGCCAACTAAATGCTTCACATAAACGCCGGACAATTTCAGAGTTCAAAGTTCACTTGCGGTTTGAACGAAAAATTTGATTGGTCGATTAATTCATTGATTGAGAGACGCAATCCGTCATTTAACAACTGAGCCTGTTAATATTAGTACGTTAAGTATTTGATTAAAGTCATGTGAAGTAAAATACATGTACCATCTCCATCGAATTCCTGGAACACAGTATGAAGTTCTGTGTGAGTCAGATAGGTGTCATTGTCTTTATCCGAGAGTTGGAATAACATCCGGGCTTGTGGGCTATCGTCAATCAGACCGTTGTGTCCTCCCCTTGACGCATGCGCTATGTAGACCAGACTATAAAAATGAGAAAGGATTGGTGAAACTGACCAATAGCTGGCCCCGCCCACTTACTTTCTAGGCCCAGCCCATTTACTCCTACCGGAAGTTCAAGTTCGATTTTTAACGGCAAAATTTATGGCCAATTTCACGTAACGAAAAAGTAAAATGGTTGGTTGGTGACCTAAACATCGTAACTACAGCTTGAAAAAGTATTTATGACGTTTAAGTCGCCGACCAAAAAGGGTTAACAAAAATGGCGGCCATGGTTGGAGTTGAAAACTCAGGTCCGGGCTGAATAAATGATTTGATTGGTCGATTGATTCCTTGATGGACAGCCGCTTTTGGTCAATTATATCAAAAGCATTTGTGTTTTTCATTTTAATGCTGACCAGCTGCAGAATGATTTCTAACCCTTGTCATGCTGAACCCGGAATATTCCGGTTTTGGCAGGAGGTGTAGACTAAGATCAGACTGCACTTATGTGCAGGCTGATCTTAGTCTACACCTCCTGCTTGCACTTTTCATGCCAGAGTTGCTTATGAAGTTGATTTCTTAAAAAAAAATATTGAATTTTGAACAACAAGTTCCATCAGTGCTTTCAGCCCTTTGATTTGACAGCAATTCAGTAAGGTAATCTATACAGCATGACAAGGGTTAAGAAAGAGTTGTCAACCGCAGCCAAGCTTCTGAGTCATCGCAATTTTATTGTTTTCCGGGTGCCCCTCATTAAGTTACATTAGGGACTTCTACTCGATAACCGTAGACATCTAGTCACCCTTTCATCCGTACAGATGTCATTTACAAAACTCGCATAAAACACGAACATTCATAGAATATACACTCATATGATACACCCAAAATGTATCCTCGGGATTATAAGTACCCTGCACCTTAAACAACAACAACAACAACAAAAACACTGCTTCATACAAATAATGCATTTACGAGCCATTTTAAAGCGGCCCTTGAACAGATTTTCATGAAACTTTACTATAGCAAATTTATCTGCTTTTCCAGTAGTTATTGATATAATTTTCAAGATAAACATTCTTACCATATTAGATCGTTGGTGTTCGGGCAGTGTTGATAACGACTGAACTGATAGCGGAAGTCAATGACGTAATTGAAACGTCATGGAAAACACAAATAGTGCAATCGACAGATTACGTACCCCATGAACTCCAGTTCCTTTTGGGTTGTACTTCGTCGACTTATTTTGCGTCTCGTAAAGCGAAATTCTTTTGCTTATTTTCTTTCTTTTTTTTTAAGTTATGAACTTGCATTACAATTTCATTACAAAATCAACTTAATTACCTCCTTTCAAATGTTTAAAGGCGAAATCTGGGCAAGAACTGTTTTAAACGCCATAGAATTTTGTTTGGTGTGCCATTTTTACTTCTTTCGAAATAAATTGTACTTACCATATTATAGCTTGGAAGCTGAATATGTAAAAGAATCTGTTCATACTGTGCTACTGAAAATGAAAACAAATAGTTTTAATTATCATTATAAAAACACTAAATGCATCATAATTATAACTAAAGGTGTGTATACAGAACTGCTTTCAGCATGTCGAAATAAGTCTTTGTCTTCAAACGAGATTTTAGTTTGTAAGAATCAAAACGCATGGACGACTTTTAAAAAGTTCTTATCGTGCACGTCTCTAACGTATTAACCCTGCTGATCCCGGAATGTTCCTGTTTTTTGTAAGAGGTATAGACAAAGATCAGCCTGCACATAAGTGCAGGCTGATCTTAGTCTACACCACCTGCTAGTAATTTCAACACAGTGCTCTAAGTGCTTTGATTTAAAGGTATTTTAGGAAACCGATTTTTATTCAGCTTGACATGGGTTTACACTCCCAACACTAAAACCGTTTGATCCATCATCGAGGAAAACCTGCTAAATTGACGTTATTCGTGACGTTAGAAAATTTTATGACCTCACAATTGTCAGATCAATAAAGTCTCAAGAAGTAAAAGAAAGTGACAAAGAAAGCATTGTGGAAATGTAACAAGCAATGTCTCAAATTTCTAAAATAAAGCTTTCGAAAATCCCATCGACTAAAAATTGTCATGTGCAACTTCTTAATATTTTGACCAGTTTTAAATCTTGTCGATTGGTAATTGGTTAATTCACAAAAAACAGTTGTCAGATTTTAAGATAACAATATGGTTTTGTTTTCATATTGGTGAGTTTATTAATTGAAAAAAAAAGAAAATTCGTTATTTACATATAATTTTTCTGGATAACGTATCAAATAGAAATGACGGTCTGAACCGAAATTCCTCGGATCATTCCGCGATTCAGTAAGGGATGTTTCGACGCTTCAAACCTGAGTTTAGTATTCTGTCTTCATCTGAGAAGTATCGAGATAACCTAATCCCACACATTTAGATTTGGTCCAAATTGAAAGAGAATGCAGACAATAATTTCAAGTAGATTGAATTTTGAATAGTTTCATCATTTTGGATGGATAATGAAGAAATTGCTTGATACAAGCAATGTATTCATTTTCCACAATATTGGCCAAAACTTTTTTCTTGCGGGCGTTAAAAAGAGAGATTGTGTGGGAAAGGGTAAAAGCGGTTCTTGAATAGATTTTCATGAAACTTTGATATAGGAAAATTATCTCTTTTCCAATAGTTGCATGTATTAACCCTTTCCTGTACAATCACTGGTTTTTACGTCCTTGTGATTTTATACTTGAGAAAAGATTGTGGAAAAAGAAGAAATTGCTTGTAACAAGCAATTTCTTCTTTTTCCACAATATTTTCTATCCTACTGAATGGTTATTTTTCAAATTGAATCCACTTAAAATTTTCGTCTGCAAAACCTTTGAAATTGGACAGGTCTACAGAATTTTGAAACAGGAAAGGGTTAATGTCATTTTCACGATAAGTATTCTTTCTTCGTCCTAAATCTACTTAATTCACTTTAAATTTGATTTAAAGAAATGATTTCACTGTGCTGTTCTTTGGAACATCGGAATTCATAGGATGAGGTTTTTAGTCTTCGGGTGATATCGATATCGACTGTATTGCTAGCGGAGGCTAATGGCGTAATTGATACGCAAAGGAAACCACAAAAAGCAAGTTTCGATGCAATCTACAGATTACGTATTTACCCAATGAATTTTGATTCCAATCGGGTTGTTCGATTGATTGAATGGGTATTAAGGTCACTTTAAAGATTATTTCAGTCATATCGCGGCGGCTGTAGGAGCACCTAACCATGGATTCCTGATGTTTCTCACAGTAGTACCACAGAATCCTTTCCGAGCCTCCAGTTGCTCATACCACTTAGGTTAAGGATATTTCACCCATTGGTGGGAGACAAATGTCGGACAGGATATTCGCCGCGACGGGGATCGAACCCGGGAGCCCTTGATTACGAATCATACGCGATATCACCGAGAAAAAAATATCAAAAACTGCAAAACCATTTTTTTCTTTTTTTTGCGGAAAAAGTAATCGCACTAATGTATGAATCCGCATCGCCAATTCATGCACTGTGATTAGTTTTTCGGGTTAATATCGCTTTTAAAAAAATGTGGTGTCCGTGGTCGAGAGGTAGAGCGTCGGTTACCCAATCAAGAGGTCCTGAGTTCGATTCCCGGGAGCGGCTATCGATCTTGATTCTGTCATTGGCCGACACTTTCGGCGCGGGGACTGGTACATTTTCCAGGAAGCAGAATAGACAGTGATTAATCTAAGTTGGAAGAACTTGTTTCCCAATCGACGTAAAATAAATAGGTTTAAACCTAAACCTTTTAACACACATATATATATTCACATCATCTCTAAATGTGTTGATGCTATTCTTATACACGTAGCCTCTATTAATTTATTCCCGATTGATCTTTGTTCCAATAACGGGTCACACTCGTGTGTTTGCGTAACATACCATCGAAGGACGAAAACACCTCTTACATGTAGCTTCTTACATTTACAGCATTTTAGCCGACTAATGGCGATTTCCAAGCACTCCCATTTTTGCCATAAGTGCAGGCATTGAGCAGGTTGGCGTCAATAGATGATGGACTTGTTGGTGGCTGTCACAACAAATTTTGAACCCGTAACCATCAATAGAGCATTTAGTAAAGAGCTACGTCGGTCTATGCGTATGAACAGGCTTATATGAGTCTATGGCTGACCTACATGTGAAATATTACAATATCTAGCACGTGCCTAACTATAAAGTAACAACGGAGATTTTTCAGTTAAAACCAGTAAAAGACACTTGTACTGACAAATGTATCGGAAATTGCTAATTGATGGATCGCGGCTGCGGTATCAATTGACCAATCAAATCAATTTTTAGACCGGATGTGTGATATTGGTAGACATTCACGTGAACATTTTTTGTTGTCTTTGAGACTCTAACGTCGTATCTACAGCTTATGCAAGCTGTAGCTACGACGTTTACGTCGCTAACCAACCATTTTGCCTTTTTGTTACTGGTTACTAGCTATAAATTTAGCAAAATAAAGTCGTTAATATCAAAGTGGAACTCCCTGTTGCAGCTTATTGGGCGTTACCAGCGATCCGAACTATTCTCTCCAGGGTCAGTTTGTTTGGTCCTAGCAGAGTCGAAATGTATTGCAGTTCCCAGAAAGGCCTTAATCGAATGACTTTTTGAACGTTGGAAATAAGGAAGTTCACTTACACGAGCTAATTGATCAGAAACTGGTTGTTTTTGGTCGCTACTATAGAATTTCGTACCCAAAAATACATTTTTCAGCTAACAAATTCCATTATGCTTTTTGAACTAGCAGATGCATGAGATATTTACCACATAATGACGGTTTTAGACGGCACAAAGAAAAAAAACGCCTTGGAAAACATAGTGGAAAATGAAGAAATTGCTTGTCACAAGCAATTTCTTCGTTATCCACAATGTTTTCTACTCCTCGAATAAGAAAAATCCATAATTTCATCCACTAAGATTTGACGTATACAACTTTTTTGAATTCGGACGAATCTAAAATTCTGCCGTCTTGTAATAGATTAAAGCCTGAATGTGTCCTTCACATTAACATTCTCATAACAATTACATTGTAAAGATAAAGGATTAACACAAAATAGTTACATAATGGTTTGGCAGCTCAAGTTGAAAATAAAAGTTTACCTTAGTGCCAATGAAAATCTTTTCAACTAGTACGATTATGTCTGTACTATAACTTCACTTTGTTATCTTTGGCTTGAAGAAAATTTTTCACGTCTGATTTTATTCCCTGGCAAAGGGGATTTAGGTGGAAGTTCGTTTCAGTGTAATACGTTAATTGCAAAATTACATCAGACGTCCAGCTTTTGTGTGTAGCTTTTCATATTCCAACACAAATCCGCTTTCTACGCATCCCAAGATAAAGGTTTTAGAAAACATAGTTCAAGGTGAAGAAATTACTTAAAACAAGCAATATTTTCATTATCCACAATATTTTCTACCGTATAAGACAACTAATAATACGAATAATAAAATTCCACCAATTTGAAAATATTGTCTGCAAATTCATTGAAATCGGATCAGTCTAAAATATTGTCGTCTGGTCATAGGTCCAGTCTATAAAAAGATATTTGCTAACCAGTCTAAATTATCTTCAAGTCCAGTCACAATATTCACAACATGGAAGACATTTACCTATCTCAATCAAAGCCTTCTAGAAGACAACTTTGGTGTAGACTGGCTTGTGAAAACGGAGTCAGGAGTAGTCGGTTAGTTTTACCACTGGCTTTCAGAGTTGAATTATGTACAAACTTCGATAAAGTGATTCCTCCACTCTGGAAGAAATCTAAAGTGTGTCAAGGGTCAATGCTTAGCATCCAGACAATTTTTGATTTGCTTTCAATGGATGAAATGGTCCCATATTCCTTTCATTGTTGGATAATTCGCCATTAAGTTTGACTGCTTGCAACCTTTTCTGTTCTCTCTTCTGCCCCACTCTCTTTCTCTCTCTCATCGGCATTCCGCCTTTCGCAGACGATTACTCTCTTTCACCCCTTCTCTACAAGCGTCTTTTTGTGGTAATTTTTGAAATGGATTATGGTTCGTTTTAGATTCACAGATGGCATCGAAAGTCTATGGCGCAAAATGACAAGTAGTGTGTCATGGTCGGTGCAAGTGCAATTTTTAAAGATAACAATTTACCTTATTTGGAAATATACCAAAGAAACTATATGTTATCTACTAGACATGCCCCGCAATCGGGATAAGAACAGTAGACAGCATTAACCCATTCCCAAACGGAAAATTTTAGACCGGTCCAAATTGAAAGGAGTTGCAGACGACAATTTAAAGTTTATGAAATTTCAGATTTTTTTTCCATTTTTCTGGTTGAAAAAAAAAACAACAACAAAAAACATTGTGTAAAATGAAAATATTGCTTGTTACAAGCAATTTCTTCATTTTAAACATTGTTTTAACACTTGTTTTTCTTACGGGGGTCAAAAAGCATCATTTTATTGGAATGTGTTAATGCGTAGAGCCAAGAATTTATGTAAAATCTAAAACATCGACATTAACCCTTTCCTTTTTTCGAAATTTGAGATTGTTACAATTTAAACGAGATCTGGGATGACAATGAAAATTGATTGTTGTTTGAGATGAAAATATAATACGTGGTAGAAAATGGTGTGAGAAAAGAAGAAATTGCCTGTAACAAGCAATTTCTTCTTTTTTCAAATGATTTTCACAAGTACGAAAACACATTCATGCACGTAAAAACATGTACTATGTGGGAAAGGGTTAAGTGACTGCTTTGTTCGCCGGGATACCTGCAGAGATACATCGTATATCAATGTTGATTGATTGAATTGAATTTAACACCGCCTTTAACAGTATTTCAGTCATATCGCGGCGGCTGGAGTACCTAACAATGGATTCCTGGTATTTCTCACACTACCACTACATCCTTTCCTAGCCTCCAGCTGCTATCCCACTTAGGTTTACGATTATCCACCCGTTGGTGAGAAACAAAGGTCGGAAAGAATATGTGCTGCCGCCGGGAATCGAACCCATGACATCCCATGATTGAAGAATAGGAGTCTGACGCGCTATCGTCTGCGTTATGCTGGCGGCCTCGTTTATCAATGTGAGAGACACATAGAGGCCAGTCTCTCAGTCTACATAGCTTTAGAATGGGTAAAACCTATGTTCCTTAAACGTGAGTCTGCAATGCATTTAAGTCCTAACCAAAGTGTCCCGGTTTCGATCCCCGGTCGCAGCAAATATCCTTTCCGACATTTGTCTCTCACCAATGGGTCGATAATCGTTAACCTAAGTCGGATGAGCAGCTGAAGGTTCGGAAAGGATGAAGTAGTGGTACTGGTGAGAGAAATACCGGGAATTCATATGGTTTGGTGCTCCAGCCGCCACGTTTTGCCAGAAATGTTGTTAAAAGTGGCGTAAAAAAACTCATTCAAACGCACAAACAATGCATTCAGGTCGATTGATCGACAGTATGCATAATTAGCTAAACCCTTCCCTGTTTGGCAAAATTTTATACCTGTCCAAAACGGAAAGGAGTTGCAGACGACGATTTAAACTTCGTGAAATTTTAGATTTTCAACTTTATGGGTTGAAAACATTGAGTAAAATGTAGAAATTGCTTGGTTCAAGCAATTTCTTCATTAAACACATTGTTTTCTACTGTTTTTATTGAGGGGCGTTAAAAAGCGTCATTGTATGGGAATTGGTAAAAACCTCTATGTCACCCGTACGGACGGCATTTCTGACAAAAGAAATCTTCGTTAAATTTGTTTACAGAATCCTCTATAAATAATAACTAGAATAAGTTGTAGGCTATGAAGGGCTTTGCCGAAAAGAAAACGTAAAGGAATTTCAAAATTATTTTCTGTTGCCAACATAAAATAAAGCTTTCTACTTGCAGCGGGCTTGTGACATATTCTGAAATCATTGGCAGACGGGTCTGTAAACACTCTAAAGAACATTTCAGGATTTCTTTCGGTGAGAAAGTTTTGTTCTGTTCTGTTCTATCGTAAAAATTAGTTGATAACTGTTAGCAACTAATATCGGAAGAAAACAACAACAACAACAAATAAATAAATTCAGTTTGATGACCATAAATCAAATTCACGATTGATATGTTCATTAAAACATTCTTTTTCTCATACCTAGAATTCATATGCATAAATTCTGAGTGTCAAGTTTTAAAGGAAGGTATCGATGTTTTTTTTTTTTTCTTTTTTTTAATTGTTTTTGTTTCCTCTCGTATACTATTTGATACAATATGCCGAAAAGAAGTTTTGCCAAAATCTGAGGTTGCTTATCAGAAAAAAGCAGGGTATTTCCTTAATAGCCTACGTAGGCTATTAATCTATTTTTAAACAACTACACGAAACTTTATTCCGCTGGTTTATCTTTGTATTCCCGTCTGTCTTTTGGGGCTGGTTGGGGGGCATCACTCATTTTTAACTTAGTGCCAGCAAGGACATCATTTAAGTTGTAACCCTGTAGCAACGGCAAATAAATGGAATATATGTCATAACCGGGCGTTTACATAAAAAAAAGAAAAAAGGTTGATTCTAAAGTAGATATATATGCTTACTAAATCGTTTTCTCTAAGGCTGATGAGAAAGTCTAATGACAAAGCATTTAAGTTTGTAAATCAGACACGGGTTTATGCTACACTAACATAACATACAATATGATAAATGCAGGCTTATGGGACCGAATGATTTAGCTCTTCTCTGTGTCCAGTGCGAAAATCTGAATTTTTTAAACCTCTAGTGACTATTGCAAAAATATCGTCTTAAGAATTTTTTTTTGAGTTGAAAGATCACAACTATTCCTCATATTAACACTGTTAGCATTTAAATAACCTGTATTAACTTGCTGACGATCCAAAGCCACGGAAATTGCGTTTTCCAGCTGTCAACCGTCTTTTTTCGGAGATGGAATCCCCAACGTGTTTCCTAGCTTATAACTCACCTGAACCAACGGCGTAACTAAAAACATAGGAGAAAATACACGATTGTTAGTTTTGAAAGCATCGCCCTCCGAACTTCAAAAGACATTAAAACGATTCTAGGTTTCTGAGTTAAGTTTTCTCTTCGGAAATCGGGCATGTCTAGACTACAGGCACTTGGATTGTGGAACTTTTTTTTATAACTAACAGAAACCCATCTATGTTCATTGTAATATGAACAATGTTTTGCAGCGCCATTTTGTAGGAGACTGGAGACGCTGGTTACATGTTGAGTCTACTCAAATATTCCCTTTGGTGGAAACTAGCTGCTTTATAAGACGCCCGTTCCTGTAAATATGACAGCTCGTAACCTTATATTGGGACTGTAACTTTTGTAAGTTGTTGAAAAATCTGAAATGATTATTCGGGAATCTTTGGACTTGCTTCATAAATTATTTGATTGTTGTAATCAGAAAGACCGGGACCACCGAAAAGATGAGTGTTCCATTAAAGGGAGGTATCGATGTTTCTGAAACCTAGATAAGAAAAAATTATCAAGTGTCGAAAAATACTATCAAACGAACATTTAAATACTTTAAGTTGAGTCAGGTATTGTCTTGGTGGTAATCTAATAGGCCAAAAATGGCTTTTTGTGGTTATATCGGAAAGGTTCAGCGAAATTCCAGGTTATTTTTAGATATCATAGAATGCGGCTGACGACATCGAATGACCTTATTTGCACATGACCCAAAGTGAAGGTAAAAACTTTACTAGCGAAACAGCCAACGTCCTAATTCAGGTCACATGTAAGGGTAAGCGCAAAACTATGGTAAGTGTAAATATTCGTAATAACACTTACGACAGTTTTGGACTCATCTTTACAGAATTAAAGACCAGCTAGCGAACATAACTCCTGATGACGTATGCGTGATGTAATTCAAACTTAATTCAACGTCAATTGTATTCAAATAGTATACGAGAGGTAACAAAAATAATTTAAATGTGTGACATGAAAAAAACATCGATACCTTCTTTAATACTTTAAGTTAGGTCAGGTATTGTCTTCGTGGTTATCTAATAGACCTAAAGTGGCTTTTCCATGTTATATCGGAAAGGTTCAGCGGAATTCCAGGTTATTTTAAGATATCACGGAATTCGGCTGTCGACATCGGATGACCTCATTTGCATATGACCCAGCCAAATGAAAGTAACAAATTTACCATCGAAACAGCCAACGTCCTAAATCATGTCAAATAGAAGGATTGATCTTTACAGACCGGATAGCGAACATTACTCCTGATGACGTAACGATGACGTTAGTTTGATGTAATTTGAACTAGATGCAAGGTTCTAACGGTTATTCGCGCCACGTGAATGCCCTATAATCTTCGTAGCTGACTCGGATTAATCTAAAAATAGATTAATAGCCTACGTAGGCTATTAGGGAAATACCCTACATTTTTCTGATAAGCGACCTCATATTTTTGCAAAACTACTTTTCGGCATATTGTTTTCAAATAGTTTATGAGAGGAAATAAAAATAATTAAAATCTGTGACATGAAAAAAAACATCGATACCTACCTTGTATAAGATGTAACGCTATGTTCACAATACCATGTATTTGTAATTAGCACATAATAAAGAATGGGCTCAACACAATACAAAATTTAATGCAGTGTAACACTAAAATATAGATCGGTTTAATCGGTTGGTTTTTAGACAAATCTTTCATGGGCAAACCGGAAAGAGGGACTCTCCAGTGACTTGCACAAAATAAAACAATGAAAACATTGTTTTCATGAAATTTCGGCGTGTTGCAAGATTAGATGAACTTCATTGTAGGGTTTATAGTACTGCTTTGAATTGTTATCTTGTGAACAATCGTTATTAGAAAATAGTTGCGATTCTCAGGTAGAATTAATTTCCCCTCATAACGTAATATCTACAATTAGAATGAGCATACCACAATTAGTGTCGCCTATGAGGCGACACAATAAAAGTCAATGCCGTAGATTTCCGGTGAAGAATCGGATGCATTCGTCTCGATTTAAAAATGTAAACAAACAAATTTGAATCGAGAAGGCAAACACAAAATACTCTTTTTAAAGAACATCACTCATACCCTGCTTTTGCATATCGATATTTAGAAGGCCCTTGTTTGATTTAGTGACCAAATAAGCGATAGATTATTTCAAGTATTTTTTCTTCCTCAGAGGGCAGATATGTTCGTTTCAGTGTATTTTTTGGCACTTGGTAATTTTTTCCTTTAAAAGGAAGGTATCGCGCTTTTTTTTTTTTTTTTTTTTTTTTTCGTGTCATATTTTGAATATTCTTATTCCCTCTCGTTTACTTTTACAGTACAATATCTGAAAAGTAGACTCGGAAATCAGATGTCGTTTATCAGAATAAAAGCACAAATAGATTTGAAATTGAAACTATAAGATTAAAATAAATACACGCGATAAGCCTAAAATTCGTGCAAAATAGTTGATATTTATATTGTTACCCATCATAATTTAAGATTTGTTTACATTATAGCACTATGGCGACAATGATGACGTTTTAACTATAGCTAGTCAGTCAAACAACTAGCTAGGTCTCTGAAAGTCTAGACATTAGCGCATGGGTTTGTAACAGTCAGTGTCGAAAATAAGCGACCTTTTCCCACGAGGAACCGGGTGCATTCCTCCCAATTATAAAACGTAAACATGCAAGAGTAAAAATTGATAGGAAAAACATTATACTCTTTGCAGAGGACTTCACACATACCCCTCTTTTCCATATTGATATTAAGAAGGCTATTGTTTGCTTTAGTGTCAAAATATACGATAGATTGTTCATTCGTCTTTTCCTTCCTAGGGGGATGATTGGACTTAAATCCGAGACAGTTTCAAAGAATATTTGTTACGCAGTGCGCATAACCGTTGGAATCCTGGGTTAATTTGAATTTGCTCAAACCAACGTCATTGTTACATCATCAGGACTAATGCTTGCAAGCCGGTCTTCAATTTTGTAAAGATCAGTCCAAAACTGCCGTAAGCGTCAATATGAATATACACACTTACCGTGGTTAAGGGCTGACCATTTGGTGTGTTATAATTTAGGACGTTGGTTGTTTCGCCTGTCAATTTTTAGCTCACCTGAGCACGTAGTCCTCAAGTGAGCTATTGTGATCCCCTTTTGTCCGGCGTCCGTCCGTCGTGCGTCGTGTGTCGTCCGTCAACAATTTCTTTAAACGACATCTCCTCCCAAACCACTGGGCCGATTTGAACCAAGATTGGCAGAAATGTTCCTTAGGTGGTCCCCTTCAAAAAAAGCTAAATGAATTGAAATCCGTTAAAAACACTGGTTGCCATGGCAATAAAAGAAAAATTTTAAAATAATCTTTAAAAATCTTCTCCTCCTGACCCAGAAGGCGTAGAGCCTTGATATTTTGCATGAAGAATCAGTATATTTACCTCTTTCAAATAGCTAAAATAATGATCCTCGGGTCCCCACGGGCGGAGCCCTAGGGGGAAGGGGTTTATATAGAAATAAGGAACGATTTTTTAAATGACATCTCCCAAACCACTGAGCCGATTTGAACCAAGTTTGGCAGAAATGTTCCTTAGGTGGTCCCCTTCAAAAAAAGCTAAATGAATTGAAATCCGTTAAAAACACTGGTTGCCATGGTAATAAAAGTAAAATTTTAAAATAATCTTTAGAAATCTTCTCCTCCTGACCCAGAAGGCGTAGAGCCTTGATATTTTGCATGAAGCATCAGTATATTGACCTTTCAAATAGCTAAAATAATGATCCTCGGGTCCCCACGGGCGGAGACCTAGGGGGAAGGGGTTTATATAGAAATAAGGAACGATTTTTTAAATGACATCTCCTCCCAAACCACTGGGCCGATTTGAACCAAGTTTTGGCAGAAATGTTCCTTAGGTGGTCCCCTTCAAAAATAGCTAAAAGAATTGAAATCCGTTAAAAACTCTGGTTGCCATGGCAATAAAAGTAAAATTTTAAAATAATCTTTAAAAATCTTCTCCTCCTGACCCAGAAGGCGTAGAGCCTTGATATTTTGCATGAAGCATCAGTATATTTACCTCTTTCAAAATAGCTAAAATCATGATCCTCGGGGCCCCAGGGGCGGAGCCCGAAGGGGTGGGGTTTATATAGATATAAAGTACGATTTTTTAAATGACATCTCCTCCCAAACCACTGGGCCAATTTGAACCAAATTTGGCAGAAGTGTTCCTTAGGTGGTCACCTTCAAAAATAGCTAAAAGAATTGAAATTCGTTAAAACTCTTGTTATCATTTTTTCTCATTTTTTTAAATACATGAAATGATATACAAAACAGTTATTTAAAAAAAACACTCAGTAGGGTACTAGAAATACTGAGGAAAAGGAAAATATTGCTTGCAACAAGCATATTCTTTTTTTATAATTCATTTTCAATTTGCATATTCTTTTGCTACAATGCATTCTCAAATTGAAAGCCACAAGGACGTATAAACCAGGGTTAACCAGAATAAATTTTACATAAAAAATATAAATTTGTGTACACATCTAATGTCAGATGCAAAAGCTTTTGCAGGTTGATTGATTTAAATTGGTTCACCCATTCCCACACAATGACGCTTTTATTCGCCTCTTAAGAGAAATAATTGGGAAAACATTGTGTAAAATTACAAAATTGCTTGTTACAAGCAATTTTTTCATTTTGCCCAATGTGTTCTTCAAATAGAAAGATGAAAATATCTACAAATTTATAAACTTAATTATCAAACTTAATATTTTGCCCTCCGGTTATCGGTAAAACACCATTTTCAACATAAACTCAGTTACTAAGCATTACTGACATTTCATCTGAGCAACCAGCTGCTCATCCTTCTTAGACCTTATCATTTGCCGATTGGTAAGAAATTAATGATATATCTTACTTACCATTGGTAAGAAACGAATGATTTCTCTTGGGAGGACCTACAGAGGCAATAATAATTTCCACAAGCCTTCAGACACTTTACAAAGCTTGTAGAGGATCATGCAGTGAAATTCTGGTTAAATTTAATTCATATTCATCAATGAAAAGGGTATTTGGTAAAATTCCCATGGACATGAAATGAAGACGTATGGAGAGCTTCTATGTATCAGTTCCCGTTTGTAAAATGATAGATATTTTATAAATTCAAACTTTTGCTTGACACGTGAAACCACTTTTTAAAAATGTAAATAACGGATTGTATTTCCGTGAGTATCATTGTATTTATTTCGATCAAAAAAGCTCTTTTTATGGTAATTCATACGTATATCCGGAATTAGGGAATATCCGAAAAATACACTTATATCGGCTCATTTACGATTATAAGCACGTAAAACGTCACTTAGCTTTAAAAAAAAAGCTCAGCTGTTAAAATTAAGTAGTCTCTAGATCATCTAGGGCTTCAACATTGATGACACGTAGTTAGAGCTAGCAACAACCTGTTAATGTTTTCGATACCGATATCATCATTTTTCACCGGAACTACCAAAAGATTTAAGGGAGGTCACTCTAATCCTAAAACTAAGCGGAGTAACTCTGGACATCGGTAGGGGCCCATTGTTTGATCTAGCCCATTTGCACCGAGTACACCGAATAAATCCCCGGTGGTGTACCCCCTTGTTTGACTCCAGGTAGGGTGAAGAGTATTGCTGATGAATATTACTAATTAATTATAAAAAAGCCAAGGGTTACCTTTCTGAAGAAGAAATATTAGCTTACCGCCTTTCCCCAAAGTCAGTGGTCGAAAGCGATAACCCAGATTTACCAGTTGCTGAACTTTCACCAATAGTCATAGAGAAGCAGATAAGGGTTATTATAGGTACACCAAACTCTGTGAAGCACTTAAAGAATGGATTTCTGCTTACTGAAGTTAGTAAAAGGTCTTAATCAGTAAACTTACTTAAAACAACAAAATTCTTTAATCAAGAGTAAAAGTGGAAGAGTACGGGCATAAAAAACTAAACCAGTAAAAAGGTGTCATTCGTTGTAAACAATTGTGTTCTTGTTTGATACGTGAAACAAATCTAATTTCAGCACCCAAGGTGTTACTTGAGAGACTTGAATCCAAAAGGGATGGAAATCCAATCAGAACAAATACATATTTTTTTAACCTTTGACTGGTGACAGATGAGAAATTTTGATTGTTAAATGTATAAGACAGTCATTTTCATACTTCGAAGCTATGGTTAAAAGTATCATTAAACCCCATTCAATTAATCTATCGAACCTTGGAAAATTGTAGAGTCGAGAGAAGATGCCAAGAACTATGCAAATAAAGCTAAGCCTTACCACAGCCAGCACAAACTTCAAAGGAATGTACTACATGCAAGCGCATGCTTAAACACTCTCAATTTCTTCCTTGTGATAAGGTCCATAAAGTTATGTCTGCAGTAAAGCCGTCAGTCAGTGAATCAAATGTGATAGTGGATGACCAGAAAGTTTCAGCAGCTGATGTTAAAACACAAAAGAAAGTCGCTCAAGAAGATACTAATGAAACACAAAATACGTATGTAATGAAAAATATTCATCAAATAACTCGAAGGAATCGAGTCAACGCCTTGAACTGGAAAAGGTTAATCCTCCGGTACCGACATCCAATCGTTTTAGCGATTTGAATGTTGGGGACGACGAGGACTTGTAGGACGAATCTGAAGTTTGAGGAGCTAAATATTTTATTTTTTATTAATACCAGTGGCAGTATGTTTACAGGAAACATTTCTAAAAGACACAAACAAGTTTTCACTGAAATATCATTCTTGTTAATTACAAAATTGTACAAGCGGCGAGAAGGCATCTGATGGTTTTGGTATACTTGTTAATAACAACATTCAAAATCGAGATGTCTATATAGACACTACTTTGCAGTCAGTGGCTGTCAGCATTTCTCTTCATAAAACCATTATGTTCCATTTATGTCCCTCCTAGATCTTCTATAGACATTACAATTTCTTCAAAACATGTACTGGCATATATTTGCCAAGAAGTCCCGTTCTTCTAATTATTCACCCATCTTTCATAAATTTCAAGGCGAAAAAGAGAAGGCCAGGTTATATTATCTGGAACTCTACAATAGAGACTTTTCTGTCAAAGAATTAAATAGGGATTTAAAAAAGTGCCAAGGCATCGCTGCTGGATCGGTTAATATTCATTATCGATTCCTCAAAGGTTTACCATCTCGCTCCCTTAATTGCTTACTTGTAATTTATAATCAGGATCGTAAACGGTCCGTGGACATAATTTCGTGTCATCATCTCCTGTCACATTTCCGGACCAATTTTGTTAAATCTTTACCGAAATCTTCCTTGCAATGGGAGCTTGTTCACCTGCAATTTTCATAATGATTAATCAACTGTTTCAGGAGTTATGTCCCTTTGAACTATTATTTCCATTAGAATATAAATTGGTGCTCTCTCTGCTGCTAAAACTAATGGACAGATATTGATCAAACTTAGCAGGAATGCGCCTTTGGTCAATTTCTTCCAAAGTTGTTCGAAGAATTCAATACCATGAAGAACTCTGGTTGCCAGGACAACAAAAAGGGCGAATTTCAGAAAATCTTTAAAAATCTTCTTCTCTGAAACCACAGGGCCTACAGCTTTGATATTTGTAACAAGTATGTAGCACCCCCCCCCACACACACTCACACAACGAAGTTATGGGGGTATACTGGAATCAGGTTGTCCGTCTGTCCGTGGACATAAATTTGTGTTCTCATCTCCTCCAACCTTTCCAGAACAATTTTGCTGAAACTTTACCGAAATCTTCCTTGCAATGGGAACTCGTGCACCTGCAATTTTCCATAATGATTATTAATCAACTATTTCAGGAGTTATGCCCCTTTGAATTATTATCCTAAATAGAATATATAAAATGGTGTTCTCTGTGCAGCTAAAACTACTGGACAGATATTCATCAACTCTGGTTGCCATGACAACAAAAAGGGCGAATTTAAGAGAATCATTAAAAAATCTTCTTCTCTGAAATCGTAAGGCCTACGACTTTATATTTGGTATGTTGCATCACCTAGTGGACCTCTACAAAGATTGTTCAAATTAGGCCTCCTGGTTAAAAATTGGCCCGTCCCCGGGGTCACAAGTCTGCACGTAGGCTCATATAGTGAAAACTTATACACTTCATCTTCTCCGAAACAGAAGTGCCCACAGCTCTAATATTTAGTATGAAGCATCATCCTATGGACCTTTACCAAGATTGTTCAAATCATGGCCCCCAGGTCAAAATTGGCCTATCTCCGGGGGTCACAAGTTTTACATAGGCTAATATGGTGACAACTCAAAAAATCTTCGTCTCCAAAACATTAAGGCTTACAGCTTTCATATTTGGTATGTAGGATCATCTGGTGGATCTCTATCATGGTTGTTAAAATTATGGCCCCAGGGTCGAAATTGGCCCGTCCCTAGTGATCACAAGTAATCGAAGTGTAAGGATGTTTCCATCCTCATACAGATGCCTACCAACGATGGGGACCCCCGGACGTCAAAATTTTCAGTCATACCCCCCTTTTCCCTAAACTTCGTATAACCAATTACAAAATGGACATTCCCCATAATGATTAGCTTAAACTATCGACCACCAACGTTACTACTGAAGTCTAGTGTGTTACCACTGACAAACACCTGTATGATAGCTATCCAAGGCTAAAACCTACCTGTCTACATGAAGAACAGCGAAAACTAACGACAAACTAGCCTACCTTGAGACTGGAATCCTATATTACGAGACTTCCATGGCATTCTGAAGCACTTAACTAGATGAATAATGAACTGTAGACGTCCCTAGTGTCACATATTTCCGTGTTTAACACAGACACAGATAATCCGTATTTAAAATTGTCATTTTCAAACGTAAACAATCTCATAAACTTTCACGTTCAGAGAGCATCAAGAAATGTAACTCTTGAGTAACCGTTGTTGTTGTAGCAGTGGTTGACTGTCATCTCGGTCCTTCTCTATATTTGTGTGATATATAGAATGTCTTGGGGTAGTTGGCTACTATTCATTTATTTGTTTTACAGTTATGCACTGTCGTCTAAATGGTCATTTCGCATTCTAGCGGCTCTGAAACTGCTGGAACTATTTTCAGTATTTTCATGGCCTGCTATTAAATAAAGGAAACAATCCCGAGGATTTATGTTTTTATTATGATTCTCTGATAAAATTGAGTGAGAATAGCGCATAGAGCAGAATTTGATTCATCTTCGTGGGTTGTGAGAGGAATTGTGCTACTTCTTGTCGAGCGACCTTGGTGCGGAAGGTCACAATTTATCATGTCTGCCTACGCCGATGGCTTAGGGCGTCTGCTTTTTGTCAAAGCTATATTCTTCATTCTGCTTTTGTTTCCTGTTTGCTTTTTGTAAAAGCTGTGATTTTAACGTAAGAGCTGTGTATATAATTCAGCTATATTACTTTATGATGTGATTTCCCGTGAGGGCGAATAACTTTGTTTTTATATTTTCTGCATTCCGATTGGCCGACGTTGGTCACGTGGTCATCCTAGAAAAGTTATATAAGGCGGCAGATTTTGAATGTCGGGATCTTCCTCAGATCATCCGATCGAGACAGACAAACCTATATACAAAACATGCCAGAGAACCTAACTTCTCAGGTAATGAGATGCTCCAAGTGTAAACAACAATCAAAACAGTCATACCAATTCCATTATAAAGAGCTAATTCTTTATTCCAAAATACTTCAGAAACTTAAATGTTTCTTTAACCAATCTTAAGTCATTTGTAGTGTACAATGCAAAGACCGATAGTCAGATTTAAATCATAAGGATTGTTTTGTGACATGCTATTTAGTCTTTAACATTTTCTCATAATGCAATATAATAACTGAGGGAGATCCTGTCGCACTAGTCCTGTCCCTGTATTCACGAGGATGATTGAGAGCAATTGTATGAAAGGGAGAATGTGTTTCCCCCACCCACCGTATTCTAACGTTACCTTGAACGTTTCCGTGTTTGTAAATATCAACGCCGGAATTTTTGTATGAGTTGAACAATCGTAACCATCCTTGACAAAGACTTGGTCGTTGACCACATAGTAAAATAATCATGCCATGAAAACTTTGCCTTGTGTTGATTTTTCCTTTTCCACTGTGTTACCGTTTCGCCTTCCTGGCTATAAGGAATCCCGATCAGTACCGTCGATCGTGACGGGTGACCAGAGTAACGAAAATTCCTTACAACTTGGTGTCAGAAGTGGGATCCTCATTTTATTTCCAGAGGGTCCAGGATTCGAGCCCATACCAACCAGATGACTACAAAGGATCAGTGCGACAGTATTTGTTTCTGCGATCAGGGACCATGAGCAGAATACAAGTGTATATAAGGTATATATTTGTTTAAAAGTTTTATTTTTCTACCGTTACCATATAGATAGATTATCATGGCTGACTCCGACCCCGAAGTGCAGTTCAACATTCGAGATACTAATAGACCTGCTGACCAAGGTTCATCTGAACCTAGTCACCCCCCTTCAATTGCCGAGAATGAGAACACCAATTATTCAATAGCCACGGCGGATGTACAAGAAGAGATTGACCTACCACCAGCCTCAAATACTAATGAAGTAGCTGGAGGAGATGACCAATACAGTACTCCCGCCCAGTCCCCACATACCAATAGAAAAGTAGTATATAGAGAGCCATTAGACCCCTCAGGTGGACCAGACCAGGGTCAACTCAGTACATCCCGTAATAGACCTAGACGTCAATACATTGACGACCCTATCTCACACCCCATTGATAGTGACTCCGATATTGATGAAGCTGCTAG
This sequence comes from Fragum fragum, assembly GCA_946902895.1. Classification (NCBI taxonomy): domain Eukaryota; kingdom Metazoa; phylum Mollusca; class Bivalvia; order Cardiida; family Cardiidae; genus Fragum; species Fragum fragum. The sequence goes on from OX336380.1 coordinate 15,130,275, forward strand.
AAATTTTGAATTTGATCCGCCATTAAGAGGACCTAAGAGGGGCAGATCCACAGATATCCCTCGATACCTAAGCAACCAGAGTGCCGATGCCAGGCATATTCCAGACAATTACCGATCAGATTCCCTTCGTGATACACACGAAACTACTAGACTCGAAAGACAATACACACCCAGATTACATAGATATCCGAGATCTGGTTCAGTACCCACTCACCACGTTCCTGTCCTAAAGCCCGATGTTTTTACTGGAGAGGAAGAATGGGAGTCGTATTTTTCCCACTTTAGTAACTGTGCCGACCTGGGTAGATGGACTGACACAGAGAAAGCGTTGACGTTGGCCTCGTGTCTCAAGGGACCTGCTAGGACATTTTACCTTGGACTGATGAGAGAATAGGAAAGGCGTTCGTACTTCATTCTTGTCCAGAATTTGAATGAAAGATTTGGAAGTAGTCGCCAGCAGACAAGGTATTTGACTAAGTTTGAGACCAGAAGACGTCAAGCTGGAGAGACCTCAGCATCCTTTGGAGACGACCTAAGGCTGATAGCACAGAGAGCATATCCAGACCTAGGACCAGAAGCCCAGGATAAGCTTGCTCTGCACCAGTTCTTTAAGACTATCGGCCCAGAAATGAAATACAGATGCATCGACAGGGGATGTAGAACTGTGGAAGAAGCTGTAGAAATAGTGGAAAGATACGAGAGTATTGTCGGAACTGACGATAAGAAGAAAAACAACGTCAGGGCGATTCTGTCCTCAAGTGATAACCACCATAATGAACACGATACCAGTTTTCAACTGCAGATTAAGGACCTTATCAAACGTTTAGAAAGGCTAGAGACCAAACCTACCAAGAAACAAGCTCCAAAGTTGCCACCAGCTGACTACAGCGGCTGTTTTAATTGTAGCTCGTTAGAACATTATGCAAGAGACTGCCCAGTCAAACCAAGCCAATACAAGAAAAGGTCGGAAAACTACAGGCCGCTGGTTTAAATGACCCAGAGCCAGCGGACTGCAAAGGGTCACCAGAGAAATATTTTAAAGAAAGAATTGGTAAATTAGCAGAAGATGACAACCTTTGGGATAATGGATTATATACTAGCTGTAAAATATATGAAAAAGAATTCTTGTTTCTTATAGACAATGGCTCAACTGCAACTTTAATGTCCAAACGAGTTTTCGATTGTCTGCAGAAAGACTTAGCGCATAATTTGGAGAACGTAGATGAGAAGGTGCTTGGAGCAAATGGACATGAGATAAACATTTCTGGTAGAACAACTCTTCCATTGACATTCGGAGATACCACTTTCCATACAAATCTAATCATATGTGATATTATTCCTGATGGCATCATTGCCCAAGATTTTCTCCTTAGACACGCAAGTCGCATTGACTATAAAAGTCTGACCATTTCCACCAATCAAGGTTCTATAAAATGTTGGATTGGTGGTGAAGCTGTAGCCAGAAGCCGTGTATTGACTGTAGAGAGCGCCATGATACCACCAATGTCGTCAATGAATGTTATGGTGAAAATAGAAGAGTCACACAGTTTTCCTGAACTCGTATTAGTTATGACACCAGTAGATGGCCATAAACATAACACCGTCAGTATTGCAGAAGGCATTGTTGAAACCAAAGATGACAAGATACCAATTAGGCTTGTAAATACCACTGACAAGAAGGTAGAAGTGCCATCAAATGTACCAGTTGGAGTTTGTGAGCCATTTTCGAAAGCAACTCGGCGCAATGCCATTTAAACAGAGGTAGCTATGAATATCAGCCCATGTTACCTGACCACATAACTGACCTTTTGGAAAGAAGCAGTACTAAACTCGATTGTAGCCAGAAGCAGAAACTTTCAGATCACCTAAATGAGTACCAACATGTATTTTCAAAGTCTTCAAATGACCTTGGAAGAAACTGATACCGACACGTATGTCAAATCACTCCAAGAAGCTTTGGCCGAAGCCCACGAAGAAGCAAGACAAAGTCTTAAGAAGCATTCCACATATCGTAAAAAGACATATGATCGCACTTCTAAGTCCAAGTTATTTCCCTTATTTTCACCAATCTGGCTTCATGATCCAGCTAGACACCCACGTGTATGCACCAAACTATCCAATAGATGGAAGGGTCCATACCTTCTGGAGAAAAAGATCGGTGACCTTACCTACCTGATCCCCGTTTCCCCATCGAAACCACTGAAAGCAATCCATGTAGACAGAATGCTGCCATACAGAGGAAGAACCTTACCTAAGTGGATGGTACCTCTTGTGCGGAATGACAGTATTCAGAAGTTCTGATTATTGTTCCCATGTCATTCCGGTACGAAATAACGTATTCATGTCGATTTTGCTAGTTTGCATACTGCAAGCCTTAGTTTAAATTTTGATTACCTTGTAGATTATGGTAATGTGGTTGGACTTGCCTACAGTTTTGTGTCTGGGACACAAAAGTTGAATACATTGGGAATGTATTCGTCGTATATCTGGGATATACAAAGGAGACCCTATATTGTGCTTTCTAGGTAGGACCGTAGAAAGGTTGTGTATCAAGGGTCGGATACATTGTACTGAGGAAGCACGTGTTGTTGACTTTACCTTGCAGTCATGTAGGCAGGTAGCAAGGTAGCCACAGGTCGTTTATATCCTTATTTAGCAGTAACCAAACTACCGAAGAGAACGTATGCGTTTTGACCGCGAAGCATTTGAACCAAAACAGTAATTCGGTTATTTTCCAAACAGGGTGCCTGAACAGGTAAAAATCCATCCAAAGTATGCAAGTGTGAGAGCCTGAGAATCCATGTCCAAAAATTTCTCAGTTTACCAATTAAGCAACTTAGGAAATACTACCATATTTATTACCATGACACTAGCACTCCGATCCCAGTAGTAAAATAAGCCTCCTATATTTCCAGAAAAGCCATGTACCTATGTTGGGAATGCCAGAAGTCATGCACGTCCAAAGACGCACTCAAACTCCATGTAGCCAACCATGGCTTCACCTGAGTCTTCTGCCCCTGGTGCTTCGACCAGAAGCGTAATTACAGAAGGATTGTAGACCTTAAAACCCATGTGAAATCCGCCCACCCTGAAATCAATCGCCAGAATGAGGCCTTGCTCTTCCTGAAGGAGAAGAGTGGGTTTTTCATAGCTGACAACCCGTCAGAATACCGGCGAGCCATGGGATCCATCCCAGTCGATGATGCCCCGGAGGCAATGTTCCTTAAGAAAGCTGTTGAGGAGTGGTGCCTCAAGTTTAAAGGCGTTGTCGACCGACCATTTGGGAAATGGAAGCAGCTATGGATTGGTTGTGGAGGATTATTCACACCGGAGAGAGAGGCAGTCCTAGATTACAGTTATTCCCCTTCTAGGCCTGACCTCGACACGCTGTATTCCGTTGAAATAGGAGAGGAAAGCGCCTCAGCAGTTATTTATGGTCCTACAGGAGACGGCATCACCTCATTCCGGAGGCTTACCTTGTCCAAGGCATCAGTCGTAGATGATAAGAAAAGGGACCGCCTGCTTCGCCGTAAAGGCAGCCTAACAACCAAGCAGCAGAACCCGCCCCCACCAACATCATGGGAGAAGGTCGAAGAGGGCACAAATAGATACCTGCGTCGAATGGCTGACTTCCTGGGTATGCAGCCTGAAGACATCCTTATGATAGTGAAGCGACGTCTTGGGAAGAAAAGAAAGGCTTCAACAGAAACCTTGGTTATGCCGCCCCCATCCTGTCTTCCACAAGCAAAGGATCCAGAAGCTGGCTTACCGACCCCAAAGGGAGATTGTCAACCCTCCAGCCCTCCACCTTCTCCTATAGCCGGAGACTCAATAGAGGAGCCCGTTTCTGGAAAGCATAACGAAAACAAACCCGCCTCTGAAGAACCAGATAAAGCCCAAGATCCACATCAACCAGAATCTACCATTGTTGAAGAAAATGACCAAACGAGCCACACTCCATCCATGCCCAAATTGACCGATCAAGTTCAGCCAGATCAGAAAAAAACAAGAGTCCCAGTAAATAGCCTTTTGCCTCAAGCCACAATATCGACATCCCTACAGGAAAGAACCAAACATTTAATTTACACTGGTGTCATGCCACTTTTTCCACCAGGTAGGAGGCAATGGACAGATGGAAACTTTATCCAGATTCCCGTTCCTGGACCCTTGTCAGTTTGGCCTCCTCCAGGATGGCAGCAGATGACTCCAGATACCAAGTTGCTAGTCTGGGAGACAATTGCCACCTTACTGTACACTCTATTTTTTGAAAATATCCCAGAGGACAGAAATAATGCTTTGGACTATTTCCAATTCTTGGCCCTACCAGGAACAAAAGAAAGGAAGCTTAACACCACCTCAGACTTGATGCGATTCAACAACTTTACCATAGTTAGAACATAGGCAACCGGAGATTACAAGCTGAATGACGCAGCCACAATTATCCAACAATTCGAAGCTGCTGCTGATCATAGCAAAACCCCTACATTAATGTCCACTTTCATAAACGCCATCCAAGAAGTCCCCTTGAGGTTATAGGTCATCAGAGACACAGTTTACAATGTACCAAAGATGTTTTAACAAATTCGGGAGAATTTCATCGATTAAGTGGGGGAGAGTGTAAGGATGTTTCCATCCTCATACAGATGCCTACCAAGGATGGGGACCCCCGGACGTCAAAGTTTTCAGTCATACCCCCCTTTTCCCTAAACTTCGTATAACCAATTACAAAATGGACTTTCCCCATAATGATTAGCTTAAACTATCGACCACCAACGTTACTACTGAAGTCTAGTGTGTTACCACTGACAAACACCTGTATGATAGCTATCCAAGGCTAAAACCTACCTGTCAACATGAAGAACAGCGAAAACTAACGACAAACGAGCCTACCTTGAGACTGGAATCCTATATTACGAGACTTCCATGGCATTCTGAAGCACTTAACTAGATGAATAATGAACTGTAGACGTCCCTAGTGTCACATATTTCCGTGTTTAACACAGACACAGATAATCCGTATTTAAAATTGTCATTTTCAAACGTAAACAATCCCATAAACTTTCACGTTCAGAGAGCATCAAGAAATGTAACTCTTGAGTAACCGTTGTTGTTGTAGCAGTGGTTGACTGTCATCTCGGTCCTTCTCTATATTTGTGTGATATATAGAATGTCTTGGGGTAGTTGGCTACTATTCATTTATTTGTTTTACAGTTATGCACTGTCGTCTAAATGGTCATTTCGCATTCTAGCGGCTCTGAAACTGCTGGAACTATTTTCAGTATTTTCATGGCCTGCTATTAAATAAAGGAAACAATCCCGAGGATTTATGTTTTTATTATGATTCTCTGATAAAATTGAGTGAGAATAGCGCATAGAGCAGAATTTGATTCATCTTCGTGGGTTGTGAGAGGAATTGTGCTACTTCTTGTCGAGCGACCTTGGTGCGGAAGGTCACAATTTATCATGTCTGCCTACGCCGATGGCTTAGGGCGTCTGCTTTTTGTCAAAGCTAAATTCTTCATTCTGCTTTTGTTTCCTGTTTGCTTTTTGTAAAAGCTGTGATTTTAACGTAAGAGCTGTGTATATAATTCAGCTATATTACTTTATGATGTGATTTCCCGTGAGGGCGAATAACTTTGTTTTTATATTTTCTGCATTCCGATTGGCCGACGTTGGTCACGTGGTCATCCTAGAAAAGTTATATAAGGCGGCAGATTTTGAATGTCGGGATCTTCCTCAGATCATCCGATCGAGACAGACAAACCTATATACAAAACATTCCAGAGAACCTAACTTCTCAGGTAATGAGATGCTCCAAGTGTAAACAACAATCAAAACAGTCATACCAATTCCATTATAAAGAGCTAATTCTTTATTCCAATATACTTCAGAAACTTAAATGTTTCTTTAACCAATCTTAAGTCATTTGTAGTGTACAATGCAAAGACCGATAGTCAGATTTAAATCATAAGGATTGTTTTGTGACATGCTATTTAGTCTTTAACATTTTCTCATAAAGCAATATAATGACTGAGGGAGATCCTGTCGCACTAGTCCTGTCCCTGTATTCACGAGGATGATTGAGAGCCATTGTATGAAAGGGAGAATGTGTTTCCCCCACCCACCGTATTCTAACGTTACCTTGAACGTTTCCGTGTTTGTAAATATCAACGCCGGAATTTTTGTATGAGTTGAACAATCGTTACCATCCTTGACAAAGACTTGGTCGTTGACCACATAGTAAAATAATCATGCCATGAAAACTTTGCCTTGTGTTGATTTTTCCTTTTCCACTGTGTTACCGTTTCGCCTACCTGACTATAAGGAATCCCGATCAGTACCGTCGATCGTGACGGGTGACCAGAGTAACGAAAATTCCTTACAGAAGTTTTACAAAGGTGCATATAAGTGAAAACTTTTAAAAATCTTCTTCTCCAAAACAGAAAGGCCTACAGCTTTGAAATCTGGTATGTGGCATCATATATCAATTAACTTTTTCAGGAGTTATTTCTCTTTGAATTATTATCCTTTAACGGGTAGAATATATAGAGAATAAAAATTGTTTCCACTTTTTCTTCTATCGTTCTTCTATAGTTCTGATCCAATATTGCTGAAACTTTAATAGTCTGCAGCTGCAGTTTCCACTATGATTAACTGTATCAAGCGTTATGCCCCTTTGATTTAGTTTCTTATATACAATTCACACGACAGACATTTAACGATCACAAAAGCTCACCCTGAGCACTTCGTCACCCTGTGGCTCTAAAATTTTATCTTTTTTGAAAGACGGAAATGTACAGATGCTTCATGCGAAATTCAAGATTCTTCAACTTCTGGGCAGGAGGCGATTGATTTTTTTTTATTTTTTTTTTTTTCATTTTTCTTTTTTTTTTTCCTTTTTTTTTTTTGGTTGTTTTTTTTCATTTTTTATTTTTCAATTTTACTTTTGTTGTCATAGCAACCAGAGTTTTCAAATGATTAAATTCTTTGGTTGAAATCAGGCCAGTAGTTTGGGAGGAGATGTCGTTTTAAAAATCCTTCTTTATTTCTATATAACCCCCCCCCCGGGGGGAGGGGCCCTGGGGGCCAGAGGTCGATGATTTGAGCAATTCTGAAAGAGGTCAATGTACTGATGCTTCATGCAAAATATCAAGACTCTAGAACTCTGGGTTAGGAGGAGATATTTTTTAAAGTTTTTTATTAAATTCGAATTCTATTGCCATGGCAACCAGAGCTTTAAACGGATTTCAATTCTTTTAGCAATAATTTATATGGCATCACCTAAGAAACATTCCTGGAAAATTTCGTTGAAATCCGCCTAGCGGTTAGGAAGATGTCGTTTTAAAAATCCTTCTTTATTTCTATATAAGCCACACCCCTTTGGTCCGCCCCTTGGTACCCGAGGGTGATGATTTAAGCATTTCTGAAAGAGGTCATTGTACTGATGCTTCATGCAAAATATCAAGGCTCTACACCTTCTAGGTCAGGAGGAGATAATTTTTAAAGTTTTCATTAAAATTTCAGTTTTGTTGCCATGGCAACCAGAGTTTTTAACGGATTTCAATTCTTTTAGCAATTTTTAAAGGGCACCAACCAAGGAAAATTCCTGCCAAATTTTGTTAAAATCCGCCAAGCGGTTTTGGAGAAGATGCCATCCTAAGATTCTTGACACACGACGGTCGCCGGATGATCAAAATACCTCACCAAGAGCACTTCATGCTCAGGTGAGCTACAAAAGAAAGAATAGAAGCCGACATAGTTTGCGTTACGAGGCGATAAGTAAGTCAATGAAGTAAACCCGAAAGGAACCAGAATTCAGCGTGTAAATACGTAACCTGTCGATCACAACGAAAATTGCAATAAATGTGGTTTCTATGATGCATCAATTACGTCATTGGCGTCCGCTAGCTATACAGGCTTTATCGACATCAACCAAAGACATACGACCTCACCCGATAATTTTCGATGTTTCAAAGTAGGACATATGGATGCAATATCACATTGAATTAAACTTTTAATTGATTAAGTAGATTCAACACGTAGAAAGAATATTTATCGTGAAAATAACATAGATAACTCTTGAAAAAGAAGCTTATTTTCCTATATCGAATTTTCATTGAAATCTGCTCAATAGCCGCTTTAACTTTTGCTTGATCGAGATAGAAAGGTCTTCGGCGCCTTTTATACCTCGCTAAATTTGCACGCACATCGTATTGTCCCGTACCCTGTTGGCCCTGTACGACCTTGGAGTAGCAGCGAGATTATCGGCGTTATGTGGGATCGGTAGGCCAAGCGTAAACTAAGCTTTATACAATAAGATGGCCCAGGCCCTCGACCCTGGTGCACTTACCTAAGATAAAGGCTCTTTTCCCGTCAATCACCTTATTTAATGTTATGGTTAGGATTATAATACCAGTGGTTAGAAGTCAATGAACTAATGCTTCATACTTCCTTCCTTATATCTATCTAATCCCCCACCCCTCGGGGCTTCTCCCAAGGGGACCCAAAGGTCATGATTTAAGCTCTGTTGATAGAGGTCAATACACTGATGTTTCTTGAAAAGTATCAAGGCTCTGCACCTTCTTGGTCAAGAGGAGAAGATTTTTAAATATAATTTTTTAAAATTTCACTTTTGATGCCATGGAAAGCAGAGTTTTCAACGAATTCAAATTTTTTTAGCTATTTTCATACAGGGCCACCTAAGGAACGTTTTGCCAAATTTGGCCCATCAATTTGGCCCAAACGTTTGGGAGGAGATGTTGTTTAAAAATCGTTCTTTACTTCTATCTTAAAGCCCCAGGGACATGATATAGATTTATAGATATAGGTAAATATACTGTTGTTGCATACAAAATATTAAGGCTCTACACCTTCTAGGTCATTTAGTATATAATGAAAGTGTAGTGTCAATTCGTCATCAGGAATTATGTTCGCTAGCCGGTCTTAAAATCTGTAAAGATCAGTCCAAAACTGTTACAAGCGTTAATACGAATATAGACACTCACCATAGCTTTGCGCCAACCATTTGATGTGACATAATTTAGAACAATGATTGCTTCACTTGTCAAATTGTTACCTTCAGTTGACTTTGGGTCATATGCAAATGAAGTCGTGCGGTTTCGACAACAAATTCCGTGATATCTAAAAATAAACGGAATTTTGCTGAACCTTTCCTATGCTACCGAAAAGGGTCACTTCAAGCCTATCAGAATACCGCGAAGACAATATCTGATTCAAATTTAAGTATTACGCGTCCGTTTTAGCGTATATTTTGGCGGTTGGCAAATTTTGATTATCTAGGTTTTAGAAACATCGATACCTCCCTTTAAAATGAATGAAAGGACGTTAAACCCTATTACAACTTCATGAACACGTAATGCGAGTTCTATATCACGAAAGATATAATAACGGTAAACACTTTACATTGAGGGAACGGTAAACTTTATTCTATATGTATAGATCTTTTTCATTAAAGTACTAATAGAGGTTTTAGCCATCCTGTCTTTCATTTCGATTTAATTAATATCATCACCGTCATCACCGAAGGACTACTTACACTGATGGCTTCATAAGGTTACCAAACAAACAACACAAATCTCCAAGCAGAGTTGTCGTTTTTACCTTCACCAAAAAATCTCTGCAATAGACTAAATGACAAGGTGCTTGTCAAAACAAATAATGGAAGATATATTATTTTTCTTTTGATTGCGTGAAAGAAAACGGCTTGGACATAATTAATATGCTTCAAGATAATTTATATATGCATTAAAGCTTGATAATTTACCTTTAAACCAATTTACTACTTTTGTTTTAAAATTGTTGTAATAGCTGATCAGTGATTTTCATTCGACAGTTTTTAAACTGAAACAAGTTGAGGTGTATCAAGAAAGGGTGGCGTATTGGCGCACTATTTACTGAGCCAATAACAGAGGTGAATTTGAATGAACCGAGTGTGAGAGAGTGAAACCACACACGAAATTACAGAGCATTTAAAGATTTTCCGCATACTCGTATTTTTATGGTTACGGCGTTAGAGAAACATATTTGTTAAATTTTCGTGTAAATTTAGTATATCTTTCTTTAGGTGAACAACAAAATATTTATCCGCAATTTATCTTTTAATTTCTCACCTAATGAGAGATAAATAGATATACACTGAAAAAAATATAAATCACAAGATAAATTTGAAAGACCTCCGCCAAAGGAATACTTCAGCAAAGTAGCAATGATACAGGGGATTTTCGAAAATTACGATTAACCGATATCCAATTAACGTAAGGATAACATAATGGTGGAATTAGGATCTGAGAGAGAAAGATAAACCATTTTCGCTTTTGCCTGCGACGGTTAACGGAGTTTTTGAGGTAGTAATACACTTACAAGAAATCAGAAGAGAAGCGACCGCATAGCAGTCAATATTGTAAAATGTATTCAAAAACCAATACTTTTGTGTCTTCGGATAAAACCTAAAGAACTTTGTCACAGACGGACGGATGGATTGTCAATCACATGAATGACGGAAATATACTTTAACAATAGCCCTGCTTGCATTCTGTAAGTTTAGCTACACAACACCAATTTAAAGCATTACTCTTACAGCGTCGTTAAGTGTTTGCAATTTTCGAATGTGTTTGTAAATTGTACATTTGCATGTTGACTCTTCATTATAATATGGAAAGTATTTTAGATAGACGTTTGAAGTTCAACTTTAATTAGAACAAACACCTGCTCCGCCCGGGACGAGAACGTATAAAAACAGCATTGGAGCAAAATCTCTTAACCTCAACTCGAAGACACCAACTCGAATAAGGTAAGACTAACTTTCAGTTAAGCATTCGATATTTTTGTTTGTTTGTGTTTAACTAATTATATACTCTATATATATTCCGAAGTATTTCTCGTTATTAAGTTTACATGGAGAATTTTATACTGCATTATATTCCGAAATGTTTCACGTTATGCATTTAACATTGAAAATAACACATGTATACTGTATTATATTCAGAAATGCTTCACGTTTTTCAGTTGACATAGAAAATAATATACTGTGATATATTCCGAAGTGTTTCACGATATCCAGTTTACATGGGAAATGATGTACTGTATTATATTCCGAAATGATTCACCTTTTTCAGTTTACATCGAAAATAAAATACTTTATTACAATCCGAAATGTTTCGCGTTATTCAGATTACATGGAAAGGTTAAAAAAGAAAAAAAGGTAAAAGGCGAATGGACCAATCGCGGCTGTCATTTGAATAACCAGTCGACCAAAGAAATCAATCATTCGGACCAGAAATAAGTTCTGATACAAGAAATTGGCGTCATTTTTGATATCCTTTTTCGGTTGGTTTTGGCGACTTAAACATCGTAACTACGGCTTGAATAAGCTGAAATTACGTTGGATAACTCGCGAAACAGCAATGCTACTCTTTGTTACATGCTATACTGGCCAAATCTTTTTTTAAAGCCGTTACAAAATTCGAAGCGAGTCTTCATTTCGGTAGGTGGGGCTTACGAAGTAAGTGGGCAAGGCTAGCAATTGGCCAATTAAATGTTTCGAAAAGTAGAGAATCTATTGATTTTAGCGGTATTGTTAATACAAAACCGCTATTTAAAATCTATCCAAACATCAGATGCAAATTTCACTCATTTCTACGAATGCTCATTAAACTTGCCGTGAAAATCTACGTGATCGCGTCCATCTGCATGGTTTCATCGCTGATTTCGAAAAAAATGTTCTTGTCGTACGCTCACAGCCTTTTTTGTTGTCTTAAATAACAAGGCAAATGGTTTAAAACTTCGGTAATCTTGCATCTCCAGATATTCACGATGAATTGCCTAATAAATTGTCTACATTAGAGAAATAATGTTATCGTGTTTCAAGGTAGAATCTAGGTCAGTAGAGTCAAGCGAATACATGTTAACTGTGCGTGTGCTACAGCGGATATATTGAGTATGGTAACAGCTTTGCATAGACTCCACCGAATCTACCCTTTTTCCTCCCGAATACGAACGATATGTTTGAAAGGTGCATTTAGCACTTCATGTGTAATAATAATGAAAAGCACATTGCACAAAGAATCTTAATATGTTTAAATAAACCATTCCAACACAGTGACGCTTTTAAACACCCCTCAAAATGAAAGCTTTGTAAAACATTGTGGAAAATGAAGATATTGCTTGTTACAAGCAATTTCTTCATTATCCACAATGTTTCCAAACCCAAAAGAAAAAGATTTTAAAGATTTCATCATCTTAAAATTGTCGTCTGCACCTTCTTTGAATTTGGAATGTTCTAAAACTTCATTGTGTGGGAAAGGGTAATCGATTTCCTTGTCAGTTTAACATTTAATCTATTACAACACAATGCTATAATTTCACACATTGATGAAATGAAAATATTGTGATAAAAGCAAAGTAGCAGATTCGAGTTAAACATTAAACTTGGATTACAATGTTGACTCCCCGGGTTCGATCCCTGACGGCGGCACTCATCCTTTCCGACTATTTGTCTCTCACCAATGGATGGATAATCGTAAACCTAAGTGAGATAGCAGATGCATGGAGGCTAGAAAAGGATGTAGTGGTAGTAATGGTGTGAGAAATACCAGGAATCCATTGTTAGGTGCTCCAGCTGCCGCGGCTCCGAGAATGGTGAAGGTAAGCGGCTAGGTAAAAATCAACCAGTCTATGAATGTGTTTTTTCTATATGCACGCTTGCTTAAAACGGGTTTCTCGCTGATTGTATCAACATTTATGCACTGTTCTTAGGACGTTTCTTAGAACTAAAATGTACCCTAAATAATGATAACATGATACCTTTCTTTTATATTCCAGAATCAAAAAATGGCCAGAGATCTATTCATCCTCCAAACTGTAGTTATCTGGTAAGCCAGGGCTTGATTTTTTGGTCAGTAAAGAAAAAAACAACATGCTTTTAAGTTCATACGTCAATGGAAACCATAAATATTATCTTCATTTCTTATAATTTAGAGCCATTAAGTAAAACAAAGCAGTTTCGCTAGTCTGAAAAAAGTATACAGATTGACTTGAACAGAATTTGCATGAAGATTTGTTTTGGCAAAGTATCTACTTTTCGGATAGTTATTAACCCTTTCCTGTACGTACCCTAGATTTTACGTCACTCTGATTTTATACATGAGAAAACATTGTGGAAAAAGAAGAAATTGCTTATAACAAGCAATTTCTTCTTATCCCAAAATGTTCTCTACTCATTTCGATTTGCATCCAATTTTAGTTGTTTATGTCATGATAACAATTAATGTTCTTTTTTTCTTGCTAAATCTACTAAATTCATTATAATTTCAAGTTGATGTTGTATTCTTTGAAACATAATTCATCGGATGGGTTTGCTAGTCTTCGGGTAATGCCGATGACGATTGAATTGCTAGCGGAATCCTATGACGTAATTTATACGTCATTGATACAAAAACTAAGGCAATGTTTGGTGCAATCGACATATAACATGCTTGTTCTTGTCAACTACAAAGCTGTAAAATGAACCCTAATAACTCTAAAAATCTACATTTACTTCTTTGATGAAGTTTTATGTCGAAGCGTATTCATACATGAGGATGGTTAGATTTTTCTTTTCATACCTCCATTAAAACAAAACAAAAATCATTCTTCATATCGTACAATTTAATGACACCAATGGAAACAAATTCGAATATTTTACTCATTTAAAACATTATGGCCTTATCACGGAACTACTTTATGCGCATGCTTACAAAATAGTTGCGTACTCAAATTTGTTTTTAATTGGGTATGAAACCAATTGATCAATCGCTGGACCCACCCACTGACCCCCTAGTCCCTACCCATTAACTCCAACAGGAAGTAACGCTTCGATATATACGGCGATATTTTGGAAAATTTATGGCCAGTAGCATGTAACAAAAAGGTAAAATAGTTGGTCGATGACCTAAATGTCGTGCCTACAACTTGAATAAGCTGTAGTTACGACGTTTAAGTCTCCAAATCAACTAAAAAATGTTAACAGAAATTGCGGCCAATGTCGGAGTTGAACGCCGCGTATGGTCAAATGTTCAACCGAACAGAAGGTTCGTTTTTGACAGACAAAACTAGAAATAAAATTAAGACTTTAGGTATTTGGCCCGTTAAGCTCCTTGTTGTACCCTAGGAAAAGTCAAAGAAAGGATGTAGTAGAGGCCAAAAAGATGTGGCAATCGTAAAATAATGATATCGTTTGTGGTTATTCTCGATTCAGATATCGTCAAGCCCGAAAAGTATCGAATACAATCAGCCTTTACAGGCAGAGCAATCTTATCAGAATCGATACCTTTTGAATTTCCCAGTAGGTCGTTTTATTGTTGAGCCCGCTTGCGGTAGGCGAGACATAGTTGTAACAATTTCGGTTCGGTGTTAGTGCGTGCGTTAGTGCGTGCGTCCGTCCGTCCGGATTTATGTCCGGAGCATAACTTCTAAATTTATGGATGGATTTCAACTTGGCACAGTTGTTGTCCTTAATGAGTGCTAGTGTCATGCGAAACGTCTGTTGTGTTACGACTATGGTCAAAGTTACAGTTGGAAAAATTGACCTTGACCGAGCTCTACTTATACATTTATGGATGGACTTTAATATAACTTGGCTCAGTTGTTCTTCTTGATGAGTGCTAGTGTCATGTGAAACGTTTGTCGTGATACCTCCAAGGTCAAGGTCACATTTTAAGGCCAACATAAACCTTTCCAGAGCATAACTTTAACTTTAAGGATACATTTGAAAACAACTTGGAACCATTGTTCTTCTTGATGAGTGCTAGTATCATGCGAAATATTTGTTGTGATACCTCTAAGGTCTAGGTCACAGTTGAAGGTCAAATAACAAATTTGACCTTGTCCTGGAGCATAACTCCTACATTTATGGATAGATTTTAAAATATATTTGCACAGTTGTTCTTCTTGGTGAGTGTTAGTGTTATGCGAATCATTTGTTGTGATACCTCCAAGGTCAAGGTCACAGTTGAAGGCGGGAATTGACCTTGTCCGGGGCATTTCTTCTAAGTTTATGGATAGATTTGAAAATAACTTGGCATAATTGTTCGACTTAATGAGTGCTTGTGTCAAGCGAAACATTTATTGTGATACGTCCAAGGTGAAGGTCACAGTTAAAGTTCAAACCGTAAATTTTAACTTGTCTTGAACATACCTTCAACATTATAGATAAAAATAACTTGGCACGAGGTCTAAGCTGAAGGTGAAAGGACAAAATTGACCTTGTCAGCAGCATAACTTCTACATTTATGGATGGATTTGAAAATAATGTGGCACAATTGCTCTTCTTGATGAGTGCAAGTGTCATATGATAATTGCAAGGTCAAGGTCACTGTTGAAGATGAAACGACCTTGTCCAGAGCATGACTTTTACATTTATGCATGGATGTGAAAATCACCAGCCACAGTTGTTCTACTTTGTCATGCAAAACGTTTGTTGTGATATGCCCAAAAGCAACGTCAAAGTTTAAAACAAAATAACTTTGCATCACATTCTCTGTACAAATCAGCGGTCTCGCTAAAATGAATAATTAGTGACCCCGGGACCTATTTAGGTCGCAAAACAAATAGTAGAAAAAGAGTTAAGAATCAATCGTGGGTCATACCTCGAAGCAAAAAATATAGTAACGTTAGTGGGCCTATATCGTTAAAGAAGGAAAATTCTTACCGTAGTTAGTTTGCGCGATCCGTGCAGACGCAAACGGATCGATTATTCTAAAAATAAATATATTTCTATATTTATTTATTTATTTATTTATTTTTGTTAAAGGGAAATCCTTTCTACAAAAAAGTTACGTTTAAACATTCTTATTCTATGAAATTCATGTATTTAAGATCTCTTTAAAATTTGTATGTTGAAAAAAAAAAATCTTAGTATTATGCATTTAACCCATTCCCAGTCAGTGACGCTTTTAAACGCCACTCAGTATAAAAGCTTGGGAAAACATTGTAGATAATGAAGAAATTGCTTGTCACAAACAATTTCTTCATTATCCAAAATATTTTCTTTCCCCCCCCCCCCACAAAACAACAAAGATTTGAAAGATTTCAATAACTTAAAATGTCGTCTGCAACTTCTTTCAATTTGGACCGGTCTTAAATGTTGTCGTCTGGTAATGATGTAAGCATTGTATAGCGACCTAGTCATTCTACAACGTCGTAACTACAGCTTGATTCAAGCTGCAGTTACGACGTATTAGAATTGCAACGACGCTTTTGCTTTGTAAATCGCCTTCGAACGTGTTTTACATGAAAAGGGCGTATATGAATCTGGTCGAATAATGATAATAACAATAATTTCGTGCTTCTCAGACGATGCTTTTTACATCTAAAGGCTCATTTACATAAAAGTTGATTGTGAGATCGTGTGATACCATACTTTTAATTCTAGTTCAGCTTCTTTTGACCGTTGATTTATACCATAGCTGTGGGCCTTTGGTCGCAACGATTACGGATAAATGTCACAGAGTTGGGCTTTTTTAGGGTTATTTGAAATAAATGGGGGTTTATGACTGTCAATTCTTTGTACTCTGACATTAATTTGAAGTTTTATTGTTGGTTTGGCGACTTAAACATCGTAACTACAGCTTATTTGAGATGTAGTTACGACGATTAGGTCGCCAACCATTTATTTTTACTTTCTTTGATTAAACCTTGGTGAAATAACCCTGTTCAATATCGAAGTGGAACTTCCTGCTGGAACACCACGGGCTTAGCCAGTGATTAGTTTACCGCATTTGTTTTCAAATAAATAAAGCCTATGCGTGACATTCCCAACCATTTCGCATGTGCGTGACTCGCACACATTGAGCACCTTGGACAGCCATTCGGGGCAATTAGAATATTTGATGATTGTTTAAAGAAGCATACTGCAAGCCTTAGTTTAAATTTTGATTACCTTGTAGATTATGGTAATGTGGTTGGACTTGCCTACAGTTTTGTGTCTGGGACACAAAAGTTGAATACATTGGGAATGTATTCGTCGTATATCTGGGATATACAAAGGAGACCCTATATTGTGCTTTCTAGGTAGGACCGTAGAAAGGTTGTGTATCAAGGGTCGGATACATTGTACTGAGAAGCACGTGTTGTTGACTTTACCTTGCAATCATGTAGGCAGGTAGCAAGGTAGCCACAGGTCGTTTATATCCTTATTTAGCAGTAACCAAACTACCGAAGAGAACGTATGCGTTTTGACCGCGAAGCATTTGAACCAAAACAGTAATTCGGTTATTTTCCAAACAGGGTGCCTGAACAGGTAAAAATCCATCCAAAGTATGCAAGTGTGAGAGCCTGAGAATCCATGTCCAAAAATTTCTCAGTTTACCAATTAAGCAACTTAGGAAATACTACCATATTTATTACCATGACACTAGCACTCCGATCCCAGTAGTAAAATAAGCCTCCTATATTTCCAGAAAAGCCATGTACCTATGTTGGGAATGCCAGAAGTCATGCACGTCCAAAGACGCACTCAAACTCCATGTAGCCAACCATGGCTTCACCAGAGTCTTCTGCCCCTGGTGCTTCGACCAGAAGCGTAATTACAGAAGGATTGTAGACCTTAAAACCCATGTGAAATCCGCCCACCCTGAAATCAATCGCCAGAATGAGGCCTTGCTCTTCCTGAAGGAGAAGAGTGGGTTTTTCATAGCTGACAACCCGTCAGAATACCGGCGAGCCATGGGATCCATCCCAGTCGATGATGCCCCGGAGGCAATGTTCCTTAAGAAAGCTGTTGAGGAGTGGTGCCTCAAGTTTAAAGGCGTTGTCGACCGACCATTTGGGAAATGGAAGCAGCTATGGATTGGTTGTGGAGGATTATTCACACCGGAGAGAGAGGCAGTCCTAGATTACAGTTATTCCCCTTCTAGGCCTGACCTCGACACGCTGTATTCCGTTGAAATAGGAGAGGAAAGCGCCTCAGCAGTTATTTATGGTCCTACAGGAGACGGCATCACCTCATTCCGGAGGCTTACCTTGTCCAAGGCATCAGTCGTAGATGATAAGAAAAGGGACCGCCTGCTTCGCCGTAAAGGCAGCCTAACAACCAAGCAGCAGAACCCGCCCCCACCAACATCATGGGAGAAGGTCGAAGAGGGCACAAATAGATACCTGCGTCGAATGGCTGACTTCCTGGGTATGCAGCCTGAAGACATCCTTATGATAGAGAAGCGACGTCTTGGGAAGAAAAGAAAGGCTTCAACAGAAACCTTGGTTATGCCGCCCCCATCCTGTCTTCCACAAGCAAAGGATCCAGAAGCTGGCTTACCGACCCCAAAGGGAGATTGTCAACCCTCCAGCCCTCCACCTTCTCCTATAGCCGGAGACTCAATAGAGGAGCCCGTTTCTGGAAAGCATAACGAAAACAAACCCGCCTCTGAACAACCAGATAAAGCCCAAGATCCACATCAACCAGAATCTACCATTGTTGAAGAAAATGACCAAACGAGCCACACTCCATCCATGCCCAAATTGACAGATCAAGTTCAGCCAGATCAGAAAAAAACATGAGTCCCAGTAAATAGCCTTTTGCCTCAAGCCACAATATCGACATCCCTACAGGAAAGAACCAAACATTTAATTTACACTGGTGTCATGCCACTTTTTCCACCAGGTAGGAGGCAATGGACAGATGGAAACTTTATCCAGATTCCCGTTCCTGGACCCTTGTCAGTTTGGCCTCCTCCAGGATGGCAGCAGATGACTCCAGATACCAAGTTGCTAGTCTGGGAGACAATTGCCACCTTACTGTACACTCTATTTTTTGAAAATATCCCAGAGGACAGAAATAATGCTTTGGACTATTTCCAATTCTTGGCCCTACCAGGAACAAAAGAAAGGAAGCTTAACACCACCTCAGACTTGATGCGATTCAACAACTTTACCATAGTTAGAACATAGGCAACCGGAGATTACAAGCTGAATGACGCAGCCACAATTATCCAACAATTCGAAGCTGCTGCTGATCATAGCAAAACCCCTACATTAATGTCCACTTTCATAAACGCCATCCAAGAAGTCCCCTTGAGGTTATAGGTCATCAGAGACACAGTTTACAATGTACCAAAGATGTTTTAACAAATTCGGGAGAATTTCATCGATTAAGTGGGGGAGAGTGTAAGGATGTTTCCATCCTCATACAGATGCCTACCAAGGATGGGGACCCCCGGACGTCAAAGTTTTCAGTCATACCCCCCTTTTCCCTAAACTTCGTATAACCAATTACAAAATGGACTTTCCCCATAATGATTAGCTTAAACTATCGACCACCAACGTTACTACTGAAGTCTAGTGTGTTACCACTGACAAACACCTGTATGATAGCTATCCAAGGCTAAAACCTACCTGTCAACATGAAGAACAGCGAAAACTAACGACAAACGAGCCTACCTTGAGACTGGAATCCTATATTACGAGACTTCCATGGCATTCTGAAGCACTTAACTAGATGAATAATGAACTGTAGACGTCCCTAGTGTCACATATTTCCGTGTTTAACACAGACACAGATAATCCGTATTTAAAATTGTCATTTTCAAACGTAAACAATCCCATAAACTTTCACGTTTAGAGAGCATCAAGAAATGTAACTCTTGAGTAACCGTTGTTGTTGTAGCAGTGGTTGACTGTCATCTCGGTCCTTCTCTATATTTGTGTGATATATAGAATGTCTTGGGGTAGTTGGCTACTATTCATTTATTTGTTTTACAGTTATGCACTGTCGTCTAAATGGTCATTTCGCATTCTAGCGGCTCTGAAACTGCTGGAACTATTTTCAGTATTTTCATGGCCTGCTATTAAATAAAGGAAACAATCCCGAGGATTTATGTTTTTATTATGATTCTCTGATAAAATTGAGTGAGAATAGCGCATAGAGCAGAATTTGATTCATCTTCGTGGGTTGTGAGAGGAATTGTGCTACTTCTTGTCGAGCGACCTTGGTGCGGAAGGTCACAATTTATCATGTCTGCCTACGCCGATGGCTTAGGGCGTCTGCTTTTTGTCAAAGCTAAATTCTTCATTCTGCTTTTGTTTCCTGTTTGCTTTTTGTAAAAGCTGTGATTTTAACGTAAGAGCTGTGTATATAATTCAGCTATATTACTTTATGATGTGATTTCCCGTGAGGGCGAATAACTTTGTTTTTATATTTTCTGCATTCCGATTGGCCGACGTTGGTCACGTGGTCATCCTAGAAAAGTTATATAAGGCGGCAGATTTTGAATGTCGGGATCTTCCTCAGATCATCCGATCGAGACAGACAAACCTATATACAAAACATTCCAGAGAACCTAACTTCTCAGGTAATGAGATGCTCCAAGTGTAAACAACAATCAAAACAGTCATACCAATTCCATTATAAAGAGCTAATTCTTTATTCCAATATACTTCAGAAACTTAAATGTTTCTTTAACCAATCTAAAGTCATTTGTAGTGTACAATGCAAAGACCGAAAGTCAGATTTAAATCATAAGGATTGTTTTGTGACATGCTATTTAGTCTTTAACATTTTCTCATAAAGCAATATAATAACTGAGGGAGATCCGGTCGCACTAGTCCTGTCCCTGTATTCACGAGGATGATTGAGAGCCATTGTATGAAAGGGAGAAAGTGTTTCCCCCACCCACCGTATTCTAACGTTACCTTGAACGTTTCCGTGTTTGTAAATATCAACGCCGGAATTTTTGTATGAGTTGAACAATCGTTACCATCCTTGACCAAGACTTGGTCGTTGACCACATAGTAAAATAATCATGCCATGAAAACTTTGCCTTGTGTTGATTTTTCCTTTTCCACTGTGTTACCGTTTCGCCTACCTGACTATAAGGAATCCCGATCAGTACCGTCGATCGTGACGGGTGACCAGAGTAACGAAAATTCCTTACAGAAGTTTTACAAAGGTGCATATAAGTGAAAACTTTTAAAAATCTTCTTCTCCAAAACAGAAAGGCCTACAGCTTTGAAATCTGGTATGTGGCATCATATATCAATTAACTTTTTCAGGAGTTATTTCTCTTTGAATTATTATCCTTTAACGGGTAGAATATATAGAGAATAAAAATTGTTTCCACTTTTTCTTCTATCGTTCTTCTATAGTTCTGATCCAATATTGCTGAAACTTTAATAGTCTGCAGCTGCAGTTTCCACTATGATTAACTGTATCAAGCGTTATGCCCCTTTGATTTAGTTTCTTATATACAATTCACACGACAGACATTTAACGATCACAAAAGCTCACCCTGAGCACTTCGTCACCCTGTGGCTCTAAAATTTTATCTTTTTTGAAAGACGGAAATGTACAGATGCTTCATGCGAAATTCAAGATTCTTCAACTTCTGGGCAGGAGGCGATTGATTTTTTTTTTTTTTTTTTTTTCATTTTTCTTTTTTTTTCTTTTTTTTTTGTTGTTTTTTTCATTTTTTATTTTTCAATTTTACTTTTGTTGTCATAGCAACCAGAGTTTTCAAATGATTAAATTCTTTGGTTGAAATCAGGCCAGTAGTTTGGGAGGAGATGTCGTTTTAAAAATCCTTCTTTATTTCTATATACCCCCCCCGGGGGGGGAGGGGCCCTGGGGGCCAGAGGTCGATGATTTGAGCAATTCTGAAAGAGGTCAATGTACTGATGCTTCATGCAAAATATCAAGACTCTAGAACTCTGGGTTAGGAGGAGATATTTTTTAAAGTTTTTTATTAAATTCGAATTCTATTGCCATGGCAACCAGAGCTTTAAACGGATTTTCAATTCTTTTAGCAATAATTTATATGGAATCACCTAAGAAACATTCCTGGAAAATTTCGTTGAAATCCGCCTAGCGGTTAGGGAGATGTCGTTTTAAAAATCCTTCTTTATTTCTATATAAGCCACACCCCTTTGGTCCGCCCCTTGGTACCCGAGGGTGATGATTTAAGCATTTCTGAAAGAGGTCATTGTACTGATGCTTCATGCAAAATATCAAGGCTCTACACCTTCTGGGTCAGGAGGAGATAATTTTTAAAGTTTTCATTAAAATTTCAGTTTTGTTGCCATGGCAACCAGAGTTTTTAACGGATTTCAATTCTTTTAGCAATTTTTAAAGGGCACCAACCAAGGAAAATTCCTGCCAAATTTTGTTAAAATCCGCCAAGCGGTTTGGGAGAAGATGCCATCCTAAGATTCTTGACACACGACGGTCGCCGGATGATCAAAATACCTCACCAAGAGCACTTCATGCTCAGGTGAGCTACAAAAGAAAGAATAGAAGCCGACATAGTTTGCGTTACGAGGCGATAAGTAAGTCAATGAAGTAAACCCGAAAGGAACCAGAATTCAGCGTGTAAATACGTAACCTGTCGATCACAACGAAAATTGCAATAAATGTGGTTTCTATGATGCATCAATTACGTCATTGGCGTCCGCTAGCTATACAGGCTTTATCGACATCACCCGAAGACATACGACCTCACCCGATAATTTTCGATGTTTCAAAGTAGGACATATGGATGCAATATCACATTGAATTAAACTTTTAATTGATTAAGTAGATTTAACACGTAGAAAGAATATTTATCGTGAAAATAACATAGATAACTCTTGAAAAAGAAACTTATTTTCCTATATCGAATTTTCATTGAAATCTGCTCAATAGCCGCTTTAACTTTTGCTTGATCGAGATAGAAAGGTCTTCGGCGCCTTTTATACCTCGCTAAATTTGCACGCACATCGTATTGTCCCGTACCCTGTTGGCCCTGTACGACCTTGGAGTAGCAGCGAGATTATCGGCGTTATGTGGGATCGGTAGGCCAAGCGTAAACTAAGCTTTATACAATAAGAGGGCCCAGGCCCTCGACCCTGGTGCACTAACCTAAGATAAAGGCTCTTTTCCCGTCAATCACCTTATTTAATGTTATGGTTAGGATTATAATACCAGTGGTTAGAAGTCAATGAACTAATGCTTCATACTTCCTTCCTTATATCAATCTAATCCCCCACCCCTCGGGGCTTCTCCCAAGGGGACCCAAATGTCATGATTTAAGCTCTGTTGATAGAGGTCAATACACTGATGTTTCTTGAAAAGTATCAAGGCTCTGCACCTTCTTGGTCAAGAGGAGAAGATTTTTAAATATAATTTTTAAAATTTCACTTTTGATGCCATGGAAAGCAGAGTTTTCAACGAATTCAAATTTTTTTAGCTATTTTCATACAGGGCCACCTAAGGAACGTTTTGCCAAATTTGGCCCATCAATTTGGCCCAAACGTTTGGGAAGAGATGTTGTTTAAAAATCGTTCTTTACTTCTATCTTAAAGCCCCAGGGACATGATATAGATTTATAGATATAGGTAAATATACTGTTGTTGCATACAAAATATTAAGGCTCTACACCTTCTAGGTCATTTAGTATATAATGAAAGTGTAGTGTCAATTCGTCATCAGGAATTATGTTCGCTAGCCGGTCTTAAAATCTGTAAAGATCAGTCCAAAACTGTTACAAGCGTTAATACGAATATAGACACTCACCATAGCTTTGCGCCAACCATTTGATGTGACATAATTTAGAACAATGATTGCTTCACTTGTCAAATTGTTACCTTCAGTTGACTTTGGGTCATATGCAAATGAAGTCGTGCGGTTTCGACAACAAATTCCGTGATATCTAAAAATAAACGGAATTTTGCTGAACCTTTCCTATGCTACCGAAAAGGGTCACTTCAAGCCTATCAGAATACCGCGAAGACAATATCTGATTCAAATTTAAGTATTACGCGTCCGTTTTAGCGTATATTTTGGCGGTTGGCAAATTTTGCTTATCTAGGTTTTAGAAACATCTATACCTCCCTTTAAAATGAATGAAAGGACGTTAAACCCTATTACAACTTCATGAACACGTAATGCTAGTTCTACATCACGAAAGATACAATAACGGTAAACACTTTACATAGAGGGAACGGTAAACTCTAAGAATGCGTTTTATTCTATATGTGTAGATCTTTCTCATTAAAGTACTAATAGAGGATTTAGCCATCCTGTCTTTCATTTCGATTTAACTAATATCATCACCGTCATCACCGAAGGACTATTTACACTGATGGCTTCATAAGTTTACCAAACAAACAACACAAATCTCCAAGCAGAGTTGTCGTTTTTACCTTCACCAAAAAATCTCTGCAATAGACTAAATGACAAGGTGCTTGTCAAAACAAATAATGGAAGATATATTATTTTTCTTTTGATTGCGTGAAAGAAAACGGCTTGGACATAATTAATATGCTTAAAGATACATTATATATGCATTAAAGCTTGATAATTTAACTTTAAACCAATTAACTACTTTTGTTTTAAAATTGTTGTAATAGCTGATCAGTGATTTTCATTCGACAGTTTTTTAAACTGAAACAAGTTGAGGTGTATCAAGAAAGGGTGGCGTATTGGCGTACTATTTACTGAGCCAATAACAGAGGTGAACGGGAATAAACCGAGTGTAAGAGAGTGAAACCACACACGAAATTACACAGCATTTAAAGATTTTCAGCATACTCCTATTTTTATGGTTACGGCGTTAGAGAAACATATTTGTTAATTTTTCGTGTAAATTTAGTATATCTTTCTTTAGGTGAACAACAAAATATTTATCCGCAATTTATCTTTTAATTTCTCACCTAATGAGAGATAAATAGATATACACTGAAAAAAATATAAATCACAAGATAAATTTGAAAGACCTCCGCCAAAGGAATACTTCAGCAAAGTAGCAATGATACAGGGGATTTTCGAAAATTACGATTAACCGTTATCCAATTAACGTAAGGATAACATAATGGTGGAATTAGGATCTGAGAGAGAAAGATAAACCATTTTCGCTTTTGCCTGCGACGGTTAACGGAGTTTTTGAGGTAGTAATACACTTACAAGAAATCAGAAGAGAAGCGACCGCATAGCAGTCAATATTGTAAAATGTATTCAAAAACCAATACTTTTGTGTCTTCGGATAAAACCTAAAGAACTTTGTCACAGACGGACGGATGGATTGTCAATCACATGAATGACGGAAATATACTTTAACAATAGCCCTGCTTGCATTCTGTAAGTTTAGCTACACAACACCAATTTAAAGCATTACTCTTACAGCGTCGTTAAGTGTTTGCAATTTTCGAATGTGTTTGTAAATTGTACATTTGCATGTTGACTCTTCATTATAATATGGAAAGTATTTTAGATAGACGTTTGAAGTTCAACTTTAATTAGAACAAACACCTGCTCCGCCCGGGACGAGAACGTATAAAAACAGCATTGGAGCAAAATCTCTTAACCTCAACTCGAAGACACCAACTCGAATAAGGTAAGACTAACTTTCAGTTAAGCATTCGATATTTTTGTTTGTTTGTGTTTAACTAATTATATACTCTATATATATATTCCGAAGTATTTCTCGTTATTAAGTTTACATGGAGAATTTTATACTGCATTATATTCCGAAATGTTTCACGTTATGCATTTAACATTGAAAATAACACATGTATACTGTATTATATTCAGAAATGCTTCACGTTTTTCAGTTGACATAGAAAATAATATACTGTGATATATTCCGAAGTGTTTCACGATATCCAGTTTACATGGGAAATGATGTACTGTATTATATTCCGAAATGATTCACCTTTTTCAGTTTACATCGAAAATAAAATACTTTATTACAATCCGAAATGTTTCGCGTTATTCAGATTACATGGAAAGGTTAAAAAAGAAAAAAAGGTAAAAGGCGAATGGACCAATCGCGGCTGTCATTTGAATAACCAGTCGACCAAAGAAATCAATCATTCGGACCAGAAATAAGTTCTGATACAAGAAATTGGCGTCATTTTTGATATCCTTTTTCGGTTGGTTTTGGCGACTTAAACATCGTAACTACGGCTTGAATAAGCTGAAATTACGTTGGATAACTCGCGAAACAGCAATGCTACTCTTTGTTACATGCTATACTGGCCAAATCTTTTTTTAAAGCCGTTACAAAATTCGAAGCGAGTCTTCATTTCGGTAGGTGGGGCTTACGAAGTAAGTGGGCAAGGCTAGCAATTGGCCAATTAAATGTTTCGAAAAGTAGAGAATCTATTGATTTTAGCGGTATTGTTAATACAAAACCGCTATTTAAAATCTATCCAAACATCAGATGCAAATTTCACTCATTTCTACGAATGCTCATTAAACTTGCCGTGAAAATCTACGTGATCGCGTCCATCTGCATGGTTTCATCGCTGATTTCGAAAAAAATGTTTTGTTGTCTTAAATAACAAGGCAAATGGTTTAAAACTTCGGTAATCTTGCATCTCCAGATATTCACGATGAATTGCCTAATAAATTGTCTACATTAGAGAAATAATGTTATCGTGTTTCAAGGTAGAATCTAGGTCAGTAGAGTCAAGCGAATACATGTTAACTGTGCGTGTGCTACAGCGGATATATTGAGTATGGTAACAGCTTTGCATAGACTCCACCGAATCTACCCTTTTTCCTCCCGAATACGAACGATATGTTTGAAAGGTGCATTTAGCACTTCATGTGTAATAATAATGAAAAGCACATTGCATAAAGAATCTTAATATGTTTAAATAAACCATTCCAACACAGTGACCCTTTTAAACACCCCTCAAAATGAAAGCTTTGTAAAACATTGTGGAAAATGAAGATATTGCTTGTTACAAGCAATTTCTTCATTATCCACAATGTTTCCAAACCCAAAAGAAAAAGATTTTAAAGATTTCATCATCTTAAAATTGTCGTCTGCACCTTCTTTGAATTTGGAATGTTCTAAAACTTCATTGTGTGGGAAAGGGTAATCGATTTCCTTGTCAGTTTAACATTTAATCTATTACAACACAATGCTATAATTTCACACATTGATGAAATGAAAATATTGTGATAAAAGCAAAGTAGCAGATTCGAGTTAAACATTAAACTTGGATTACAATGTTAACTCCCCGGGTTCGATCCCTGACGGCGGCACTCATCCTTTCCGACTATTTGTCTCTCACCAATGGATGGATAATCGTAAACCTAAGTGAGATAGCAGATGCATGGAGGCTAGAAAAGGATGTAGTGGTAGTAATGGTGTGAGAAATACCAGGAATCCATTGTTAGGTGCTCCAGCTGCCGCGGCTCCAAGAATGGTGAAGGAAAGCGGCTAGGTAAAATCAACCAGTCTACGAACGTGATTTTTCGATATGCAAGCTTGCTTAAAACGGGTTTCTCGCTGATTGTATCAACATCTATGCAATGTTCTCAGGACGTTTCTTAGAATTAAAATGTACCCTAAATAATAATAACGTAGTACCTTTCTTTTATATTCCAGAATCAAAGAATGGACAGAGACCTGCTCATCCTCCAAACTGCAGTTATCTGGTAAGCCAGAGCTTGATTTTTTTGGTCAGTAAAGAAAGAAAAAACCATGCTTTTCAGTTCATACATCTATGAAAACCAAAAATATTATCTTCATTTCTTATAAGTTAGAGCCATTAAGTAAAACAAAGCAGTTTCGCTAGTCTGAAAAAAGTATACAGATTGACTTGAACAGAATTTGCATGAAGATTTGTTTTGGCAAAGTATCTACTTTTCGGATAGTTATTAACCCTTTCCTGTACGTACCCTAGATTTTACGTCACTCTGATTTTATACATGAGAAAACATTGTGGAAAAAGAAGAAATTGCTTATAACAAGCAATTTCTTCTTATCCCAAAATGTTCTCTACTCATTTCGATTTGCATCCAATTTTAGTTGTTTATGTCATGATAACAATTAATGTTCTTTTTTCTTGTTAAATCTACTAAATTCATTATAATTTCAAGTTGATGTTGTATTCTTTGAAACATAATTCATCGGATTGGTTCGTTAGTCTTCGGGTCATGCCAATAGCGGAATCCTATGACTTAATTTATACGTCATTGATACAAAAAATGAGGCAATTTTTTGTGCAATCCACATATAACATGCTTACCCGATGAATTCCGGTTCCGTTCGGTTACTACTTCGCCGACTTATTTGTCATCTTGTAACGCTGGATATTTTTGCCCCTTTTCATTCTTTCTTAAAGTTATTTTGATTACAAAATCAGCTTATTCCCGTTCTTTTAAATGTTTAAAAGCATTACAGTAAGAGATTTAAAAAATGGTTTTCCTCCTTTATATGTGCAAGAGCCGCAAGCATACAAAATTCTTGCGTAATCAAAATTCTGTTCATTGAAGAATGATTAAACAGAATTAAGCCAATAAAATCGCTTGTATCGTTATGATACACTATTACTCGATGAATGATTAATGGCATTTAAAACTCAATGATCAATTGCATTTAAAACTTAAGATAGTTATGGGCATTTATTATATACCTTACTGTGAAACTTAGGATTTCTCAGTGTAATAATTTTGATATCGTCACTGGAGTGATGATAACACTTTTCACAAATCTTTAATCACGTATTCCTCCGCACTGTTTTCAATAGACCCTCTCTCTATCAAAAAGTTTGGTTTCGATATTTTAATAAAAAAATAAAACTCGTTTTTTCAACGCCTATCAACGCATCCTCGTGAAATATTTTTTCATATCTAGAATAACCAGTTGATTATCCTCTATATCTTAAAACTGTAACTAGTTTATACGATTTCATTGTAGACCTTTTATGTATATGCGATATTGTTTTAGACTTTTACGTATATGCGATGTCACTATAGACATTTTGCGTACATGAGATATCATTTTCAACTTTTGTCAAATATGCGAAAGTCTGTTTTATCCATTACTTGATACACTTGTATATTTCTTGTAAATGTCACGATCAAACTTATTTATTGCGTAATCCAACTTTATTATAAAGTTTCGGGAAAATAGTAAACTTTAATCTAAATCAAATAAATAAAATAATAATCATTAACGCATTTCATTGTTGAATTCTGTATGTTTTTAATTTGTTTAACCCGTTTCTAGTCAGTCTCTAACTTTTCGTGTCCCCGTGATTTTTATAATTTAGAAAAATGTAGAAAAGAAAGAAATTGGTTGTAACTATGGCTCAAGATTTGGTCCTTACTTATCAATCCCAAAAAGTTCTTGTCAACTACAAAGCTGTATAATGAACCCTAATAACTCTAAAAATCTACATTTACTTCTTTGGAGAAGTTTTATGTCGAAGCGTATTCATACATGAGGGTGGTTAGATTTTTCATTTCATACCTCCATAAAAACAAAAAAAAATCATTCTTCATATCGTACAATTTAATGACAGCAATTGAAACAAATTCGAATATTTTACTAATTTGAAACATTATAACAATATCATGGAACTGGTTCATGCGCATACTGACAAAATAGTTGCGTTCTCAAATTTGTTTTTCATTTGGTATGAAACCAATTGACCAATCGCTGGACCCACCAGTTGACTCCCTATTCCCTGCCCATTAACTCTAACAGGAAATAACGCTTCGATATTAACGTCGATATTTTGCAAAATTTATAGCCAGTAGCATGTACCCTAGGAAAAGTCAAAGAAGGGATGTGGTAGTGGCCAAAAAGATTTGGCAATCGTAAAATAATGATATCGTTTGTGGTTATTCTAGATTCAGATATCGTCAAGCCCGAAAAGTATCAAACACAATCAGCCTTTACAGGCGGAGCAATTCATCAGACTCGATACCTTATGGATTTCCCAGTAGGTCGTTTTTTTTTGTTGAGCCCGCTTGCGGTAAGCGAGACATAGTTGTCACAATTTCGGTTCGGTGTTAGTGCCCGCGTGCGTCCGTCCGGATTTATGTCCGGAGCATAACTTCTACATTTATGGATGGATTTCAACTTGGCAGAGTTGTTGTCCTTAATCAGTGCTAGTGTCATGCGAAACGTTTGTTGTGATACGTCTAAGGTCAAAGTCACAGTTGGAAAAATTGACCTTGACTAGAGCTCTACCTATACAATTATGGATGGACTTGAAAATAACTTGGCCTAGTTGTTCTTCTTGAGGAGTGCTAGTGTCATGCGAAACGTATGTTGTGATACCTCCAAGGTCAAGGTCACATTTGAAGGCCAACATTAACCTTGTCCAGTGCATAACTTCTACTTTTATGGATAGATTTGAAAACAACTTGAAACCATTGTTCTTCTTAATGAGTGCTAGTATCTTGCGAAATATTTGTTGTGATACCTCTGAGGTCTAGGTCACAGTTGAAGGTCAAATAACAAAATTGACCTTGTCCTGGAGCATAACTCCTACATTTATGGATAGATTTTAAAATATATTGGCACAGTCGTTCTTCTTGGTGAGTGCTAGTGTTATGCGAATCATTTGTTGTGATAGCTCCAAGGTCAAGGTCACAGTTGAAGGCGAATATTGACCTTGTCCGGGTCATTTCTGCTAAGTTTTGAAAATAACTTGGCCCAATTGTTCGACTTAAAAAGTGCTTGCGTCAAGCGAAACATTTTTTGTGATACGTCCAAGGTGAAGGTCACAGCTGAAGATCAACCGTAAAATTGAACTTGTCTTGAACATACCTTCAACATTATAGATAAAAATAACTTGGCACGAGGTCTAAGCTGAAGATGAAAGGACAAAATTGACCTTGTCAGGAGCATAACTTCTACATTTATGGATGGATTTGAAAATAATGTGGCACAGTTGCTCTTCTTGATGAGTGCTAATGTCATATGATATTTGCAAGGTCAAGATCTCTGCTGAAGGTGAAACGACCTTGTCCAAAGCATGACTTCTACATTTATGCATGGATGTGAAAATCACTTGACACAGTTGTTCTACTTAATGAGAGCTTTTGTCATGCAAAACGTCTGTTGTGATATGCCAAAAAGCAACGTCAAAGTTTAAAATAAAAATTCTTTGCACCACATTCTCTGTGCAAATCAGCGGTCTCGAAATGTTGTCCCTTGACAACCTATTTCTCGTTAACCGTTGCACGATTCATGATATCAGAGTGTATTAGAAAATATCTAGATTTTTCTCTGAAATAAAAGCTAATTTAAGTGATGATTTTGTTAGACACCCGCTAAAATGAATGATTAGTTACCCCGGACCTATTTAGGTCGCAAAACTAATAGTGGGAAAAGAGTTATGAATCAACCGTGGGTCATACCTCGAAGCAAATGATTTGGTAACGTTAGTAGGCCTATATCATTCTAAGTTCAGAAAATCGTTAAAGAAGGGGAATTCTTACCGTAGTCAGTTTGCGCGATCCGTGCAGAAGCTTGGGAAGACATTGTAGATAATGAAGAAATTGCTTGTGACAAGCAATTTCTTCATTATATCCACAATGTCTTCTACCCAAAAAGCCAAAGATTTGAAAGGTTTCAATAACTTAAAATTGTCGTCTGCAACTTCTTTCAATTTGGACCGGTCTTAAATGTTGTCGTCTGGTAATGGGTTAAGCATTGTATACCGTCGTTGTCATTCTTCAACGTCGTAACTACAGCTTGATTCAAGTTGTACTTACTATGATTAGAATGACAACGACGAAATGCTTTGTAAAGCGCCTTCGAACGTGTTTTACATGAAAAGGGCGTATATGAATCTGGTCGAATAATGATAATAACAATAATTTCGTGCTTCTCAGGAGATGCTTTTTACATCTAAAGGCTCATTTACATAAAAGTTGATTGTGAGACCGTGTGATACCATACTTTGAATTCTAGTTCAGCTTCTTTTGACCGTTGATTTATACCATAGTTGTGGGCCTTTGGTCGCAACGATTACGGATAAATGTCACAGAGTTGGGCTTTTTTAGGGTAATTTGAAATAAATGGGGGTTTATGTCTGTCAATTCTTTGTACTCTGACATTAATGTGAAGTTTTATTGTTGGTTTGGCGACTTAAACATCGTAACTACAGCTTATTTGAGATGTAGTTACGACGATTAGGTCGCCAACCATTTATTTTTACTTTCTTTGATTAAACCTTGGTGAAATAACCCTGTTCAATATCGAAGTGGAACTTCCTGCTGGAACACCACGGGCTTAGCCAGTGATTAGTTTACCGCATTTGTTTTCAAATAAAATGAGCCTATGCGTGACATTCCCAACCATTTCGCATGTGCGTGACTCGCACACATTGAGCACCCTGGACAGCCATTCGGGGCAATTAGAATATTTGATGATTGTTTAAAGAAGCTTTGGGTCAATACCTATCTACAGAGCACAGAGTGAAGACTCTGATCAGACTGTGCGGATGCACAGGCTGATCTGAGTCTTTACTTGGCGCACATGTGTAATGGTTGGAAATTTCACGCATGCGCTCAAATATGATTACTTTTTACATATCCTACTCCTAGCTGGAAATGCAGCTGCCAAAAAGAGTACAGCTACCGGCAAGAAGGTGTTTGACGATATGGATAGCAACAAAGACGACCAAGTAACAAAAACAGAGTTTATTGATTATTTTATGACATTCGACCGAAATGGTATGTAAATAGATGCGATCTGTCTTGCGAAAATGAATCATCCGGGGAATTTGTCTATTGGTTTGATGGTTTACTAGCATTTTCAACAGTATTTTACTTATATCTCGGCTGCGAAAACCCAACCGTGACTTTCTTTGATTTATCGAAGTAAAAACCATACAATCGAAGCCACAAAATGCTGATTCTACTAAAGCACATTATTTGTAATTCGCCAATTGACTCATCGTGAATGCCAATCAAGGAATCAATCGACCAATCAATTTATTTATTAAGCCCGGACCTGAGCTTTCAACTCCAACATTGGCCGCCATTTTTGTTAACATTTTTTGTTTGTTTGGCGACTTAAACGTCGTAATTACAGCTTATTCAAGCTGTAGTCACGACATTTAGGTCGCAAACCAACTATTATATTTTTTTTACATGCTTCTGGTTTATAATCGAAGAGGGACTTCTTGTCGGAGTTAATGGGCGGTCCTAGTATTGAAAGCACAGCGGGAATCGAATGGGCTCTTCCGCGATTTTTTTACGATAAATAATTGTTCAGTTCGGTCACGAAGATTAACGCAATCGTACGTAAATTTTAGTGATCAGCTTGTGTAAATACAATTGTCAATGCCGAAGATTAACGAGAGTTTCCGGTGAAGAATCGAGTGCATTCGACTCGATCTCAAAATGTAGCCAAACACGAGTTGAAATTTCAGAATAGCACTAAATACTCTTTCCATAGACATTTACTCAAATCCTCTTTTTGAACATCGATATATAGAAGGCTATTGCTTTAATGACAAAATACACGATAGATTGTTAAAACCGTTTTTTCTTCCTCGGCGGGAAGGTTTTGCTTCAACCTATTACCCGACAACAGAATTTAAGACTAATCAAAGAAGATACAGACTACAATTTTCAACTAATGAAATTAAACATATTTATGTATATATCGGGGTAGAAAATAATGTAGTAAATGAATAAATTACTTTCACAATATTTTACCTAGCGGACTCGCTGGTAAAAGGTTAATTAACTGATTGAATGGGGTTTAACGCCGCTTTCAACAGTATTTTAGTCATATCGCGGCGGCTGGAGCACCTAACAATGGATTCCTGGTATTTCTCACACCAGTACTACAACTACATCCTTACCTAGCCCCCAGCTGTTATCCCACTTAGGTTAACGATTATCCGCCCATTGGTGAGAGACAAGTGTACCCGACCGTGGTGGTATAGAGATTGGCCTGACGATGCCCCCCCCCCACACTTACTCTTTTAGCAAAGCCCACTGACCCAAAAAGGAAGTCTCGCTTCGATTCTAAACGGCGCTATATTGCAAAATTCTTTGCCAGATGCATGTAAAAAATAATTATGTAGTTGGTGGCGACCGAAACGTCGTAACTACAGATTGAATAAGCTGTACTTAAGACGTTTAAGTCGCCAACACAACAATATTAACAAAAATGGCGCCCAGTGTTGGCGTTCCAAGCTCAATTCCGAGCTGAATGAATTATTTAATTGGTCGGTTGATTCCTTGATTGACAGCCGCGATTGCACAATTGAACGGCATCGAGTAGAGGTTGTAGTTTCGAGTCGGGGTTATCAACTCGAAATCTGGTTGCTTTGAGGGGTTATGTCATTGATTAGTTTTCATTTGCTTCGTTAAGCTCATGTAAGCTCCCATGGGCTCAAGCTGATCGTTGAATAACAGAGTCGGGAAAATCGGGATGATCGGATAGGCAGTGTGAACCCTTGGCCGGAACCGCCGTCGACTTTAACAAAGGCGACTTTGTTAAAGTCGACAGTTTTACAAGTCTATTTGAACACATAGACTTGTACCACTATCGACCGTAGTCATACAAGATAAAGATGGATTCAACAGACTTGTACCACTATCGACTTTAACAAAGCCGGATTTGTTAAAGTCGATAGTGGTACAAATCTATTTAAACCCAAAGACTTGGACCAATATCGACTTTAAGAAAGTCGGCTTTGTAAAAGTCGATAGTGGTACAAGTCTATTTAAACCCAAAGACTTGGACCAATATCGACTTTAAGAAAGTCGGCTTTGTTAAAGTCGACAGTGGTACAAGTCTATTCGAACCCATAGACTTGGACCACTATCGGCTTTAAGAAAGCCGGCTTTGTTAAAGTCGATAGTGGTACTAGTCTATTTGAACCCATATTTATCTTGTTTTTAAAGACTCCGTGTTTAAGGTCAAAATCCACGGCGTTTATATGATCATTATATCTTTTAGGGGTCATCACTGAAAGCGAATTCATGCGAAAGTGGAATGGAGACAAACTTGGAACGGAAATAGAGGGTCTAAACCTATATCAATTTTTAGACGATAAAAATGACAAAAAAGTCGGACAAACTGAACTGTTCGCTGCATTTAGGAAAATCAATAATGATGGTAAGCTAATTTTTTTCTTTTTTATCTATTCGCTGTCAAAAGTGCTCTGTTGCACCAACGGGTGACAATCTTTTATTGCCATTCGGTGAGGCGGACAATATTTTAGCCCTTTCCAGTTCAATCCCTGTTTTTTACGTCCCTGTGATCTTATAATGGAGAAAACATTGTACAAAAGGAAGAAATGGCTTGTAACAAGCAATTTCTTCTTTTTCTGAAATATTTTTATCTCTACTGAATGGTTATTTTTTAATTGAATCCACTTTAAATATTCGTCTTCAAAACCTTTGAATTTGGACCGGTCTAAAATTATGCAAAACAGGAATGGGCTAAATGAAAATAATTACCCCAGAATGAGTTGAACAAAACGCTTATGAAAAGGCTTCTCATGAAAACGGTTGATAGAACGGTTGAAGAATAGCGGGGTTAATAAATTGTCTCCAGATAAAGTTCGACTATTGTAGTAGTTAAAAGTTAATTTCTAGTCTAAATGTTTAGTTTGAAAGGAATATCGAGGTTTTATTGAGGTTCATTTATTGTCCTCGAGCTCCGTCTATTGCTAATTGTCAATGCATGGTGTCCATGGTGTACGCGTCATTAAGTTCGATACCCCTTTTTTTCTTTAAGAATCGCCTCTCAATGACTAACAAAGGAATTTCGCAAAATTCCAAGGGACTGTATTTATCAGGTTCGCCAGGAAAATTTTGACAAGAAGAAAACATCGCTTTTATTGACGGTTCTTATTTCAGTATATGGTGAAAGCCTAGAATATTACCCCATTGCCACACAGTCCCTCCTTTTTACGCGTCTAAAGAATAAAGCTTTGGAAAACATTGTGAAAAATGAAGAAATTTCTTGTATCAAGCGATTTCTTCATTTTCCACAATATTTTTCGCCCCAAAAGACAAAATGATTCAAAATTCCATCAACTTGAAATTGTCGTCTGCAGCTTCATTCAATTTGGACAAGTCTAAAATTTTGTTGTTTGGGAATGGGTTTAACAATAAACAAAAAAGATCTTTTGGAAAATAATTTGTCACGTTTTTTCTAGGCATCCTTAAACTGTTGATACCTTGTTTTATATAGGCGGGGATGGGATTGATAGATGGGGTGTAGGAAAAAGTTCTATATAAGGGGATTCAACCGCATTTACTATAAATTATCCATGGTAACCTTAAATTAGATTTTTCTTAAATGCCATTAATGATTTCTTAAAAGTATGGCTATCGTAGTTTTTGTCATTGTCAAAGAGGTAGTAGATTATTAATTCATGTAAGCTTGAAAATGAGTTGGTCCCCCTACCACGTGTTACCTCGTTAAATTTGAAGAGATATGACCGCTCGCTTGCTACGAAGAGCTTGATGGGAATTCAACAGGAAATCAGAGTAAAGTTTTTTTTTTTGCTCTCCTGAGGGGAACTTTTAGGATCACTCAATGTCTGCCGTCTGTCGTCCGTCGTCAACTTTTTCGTTAAAAATCTTCTCCTCCTAAGCTTCTGGGCAGGAATGTTCCTTGGGTAACCCTTTTCAAAACGTGTTCTTGAAATTTTGATTCGCAAAATCATGTTGGCGTGACAGACCCGGTCTTATTAGATTTAGAGAAATCACGGAATAATTCTTTAAAAATCTTCGCCTCCTATACCATTTGGCAGACTTGGACTAAATTTGGCAGGACTGGTCTCTGGTTGACCCTTCATTTTTGATAGTATAGGCTTACCACTCTTAAAAAATAACATGAAATAATTCTTTAAAGGTCTTCTCCTCCTTAACTGCTGTTCCCCCTACCACGTGTTACCTCGTTAAATTTGAAGAGATATGACCGCTTGCTTGCTACGAAGAGCATGATGGGAATTCAACAGGAAATCAGCGTAAAGATTTTTTTTTTGCTCTCCTGAGGGGAACTTTTAGGATCACTCAATGTCTGCCGTCTGTCGTCCGTCGTCAACTATTTCGTTAAAAATCTTCTCCTCCTAAGCTTCTGGGCAGGAATGTTCATTGGGTAACCCTTTTCAAAACTTGTTCTTGAAATTTTGATTCGCAAAATCATGTTGGCGTGACAGAGCCGGTCTTATTAGATTTAGAGAAATCACGGAATAATTCTTTAAAAATCTTCTCCTCCTAAACCATTAGGCAGACTTGGACTAGATTTGGCAGGACTGGTCCTTGGGTGACCCTTCATTTTTGATAGTATAGGCTTATCACACTTAAAAAATAACATGAAATAATTCTTTAAAAGTCTTCTCCTCCTGAACTGCTAGCCAATTTGGACAAAATTTTGCTGGAATTTTTTTAGGGTAACGCTTCTAAAACTTGTGGGCATGGCAGACAGGGCTTATCATTTCAAATAATTCTCTGGTGAGCGATTTAGGGCTATATTGGCCCTCTTGATTTTAATTCATTTCATTTTATTGAAACAATATCAACCTAATAGTGTTTAAAATCATCTCCAAATTAGCTGATAAAAAGGAAACGTTGTGAAATATAAGACTTAATAAAACATAAAAGTTGCAGCAAACTCGATTGAGTATATTTGAAAGAAGTTCATATACATTTGAGAAAGAAGACAATAAAAATAAACTACTAACAAGGAAGTAAATTCAGGAAAGTCCTTTGGAAACATTGTTGGAAATGAAAAAATAGCTTATAACAATCAATTTCTACGTTTTCTACAACCTTTTCTATATCCAGAAAGTAGAAAAAACCCAAATTTCATCAAATTTTAATTGTCGTCTGCAACTTCTTTGAATTTGAGCCATTCTAAACTTTTACCATCTGGTAATGGGTTAACTCAGAATCCTCCGAATTCGCAAGTACCTGGATATTGTGTTTAGTATTCGTCAGTTTGTTTTATCAACTACAGCTTTGAAATCTGACGAAGTTTTATTTTTATTCGAATAAGCCCATTAACAACGCAATTGATTTGTTTTCACGTCTGAAAAAAATTAACACAGTTAGAATATGTATTTAGTTTAAACTAAACGTTGTAAGAAAGTGAAACTTTCCTGTGTTGAGTATTTCTTGAAGTTCTCTTAATGTTTCTGTTAGTCGTCCTTTTTTGACAGGGATTTACATTTATTTTAAAATGTAATGTAAATGTTGTCTAGATTTGTTATCTAGCAAATAGCTAAATAGTAATAATTTTAATCGATGTAAAAAATCATATTTACTGAAAAAAACAATTATTAAAATCGGCGTAAATATTACTCAATAAAGATGCGTTTTCCGTTAATTGTTCCCAAAGGTTCGTTGTCAGAAACCAAGGAAAGGGTTAAAAGTGCAACTTTGAACATCTGGTAGACTATTATAGCCTCGGGGCCTGCGGACAAGGTAGACTGTATTATGAGACTCTGCCCCTTTTAACCTGATTTGTAAGAAACCCACTGATTTACCAGCCTCGTTTTCCGTTCTGTGACGTCACACGTACAGAAATTCTCTATTCAATGTGCCAAGGGTTAGATAATTAAAACGTTCGCCGCCCTTGGTACATCTTGTCGTACCAAGGGCGGCAAACATTCTACTAATCTAACGATAATTAGAGATGATGATCTCGATATCCCTTCACTCATGAGGATGCCCTTGGTACGACAAGATGTGGTCTAATATACAAAGCATTCGTCTCTCATAAATGGTTGGATAATCGTAAACCTTGGTGGGATAGCAACTGGAGGCTAGGAAAGGATGCAATGGTGGTACTAATGCGAGCTTTACAAGGAAACCGTTGTAAAGTGCCGCGATATGACTGAAAAATCGTTAATCTATTTCAACTTTTGTATTCCAGGTGACAGACCAATAACTCGGGTGCAGTTCATCGAAAAATGGAATGAGATCCAGAACTGAATTTTCTTTATATTTTTCGAACAAGAAATCAAATAAACGTGAAGCATAAAGTTTAATTTGTTTTGTTTGACTTCAAGTTAGCCGCCGTCATAGCGGAGTCAGTAGCGCGTCGGACTGTCAATCTAGAGGTCCCGGGTTCGATCCCCGACGGCGGCACTCATCCTTACCGACTATTTGTCTCTCATCAATGGGTCGATAATCGTAGACCTAAGTGGGATAGCAGCTGGAGGCTAGGAAAGGATGTAATGGTAGTACTGGTGTGAGAAATACCAGGATTCCATTGTTAGGTGCTCCAGCCGCGCGATGTAACTGAAAGATTGTTGAAAGCGGCGTAAAACCCCATTCAAACAAACAAACAAATTGACTTCAAGTTAAAAGTTAGATTTTATTTCCTCGACCACAGTTTTGCACAATTTCACGCTTGGCTGCGGTGGCAAAGAGGATAACATGTGCGATTCTTTTAATTATCTCGTTCCCACGAAATAGCAGTTCGTTTTACTTTTTTTATAATTAAAAGAAAATACATATAAACAACGGTTAGAACAAGTTTTTACATATTATACCGATTTGCTATATTGTGGGAACGAGATACACATAGCTATTCGTTTTCTTTTTACTTTATTTTAGTGAAAAGCGTGTTAAAATTGTTCTTTCAAACCATTATTTATTTGTTAACAAGAGCACCGCCTACGGGTGCCTACGCTCGGCTGTTGGGTGCTGGATAGTGGACACAATGCATCTAGAGTTATCCCCCTTAATAGTATATGTTGTTCTTTTGATAGTGAACAAGTGTGCCAAGTTTCAAGTGAATGCCTTTAGAACAAGAGATATTACAAAATGTCAAACTTTTCGCATAACGACAACGACGACACCATGGCTATAGCAATACCTCGAGTTTTCTCCGAAAACAGCCGAGCTAATACAAATAAAAAGAAAAGAAATTGCTATCTAGTCAGTCTCGGGACTTTAGGTTTTCCATAACGCGTTTTTGTTTGTCTTCCATAACGTCGGCTAGGTTGACCTAGTTAGACCAATAACTGTTTTCGGTACATAAGCAGAGTAGAATCGCTTTGATTTTATCGGTATGACTTTTGCCTTTGTTTTATCAACAGTCTGAATGAACTGAAAAACCATATCCAGACAATGGAACACGTAAACAGACAAAGAAGGTGTCAACATTGATTGAACCAACTGAAAACCATATCTAGATATCGATGACACCAAGGCTATAGCAATACCTCGGGTTTTCTCCGAAAACAGCCGAGCTAATAAAGAATAAAAAGAAAACAAATTGCTATCTAGTCAGTCTCTGGCTTTCGGTTTTCCATAACGCGTTTTTGTTATTGTCTTTCATAAACGTCTGCCAGGTTGACCTAGTTAGACCAAACAAATGTTTTCGGGACATAATCAGAGTGGAATCGCTTTGATTTTATCGATATGACTTTTGCCTTTGTTTGTGCAACATTGTTTGAATCAACTGAAAACCGTATCTAGACAATGGATCACGTAAAAAGACGAAGGAGTCAAAAATAGAGAAAATTTGTATGATTTCAATCAACTATAACTCAACTTTTCTAATTCAATTTTCAAAAAAAATGGCTCGACAGATGTTTTAACAAATATATCTGCTTTAATTTATACCTAAATTTGATTTAGGTTCGTGGGAATTTCTATCGGGTTCGCGGCCAAATTTATGTGAAGGGTCTGGATTCTGGCGCAATGGTCAACCATCACAGAAAAAGTAAATTTGTTTCGGCTAATCATTACATTTAGCTCTCCAATAAAACGATGGTTTGCCGTCACATTTTGTATCAAGGGACCAGTCAATATTGATATTGTTAATGTTGTTGTTGTTGAAAATCTGGTGTCAAAAGCACGCAATTTGCGTGACCAGCGATCACTGAGCACTTGAAGAACGTGTAAATGGAGCTATATATGCCTAGACACCTTGATTTCTTTCATCCATATATTATATGCCTCAATACAAACATTCTGATTTCACCAAAGGAAATCTATAGAGAAGGTATAGTGGTGATGTTTTAAATTCTTTTGCCACCCTCGATGTTTTTGTTATATTTAAGAGATGATGAGAATATGTTTTGTTTTCATGGAGGTATGAACCGAAAAATCTAATCACACTGTTTGAATTAGGTTTTTCGGTTCATACCTCTATGAAAACAAAAGATATTCTTTTCATTTCTTATAATTTAATAGCATCGAGCGAAAAAAACCTAAAGCTTTACAAATTTTGATACCCTTTTTATGGGACTATTTTGTGCGGAAGCATACAAAATTTGCGCGTGCTAAAAATTTTGTTCATGGAGTTATGAATATTTTTTTTCGACTAATCAGAACGCTCGTTTTTCATAGACGAAACTAAAAATTAAATTATTTTACCATGTACTTATACTGTCGACTTCCTCTAACGACAAAGTAACTAGTGTTATCCTGTCATTGAAATGTTTTGAAGGAGGGAAATCGATTGAGAATAAATGTCAGTCGTTATTTGTCTGGTAAAGTTAACTCTTGGGAAGCAGACCGATTCGCTTCCAGACTTTCACACGTGAAAACGTTCATTTAGAGGATTCACCTGGCAGCTCATGATCATTAATTCGTAGCCTAAAATTCAACTTATTATTACGCGTGCGTCCTTGTTAATCTTATATTGTAATTACCTTTACCCCGATTAACCCATCAGTAATAAATACCCGAAAGAAAAGTAGTTACCACGGTAACAGGGCATTATGTCGGTAACGACCAATCTTAAACATTGACTTCCATTTAGAGATAGGGTATTCGGGGTTTTTGATGCCGATACGAATCCAAATATCGAGCTACAAGGCAAGTCATTATTAAGAGTCCAGTGTTGATCTCTAGGATTTATGTCAATCATTTTCCTAACCACAGTACGAAAGACCGGTGGTGACATCATGTATTCACAGTTCACACTTCAACCTTCATACATATTAAGTCTAGAATGGGAAGTGTGAAATGTGAATTAAGAGACCCGTGGTGACTTCTTAAATTCACAGTATATAATCAAACCATATTAAATATGAAGTTTGAAGTGTGAAGTTTGAAGTATGAGGTGTGAAGTTGGAAGTATGAAGTTGAAAGTTTGAAGTGTGAGGTTGGAAGTATGAAGGGTGAATTTGGAAGTATGAAGGGTGAAGTTGGAAGTGTGAAGTGTGAAGTTGGAAGTATGAAGTTGGAAGTGTGAAGTTTGAAGTGTGAAATATGAAGTCGGAAGTTTGAAGTGTGAAGTTGGAAGTTTTAAGTGTGAAGTTGGAAGTATGAAGTTGGAAGTATGAAGTCGGATGTATGAAGTGTGAAGTTGGAAGGTCCAACTTCACACTTCATACTTCCAACTTCACATTCATACTTCCACCTTCACACTTCAAACTTCCGACTTCATACTTCCAACTTCATACTTCCAACTTCACACTTAAAACTTCCAACTTCACACTTCAAACTTCCGACTTCATATTTCACACTTCAAACTTCACACTTCCAACTTCATACTTCCAACTTCCCACTTCCAACTTCACACTTCCTACTTCACACTTCATACTTCCAACTTCATACTTCCAACTTCAAACTTCCAACTTCATACTTCAAACTTCCGACTTCATACTTCCATCTTCTCACTTTCAACTTCAAACTTCCGACTTCACACTTCAGAGTAATTATGTATTAAGTGTGAGCTGTGAATTCTTGATGTCACCACCGGTCTTTCGTACCACAGCTTATCCAAGCCTTCATTGCAGCTTGCTCAAACTGTAGTAAACACGTATAGGTTGCTAATACGGTTTGTGTGGATATGGTTTTCTTTTTTTATTTCCGCGATAAAAAGTATAGCAAATCCAGAAATACTGTCTCCTTTGTAAAGTGCATACAAACCCCCATACTAGAGATTTAAGTCACGTTGATGATTCAAATTGAGGAAGAAAGCTGTAAGTTTTATTCCGAGATCCTGCGGGGTTTATTGTCTATCACAATTAAGTTGAGAGATGGTAGCCGTAAAGAAATCAAGCTTAATCAAGAATGGAGCACTTAAGAGCCTGTATTCGACAGGCACTACAACAAACCATTGATCAGTCCGAGGTAGTTGTGCAAATGCTCGGTTCAAAGAATTTGTTTCATATGATTGACGTCTAACGAAAATATCGAGGTTCATGGTGGTCCTAGTTTCTCAAATCTGATGTGTGACTGATTTAGTAATTGAAATGGTGATTGATATCGCATTAAGTCATTATAGCTCTTTCACGTTGTTACGTCATAATCGATCGGAGTCGCATGCCGTTTTCTTAAAAAAACTTTATTAGTTTTTTACGGGTATTTAGCCGTGTAACTGTATAATTTGCTACTCTATCAGGGGTGTTGATTTTACTGTACACATGACGTACGTGAATTTTTTTTATGGATTGTGTGCGATTTGTCCAACTGGTAAGTCAACGAAGACTGTCTATGCTTGATGATCATTGCTAGGGACACCCTTTCTTCAGACAACAGTGTTTGTTCAAACAAGACGTATGGATAACAAGTGGGTAAAAAATGCTATACTTTTTCCAACAGTATATTTTTGGGCTCCCCGAAGGAGGAGCGTATAGCCGCTGCCTCGTCTGTCCGTCTTTCCTTCCGTTCGTCCGATCGCTTTGATTTCTCCAAAACCTTGAGGCCAAAATGAATGAAAATTGACATCCGACATTCCTAGATTTTTCCAATGTTAAGGCCACCGTTCTATATCAAACATTAAATTTGACCTTTTCTAGATCATAGCTCCTTCAATTTTGGATGAATTGAAAGGACATTGGCAGAATTGTTTTCTATCTTGAGTAGAGGTAGCATTCGAAGTTCAAGGTCACTTCTAAAGGTCAAACAATTTGGTGCAGCAGCATGTCTGGAGAAGTGCGACCATATGGCCGCAGCTTCATCTGTAATCCGTCCGACCTTTTTATTCCTGTTTATACATTTTGTGACAGGGCTATATTCGCAGAGAATAATCCGTTTCTGGAGGCTTTTTAGGTCACCTGACTGAATGGTCATGGTGACCTATTGCAATCATCGTTTGTCCGTCGTCGTGCGTCGTCCGTCGTCCGTCGTGCGTCGTCCGTCGTCCGTTAACTTTTTAACATTTTCATCTTCTTCTAAAGAACTAATGGGCGGATTTCAACAAAACTTGGTAGAAAACATAATTGGGGGATGCCAATTCAAGTTTGTGAAAATAGGGGTTCTGGGGGTCAAAGGGGCCCAAATAGGGGGCAAAAAGGGGTAATTTTTAGTTCTTCTTTAAAAATCTTCTTCTAATAAACCGTTAATGACAGAGCTTAAATATTTTGTGTGCATGACAACTAGGTCAGGTATATTATAAATTGTGAAATTCATGTCCCTGGGGTCATGTATGGGGCCACACCCAGAGGTCAAAGTTCATCATGTTTAAAAAATTCACATTTTCATCTTCTTCTGATGAAGTACAAAGCCAATTTCAAACAAACTTCGTGAAAAGCATCATTTGGTAATGGTTATTCGGATTTGTGAAAATTAAAAGGCTGGGGGGTCAGGGGGGCCTAAAATGGGGACCAAAAGGGGGTAATTTTTGGTAACTTTTAATTATTTCATCTTCTTCTCAAGAACTACTGGGGGGATTTCAACCAAACTTGGTAGAAAGCATCATTGGGAGATGCCAATTCAAGTTAGTGAAAATAGGGGTTCTGGGGGTCAAAGGGGCCCAAATAGGGGGCAAAAAGGGGTAATTTTTGGTACTTCTTTAAAAATCTTCTTCTAATATACCGTTAATGACAGAGCTTAAATATTCTGTGTGCATGACAACTAGGTCAGGTATATTATAAATTGTGAAATTCATGTCCCTGGGGTCATGTATGGGGCCACACCCAGAGGTCAAAGTTCATCATGTTTAAAAAATTCACATTTTCATCTTCTTCTGATGAAGTTCTAAGCCAATTTCAACCTAACTTGGTGAAAAGCATCATTGGGTACTGATTATACAGATTTGTGAAAATTAAAAGGCTGGAGGTCAGGGGGGCCTAAAATGGGGACCAAAATCTTTTTCTAATAAACCCTAAATCACTTGT
Source organism: Fragum fragum (assembly GCA_946902895.1). Lineage (NCBI taxonomy): Eukaryota > Metazoa > Mollusca > Bivalvia > Cardiida > Cardiidae > Fragum > Fragum fragum. The sequence goes on from OX336380.1 coordinate 15,175,056, forward strand.
CTTGATGCTCTTTTACTCAAGTGACCGTTAAGGCCCACTGGGCCTCTTGTATTGTATAGGTTTAGATTTTCATCACTCACTCGTACTTGTTCAGTAACAACCTTCCTTATCTTCAATGGCTGGTGGCTGCTGGGGCTATTGTCGTAAAGATAAATCTTCTCAGAAACTAATAAGTAAATCTAAATCAAATTAAACAGGATTGATTCGTATATATACCTATACACCGAAGCCTATAGACTGGAATTGAACCAATTATGACACTTAGGCGATCCTTTATCAGCTTTCTTCAAGCAATTTTGATTTGATTACAAACGTGGATGCATATATACTAAAATATTAACTTCTCCAAACAAACTCGACTAAGGTGTCACCTCGTGCTTTAGATAAAAATAGAATATAATGGCTAACATTTAAAAAATGGATGATTCGCCATCACAGAGCGTTATGGGTAACCACAAGCCAATAGACATTTAAGATTTATGGTAAACTTTCACAATACAGATGATTACGGCTATCGATTATTGGTGATTCGATACGGATAGCTGTCATAAACGAAATTAATGATCCCCCATTAATGTGACTAAAGTGCCATCTGGTTATTTAGACAAAATCACAGAATCACTGAAACATTATCTTTAGAAATCGATGGGCAGCCGTCACAAAGTTTGTTATGGCTAACCGAAATTCCCCAGCACTGAAAGTACTGATTATTGACGTTCTTGTTGGCAGAGTAGAGTGATAAGCTCGTTTTGGTGTACAAACTGGCATTTTTTAAAGGCATATGTTCCCCAAAAATACACTATATAAAATTAACAATAAAACCATACTCCAGGCTCAAAGGCATAAATAAATATGAAAATTGAAAGCATATGATCAATATAATTCTACGCAGCAAGCCTACAATTTAAGAAAGAAGTTACGATATTTTAAAATGTGACCCACCACAATTTAAGGTTTGTTTACATCAATTGATGACATCAGTGATTACGTTTTAATTTTCGCTAGACATTCAAACAACTAGCTAGGTCACGAAGATTGACGAAATCGTCCGTAAAGTTTAGTTATCAGCACATATGCATATAACAGTCAATGCCGAAGATTTCCGTTGAAGAATCGGTTGCATTGGTCTCGATTTCAAAATGTAAACAAGCACAAATTGAAATCAACAAGAACAAGAGCTTTGTCCACAGGACACAGATGCCCCCAACGGTAGCTTTGATAATAACAAAGGGCAAACACTCCAAAATTATGAAAGCAAGAGGTGTGGTTCTTGTGCACTGCACTTCTCCTCAATAAGGTCTATCCACCTATCATGTTTCAAGTTGATAGCTATTATACTTTAATGGATTTTTCATGGACAAAATGTAAGTCTTTAAAATAACAAAGGGCAATATCTCCAAAATTATGCAATCTAGAGTTGTGGTCCTTGTGCACTGCACTTCTCCTCAATGGGATCTATCCACCTGTGATGTCACAAGTTGATAGCTATTATACTTTCATCGATATGCTCCGGACAAAACGTAAGTCTTTAAAATTACCAAGGTCAATTATTCCAAAATTATGCAAGCTAGAATTGTGGTTCTTGTGCATTGTACTTCTCTTCAATGAGGTGTATCCACCTGTGAAGTTTCAAGTTGATAGCTATTATACTTTCAGAGATATGCCCCGGACAAAATGTAAGTTTTTTAAATAACAAAGGGCAAACACTCCAAAATTATGCAAGCAAGAGGTGTGGTTCTTATGCACTGCACTTCTCCTCAATGAGGTCTATCCATCTATGAAGTTTCAAGTTGATAGCTATTATGCTTTCATCGATATGCTCCGGACAAAACGTAAGTCTTTAAAATAATAAGAGCAATAACTCCAAAATTATGCAATCTAGAGTTGTGGTCCTAGTGCACTGCACTTCTCCTCAATGAGGTCTATCCACCTGTGAAGTTACAAGTTGATAGCTATTATACTTTCATCGATATGCTCCGGACAAAACGTAAGTCTTTAAAATAACCAAGGGCAATTATTCCAAAATTATGCAAGCTAGAGTTGTGGTCTTTGTGCACTGCACTTCTCCATAATGAGGTCTATCCATCTATGAAGTTTCAAGTTGATAGCTATTATACTTTCATGGATATGCTCCGGACAAAACGTAAGTCTTTTAAATAACAAAGAGCAATAACTTCAAAATTATGCAAGCTAGAGTTGTGGTCCTTGTGCACTGCACTTCTCCTCAATGGGGTCTATCAACCTGTGAAGTTACAAGTTGGTAGCTATTATACTTTCATCGATATGCTTCGGACAAAACGTAAGTATTTAAAATAACCACGGGCAATTATTCCAAAATTATGCAAGCAAGAGGTGTGGTTCTTGTGCACTGCACTTCTCCTCAATGAGGTCTATCCATCTATGAAGTTTCAAGTTTTTAGCTATTGTACTTTCAGAGACATGCCCATTACAATTTCGGGACGGACGGACGGAAGGAAGGAAGGACGGAAGTACGGACGGACGGACAAAGGCAAATCTATGTACATATAATACTGGTTGTTTCTATTCTAGAGTCCTGAGCAGGATCACAAGTTCGGAAAAAGTTACTGTTAGTTTGGCTGAGCAGCTACATATGTAATGACATTTTTTTTCCATTTTTTTTCAGTTGCAAATGACAGGAAGCCACGGTTCGGTGCACATTCAAACCGCCATTTTCTGAAATACTACTGAAAATCACGAGAAACAAATTCAATTGATCGCAGTCTAACTAGCTTTCAATATCAGTACCTTTTTTATTTTTCCGAGATTATCCTTTTCCAAAGACATTTCACAAATAATAAAAAATAAGATATTATTTTCAGAAACTTGGTCAATATAAGATTAGCAAAATGAGAATTATTACCTTTAAGAAACACATTTTGAGAGAGATTTTGTATATCTTTTCAACCTTCTATGATCCAGTAGAGGCTTAAACAATTCCAAAACAATTACGCATTTTACGTTCCTGGAGAATTGCATCAAAGAAAACATTGTGAGAAAAGGAGAAATTCCTTGTTGCACAATGTTTTCTACCCTATCTGGGCCTTAGATTTCAATCTGAAAGCGATTTGACTTGTCGTCTTTAAACTTGTCCAAAATTTTGTCAATTGGTAATGGATTGAAAAGCCTAATTCAAATTCATAATAAACATCTTTAATTATATTTTACTGTATAGCTTATCACTCTCGCGGTATACAGCTGGTATTGGTCATAACTCCTGAACCAGTTGATTAGTCATAATGAAAGTTGCAGGGGCATAAGTTCCCATTGCAAGGAAGATTTTCGTAAAGTTTCAGCAAAATCGGTCTGGAAATGTAGGAGGAGATGAGGACACAAATATATATCAAAGGACAGACGGACGGACTGACGGACGGACAGATGGACAATCTGATTCCAGTATACCCCCCCCCAATAAATGCGTTGTGGGGGTAATGATAACTCTGTAATATTTGATTGAATTTTCACAAATTTGCAACTTGCACATCTTTAAAGACTAATGAACAGTTCTGCGTAGTATAAAAGGACCCAGACTGAAACTACAGGAGGAATTGTCTGGACCATGAATTGTAGGTAAAGTCAGGGGCAAAAACTCAAATATAAAATAACTCTTGATGAAAGTTTCAAAAAACTGCATCTTGCACATCCTCATCTTCTAATAAACACTTCTGCCAAGTATAATCAAAATAGACTGGAACTGTTTGAGGAGTTGTACAGAGTTGTATAAGTCAAATCAGGGGCAATACCTCAAATATTTTAAGGAAATCTTGCATATCTACAGCTCCTAAAGAACACTTCTGCCAAGCATAAGGCGAACCGGAAAGAAACTGTAGAAGTTGTCTGGAGAAGATGTGTAGAAGCATTTTAAGTCAAATTAGAGGTAATTACTCAATAATGTTTGAGGGAATTTTCTCAAAAGTAGTATCATGCACATTTACCACCATAATGAAAAAAACAGGACAGCAAAAGTTGAAGGAGTTATGTCTACAAATTTCTTATAAGCATTTCTGTATCAAATCAGGGGAATAAACAATTACTCCTTGATGAAATCCATTTGAGTTGTCTCTTTTACATCATCAATCAAACACAGCCCCTAACTAGAGCTGTCGCCCTCAAGGGCTGACGAGAATACCCCCACACCGCTAAAAAGACTTTTCTATGAAGGAGTGGAATTTGAAGCTGTTTAATCACATGCATGTCATGGTGGATGAACACTGCCAACCCTCCACCTCTTTCTGATTTTTGTGTTTGTTGCTAGAGTTGACTGATTAGGAAAGGTTGGTCAATATGAGCCTATGTTAAAGAAAACTGTGTGAGGAGATGATGACACAAAATCATATCCACGAAAAGTCAATATGAGCCTATGTTAAATTTTTGACCCCCGGGGGGGCGGGGTCAAATTTGACCTCAGGAAATAAACCGTTCGATATTTTGTAAAGGTCAACAAGATGATGTTACTTACCAAATTTGGTAACTTACCTTATGGTTACTGAGTTTTGCAATTTTAAATTTTGACTACTCCCCCCATTAAAAAGTTCAAAATGGCATAACTCTGAAACTAACGACTGGATCAAGATGTAAATCGCAGGTGCACAACTTCATATGATAGGAAACAACCTGATAAAATTTCAGCAAAATTGGTCAAAAAATGTGGGAGGAGAAGAGGACACAAAATTATGTCCACGGACGGACACAACAGACGGACGGACGGACAACCTGATTCCAGTATGACCCCCGTAACTTCGTTGTGGGGGTATAAATACATGTGTAAAATAAGCCTGCCTATAAAAGTCCTGGATTTCTTCTTCTTTCATTTTTCAAAAGCAGGTTTTTATGTTCCGTCAATTTAAATTATCATCTGCAACATGTTTTTTCATTTTGGACTTTTTTTATCATCAACACATAATTGTTTGAACAGATCTGAAAAAAGACCACCTAGAGAACAATCTTGTGAAATTTGGTTGTGATCTGGCCAGCAGTTTCTTGGAAAAAGATTTTTTAAGAATATTTTATGCATAACGGATACAATGCCATGACATTAGCTTGCTAGGCTTCGGCCAGTAGAGCTAAAGGTCAATCTTATACAGACCAGCAGACATCAACAAGACAAACTATTGTAGACATAATAAGCATTCTACATATAGAAAATGCATTGAGAAGAATGTTCAACCCTGACCAGTATGCATAGTTTACAAAGACAAATCAGATATGATGCTTTTCGCACATTCCAGATTGATCTTAATCTTAATCCACGGTTTTTTATGTCTCTTTGATTTTATACTTGAGAAAACACCATGGTTGTAACCAGCAATTTTTTCATTTCCCATAATATTTTCTACCCTTCAGGTTGCTTCCTTTTCAAATTGCACTATTTTTAATTGCCATTTACAACTTCTGCCAAAATGGACTAGTCTATTTTTTTTTTTTTTTTTTTTTTTTTTTTTTTTAAAGTAAAGCTTACGTAAGGTTGCCTGACCTTCTGCTGTCTAGTGATTAAGATACATAAAGAATCAGAAGGCTGATTCGTACAAGAATCCATCAAATACTATCTGATTTGAAACTTCGAATATATGTTTAGTACCAAAAGGGCAATGACTATAGTCTAAGGAGATACTAAACACAATATTATATTCCAGGTTTAAATGCCTTATGAATCATCTAGTTAAACCTTTCCAACACAACAAAATTTCAGACTAGTCCAAATCCAGAAAAGTTGCCGCTGACAATGTATGGTTGATAGAATTGAAGAGTCTTTGGCTTTGAAGTTAGACAACATTGTAGATAATGAAAAAACTGCTTGTAGCTTCATTTACTTGACGGGAGGATTGAACAAATATTATTAGTGGTTCAGTTCAAATAAGTTTCCAATGCATCACATTCACTATGTGCTCTATACTGAATTTTGGTAAATATCAAACCAATGAATTCTTATAAAACTGACTACGGGTCGCCTAAAGATCAATTCTGTGAAATTTGGTTGAATATGAGATTAATATTTTTAAAGTTTTCAATATATATCATATATTGATATTAGCCCCATCCATTAAGCCACCCTTTTTAACAAACAAATTCTTTGAAGGAATCCAGTGAAGAGTCATCAAAGGGACATTCGTGTAAAACTAGCTGAAATTCACCCAACGGCCTCTAGGAAGAGGATCTTAAAAGGTTTTCCCTGTATGAAATTGCCCATTCCATGCCATGCTCTTAATCGGATCAAAACTTTTAACAGGAGAATATGGTTAAAATCAATGTGAAATTTCATACCATCTAGTGGTATCTGGGAAGAAGACTTTCAAAGTTTTCACTAAATACCCTATGGAATCTAGCCCCGACTAAAGGATTACTATATTCTTTACCAATCGAGATACTAAAGGATTCTGATAAATGATCACTCTGGAATCATCCCTGTGAAATAAGGTTGTAATCCCTCTACTATTTTTAGGAGACTTTCACAGGTTTCACCATGGAATAAGTTCCATTCATTACAACCATGTTCTATGTTTATCTGATCTAGTTTCTTCGAAGGAATGTAAAAAAGGGCTCCCAAGGACCATTCCTGTATAATTTGGTTGAAACAAATCCACTGGCTTATGAGCAAGATAAATTCAAAGTTTTCACACACGCACATAATAGATAAAAAATTTTAAAAAACTATGGTTTAAGAACTACATTAGAGCCATTAAATGATATTTTCAGCTCAAAATTCTTCATAAAGGGATCGTACCTGTGAATGTTTGTTGAAATCTGTACAATTCTTTCTACAATAGAGAATTTAAAAGTAAACGTTTACAGACGGACCCGTGCACACACAGACACAAGGCAAATACAATAGCACGCAGATTTACAGCCTTTCGGGATAAAAGTCAAATAACAGTATATTATTTATTTCTTACCTGATTCGTTGCATATGTCATACACGCTCCGGCAAGTTTATCATGGTATGAAATAACCCCACAAATAAGGGAACGAAATAGTCATGGTACGAAATGATTGTCTATTAACCAATTGAAACACACTTGGTCATTCCCAAAGGCGGTCGAGAGATGTTCCGAGTGGTCTATTAACCCATTTCACATGATCCCTCCTTTTTACACCCTACAAAAAAAAAAACAAAAAAAAAAGCTTTCGAAAACGTTGTTGAAAAATGAAGAAATTGCTTATATCAAGTAATGTCTTCATCAACATTTTTCTACCCTTTATGACGAAAAAAAAAAATTGATATTCCATCAACTTGAATTTGTCATCTGCAGCTTCTTTGAATTTGGACCAGACTAAAATTTTGCCTAGTCGGGAAGGGTTAATGGGTTTCTAACTGCGCATAAATATAGCTCAAATCCGATTATTTAATGTTTCATAAAAGTCACTTTCCTATGCAGTTAATCATATTTTTGTAATACGGAAATCGTAAAAATAACTAAATAAGTTCTGATTTGAAAAAAATCGATTCGAATCACATCGTCTGAAAAAACATTTTTGTGAAAGAAATTTGTACCTGCGTGCACAATAATTGTGACCTTGACCTTTGGTTAGGAACCTGGGTCTATTTCGCGCCACGTCGTCTTAAGTCGGTGAACATTCGTATGAAAGAAATTTGTACCTGCGTGTATGATTATAGAAGTTACAGAGCAGTCACCTTAAATGTTCCGACATTTGAGCTTTGACCCCAGATTGTGACCTTGACTTTTGGGAAAGGAATCTGGCGGACGGACAGTTCGATTACTATATGTCTCCCTTTTGGGGCATAAAAAGGGGGGAACGAGCTAGCAATTATTTTTTTTTTATTTGAATTCAAACTGATTATTGGATGATTATCTCGTGGAAACGATTTACTATCTCGTGCGCACGACATAGAGACCGGTTTTGAATGGCTGTGTATCTCGATCCTGCAAGATAGCTATTCGTTTACTTTCTTCACATGTCACATCTTTGAATATTTTTCGACTTTTTTTAATAACAAAAAAAAAAGCCTCTATGCCACCGAAATAAGGTGAAAAATAAATCGGAATGCTGTGAAAAAGCACACCGATGAATGAGATGATGTTTATCGTTACTGGATTGGTGAACATGGTTCATGAAATTATTTGCTGCATAGGCAATGTTACCGCAATTCTTAACCTTGACCTTGGAATAAGGGTATCTGTCATGGTTTTCGCAAGAATAGATTACTACAAAACAAAAGAAGATAAGTATTTTCGAATATTAGACAAGGGGATTTAGGTATCGTTAGTAATGTATTCTCGGCATCATTGTCTCGTGTTCTATACATCATAGTATTGTGTTCTACACGCTTTGACAAAGATAGCTTCAAATTTCCACCCATTTTGTACCTTCTAGACCAATTACGTTCAGATTACAAGAAGCTTGCGATACTCTTTCCAATGATGATGTCTAGTAACGTTTTTAGCAAGTTTCTCCACTTTGAAAATTCGAGGCGAGTCGAAGGCGGTCTCTTGCGATCTTATAGTGATCCAAGGTGACACTTTCGAACTTACCATTCATTTTCTTTATGGTTCATACAGAATTTTGATGGCAAAATTCAAGGATTTTTTAAGGGTTTTTCAAAGACTCAAACTTCAAAATTAAGGGCTATTTACATGCTTCAATCTGAGTAAAAGTTTTTGACATGTACAGGTTTTGATACACTTCATACTACTTAAACTTCTATATAACAATTATTTTGCCAAGACTTAATTAATACCTATTGTTTTAATGAATCAACCATTACGGTGATGTTCTATGCAACCTTTTTTAGTTCCTCTTCCGTCTCTTTTGAACGTTTTCTCAAACAGTTTGATTGTGTTATAAGTGTAATTTGGCCTTTCTTTTCAGCATCATCTGCCAGTTTCTCTACCTTTAAGATTAAGGTTTCTACATTTGATTTCAGTCGTTTCTTTTTTGTTTATAATTCTTCAACTTCTTCTAATACACTTTTACTCTTCCGACTCTGTTCCTCTGAAAGTTTTTTCTTTCTCTCTCCATCCAGATAAAGTTCATACCGGTTTCTCGAGCTAGCCACTGAAGAGATCAGTTCTTTTCTCAAAGGGATAGTTATTACTCCACCACAGTATGTTACATAGTCACATATTATACGTCGAACTATTAGGTTTTTTTCAAATCAACAGTTTCAACTTCTTTATTTACCAAAAACCCTCTTTCCACCACTGCCTGTCCATGTGACATAACTAGAAGCATTTGAATGACAGAAAAAAGTTTCTTGTATTTTTCACTAGCCACATGATTTTAATAAAATGTATCAAGCCTATCATTCTGTACAGAAAACTCCTTAAATATCTCTGGGCTTGTTGAGTCTATAAATTCAATGTACTGGTCCAGAATAGCATCACACAAATCACTGTTTATTTTTTCTGCATTTCTAAGGGACACAAGAACTTTTATAAATTGTGATCTACATAATGTAGGATTATTACCTATTTCCCTTGGGTGAAGAGAAGACAAATTTCTTGCCAAAGGAAATGCTTGAGGACATTTGTTTAAAATCTTTTTACAGGTGCTGATAAGAAATTCCCTTTCCTCAATTCTGAATTCCATCATCTGCCTTTCTGACAAAGTTCCAGCATCCTTTAAAGCCTGATCAGAGTTCATCCCTAAGTCAACTTTATTGTAATGAAGTAATATTTCTTTATTTGAAAGTTCAATCGTTGTTAATTTTTCGAAGGTGTCATTTGCTGCCAACATATCAGGCTTGATAAATCTTCGTAGTAGACTTTTCAAAATAGATGAAATATATTTTGCCATCATAGGCAATACTGGCTTTTCAGTTTGGTAAAATGTTAAAAACGGCTGTATATGGCTACAAGTTTGAAAAATTCTAGTTTGGCAATTACCAATTTGTCTTTTGTAAACTGTTTAAGTATTGAATAAGAATGGCAAGTAGGCTTTGGTTTCTTCTTGATCTCTACTTCCTAAACATATTTTATTAGCTTTGGCCATATCTCGATAGTCCGTTTTGCAACAGGAACATTTTCCAGCCATCTGTGATTACAGAACTTGAGGGGCATCTTGGTACTACCACAAATTTCTGAAAAATCTTCTCTTCTTGCAGGATAATCTTTGTACAGATAGTAAATACTAATAAGTAGGTTGTTGATATCCCATTTGCTAGCAACTGCACCAGCTCTAAAGCTATTATTTAAAGTATGCAGGCCTTAAGAACCTATATTAAGTATGTTGTTACCGTAATCATTCTTCAGTTTTTCTGACACACTTTGAAAAAACTTCCAATTAACATTTGTCCCATCCATACCTATGTGAACCATATTTTTCATGTCAAGGTTACTTTGTAATACAGCAGAATCAAAATGCTTCAACATGTCATCTGCTAAGGCATGGCCCATAAATTGTGATCCAAAATATCTGGTACTAACTTGATATTTATTTCATCCCAGTATCTGACATGAATTTCCATCTGTTTAGCTTGGCTGGCATTGTTCAGAGACTCATCAAATAAAAAAGAGAAATAACCTCTAATTTCTGTGAACAACTTTGTTTTAATGTGTTCGGCTATTCCAAATATGATATCTTTCTTTCGCCACACGTAAATTTTTCTGCAATTGTACTATAAGGAAACATGATTGGAAACAGTTTGGATACATCATCATTGGACCTAAAAGAACAATGTTGGGTGACTGTGTGTAAAGTCCATAAATTTTCGGCTTTGAGAGTATCATTTCTTGAAACAAATTAGTCTAATGCTGTAGTGTTGGCTTGAGTAGGAAGAACAGCTGTATTTGCTGGCATCACTTGGTGGTGGGGGGATTGTCAATTCACAAATATCACTTTTCTCACGGTCTGTGCTGGTATTTGATGAACTTTGAAAAGCTGCTGAAATAGGTATCATCGTAGAACTAGAAGTCAACTGAATATGCTTCTTGCTTTTCATGTGCGAGGTTAGGGCATACTCTCCCATTTTCCAAAGTCGATTATTTCATTGCAAAGGCAACATATTACACTATGTTTGTCCGATTTAAATTCTCGGACCCACGACTTGAATTTTTTGTCTACCAACCAGCTTTTGTTGAAGAAAAACTTTCCAATTTTTAATCAAAATTTATAACTTTCTGCAGACGTGCACTTGATTACGTAGGGAAAAAGGCTGATTCATCATCTCATAGTCCATTAAACGCTTGTAAAATAATGAGAAGTAAAGCGTTGTTGTATAAAACGCCATCATTTGTTACGACCGTCACGGAAAATCGGCGATTTCAAAAAATTCCAAATATCTTTACACGCGATCTAATCGCTCATTTTATCATCGTTGTTACATACAGAAAGAAAAATTATTTCTTAATTATATTTATTTCGTCCGCAAATACGTAGTGATTAAACTGAATTTCTATCCTTCCCACAAGGACGACAATGACGAAAAATACTTCCTTTTATTCAGTATCATATTTGGTATAAATAGTATTAGGCTGCAAACAAGCATTTTATAAAGGCTGGAAACCCTTCCCTTTGTTTAAATTGACGTTGCGATCGTCGAATAACGATTTTACCCTTATTTTTAGAGATAGTTGACCTGGTCTCAAATAAAACATAATGAAAATTTAAATTCAGGGGTTTTTAAGGACTTAATGTCGTTTTTAAGGGTTTTATAAGGCTCAGGTCAGTTTTCAAGGGTTTCATAAGGCTAAGATCAAATTCAAGACCTGTGCGAACCATGTTCTTTCTTTGCGATTTAATGGAATAGGTACCGATCTGACGGTCGCGAATTGAATAAAATTGACTTTGGCAAGTTGCAAATTCATGATGAATGCGATTGACCAATTTCTGGCCCCACCCACATACTCCATCTGCCACGTCCAATTACTACGACAGGAAGTCCCACTTCAATTTTAAACGGCGTTTTTTTTTTTTTGCGAAATATATAGAAAGTAGCGTGTAATACCCAAAGGCCTGAATGGCCTCAATTGATGTCTGGATTGAATATTAGTAACTGGGATGATAATCAAGCCATTCTGTTGATTAGTCTTATAAGTGTTCCTTATCATAAAATCACATTGAAGACTATTATCTTTTCCTTTACGATGTTTGAATGCCTCGGGATATTTTGAAAAGAGAGCTGGTTTATGACAAAGAACCTGCTAGACTCTATAAATACAGACTAACTGTACTTACGGACAAGAGGACCATGAATTTATTGTCCTGTATGTCACCTGAGTACGCAAATTCCAAATTTCAAGGACATTCTCTTTTTCTCTTAGACATATATAGGATCTAACAACATAGGGCTATAACTTCACTGAAAGGACTTTGAATCATTTTGGTAGATCACTGTGAAAGAATACCAAAATTTATTTAAACTTTAAGCCCAAAGGTCTAAGATGAGAACATCTCTATTGTCTTCAATCATCCTTTTTTAAATGCTGATTCTGGGACCCACAATATAGAGTTATTATTCCTTAGGATGGTAATTTGAATCATTCCAGTAAAAAAATAAGTCGATGCTACATTTACAATTTGAAAGTATCAGGTCTAACTGTTTGCGAGGACACGGCTTTTTAAGACTTGTCTTGCTATGTATATGTTGTAAAGAAATCCCACTAAATTTTGATCTGAAAGTTTATTCAAAGTGTTATTATAAGGGCCATTGTGTAGCGACTATACGGTCTACATTCCATCAGTTACCATGCATTCAAATTTTTTTCAATGTTTTCTACCCGTATGACAATCGTGCATGTCTATTCAAAAATGTTCATACTTGAATGATTTACAATGTTAGATAATTTATTATTATCATTATTTCATTTATGTTATTGAGGTTCGGATCATGCCTCCAGTAGTTACGTCAGGGGTCATTTTCTAGAATGATCAATATATATTGAATATCTAAATTGATTATCTTACCAATTGAATGAATTAATGCAGTGAGAAAGTTGTCAAACAACATCTTCTATGTTTTCGAGTGATAAGTCTGAATATTTCTTCTAAGTAACCTCATTCTGTGTATTCAGTTTTGAGTCGAATGCGTGACATTTTGTAAATGGCCGCCATCAAAAGTAAAAGAGGAGGCAAACGGAACGCTTCTGCAATCACCGTTGAAGAGGTCATCTATTTTTAGCCAACCAAGTAATAAATAGGGGTCCGTTGCAACAGTTCTTCGGATAGATCTAGCGCTCAACCGCACAGTGATGCACTGTCGACTTCAGCAGCTTACATTTAGAATAATATTTCTAAATCAATTGTAATGATGCAGTAAGTTAAAATAGCTGTCATTCAAATCTTTCTGATCTTGCTATTCCGGCGGAATGTCTTGTTGATCGGAACTTCACAGGTCACGCACTATTGATTCGCCATTACATAATTATTCAACTTTGTTGTTTTGGTATTCCTCGCAATCTTTAGGTGACGGGTACTTTAAGTTAGGGACATTGCGTTGGAATTTAGTAAACAGAGTTAACGATTACTTCATTTACATTTTTCGCTGTGTTAAATTGGCGTAGTGCAGTGTATGTCGCTGTAGCACTGGGGCTTATGTTACTTTAATCTACTTGAAGAAGTCTAGGCCGTATCGGGGCGCCGGGAACGGTACGATAGGCTTGTTCCTACACGGTTGGCCAATGGTTTGAATTTGGTTTGGTTTGTTTTTTCCGAGAATATATGGGACCTTACAAGTGCGGACTATTTCGATATTTAGACATAACCGGACAAGAGGTACATATATTGATATAGGTCTAACTCGGTATCAATCGAACTACATTGTACTCGTGAAAGGAACAACTGTTTTATTTTAAGCGCATCTGCTATAGCGAACGGACGCCTTTGTTCAGGCATTTCAGTTTCGTTCCCAAAATACATACAAAAACTGCAATACTTTATTCATTTGAATTTGTGTAAATTCCGTAGCCCTTTATTGTGACTGTGAGCCTGTTCCGATCTGCTTGATCACTGTTATACACATATATACTTACCAGTCTGTGATACTTGTAAATACTTGTAACAACCTGGTGTACTAATTTATTTAGTGAGAATGTGGGCGAGAAAGGTGTGGCGTCGGTCAAATAGGTTTGATTAAATCCTTAATTTAGATCAATTTCCTTGTCCTTTTACTACCACTTTATAGATATACCGTGAACTAATTGTTCATTAACCGCTCGGCAATTAAGTTCACACTACCGCCTTGTAGAATATTTCCCTGTTGCTGTCGCCTTGTCGTTCGTCGGTGCACAGGATCGTTACAGGAGGACAATTCTTATTTGGTGACAGAGGTGGGATCGCAAAAAATTCTTTTCATTCCATTGTCATTTGGTTTCCTAAATTTGAGATCAATATATGGAACGGTGACTTGTCTAGGGTATAGCCACTGTAAAGCTGCACCAAGTCAGTCTCGACAACATTTAATCCTTCTATTAGTGATGCTGTAAATCGAAATTTAACTTTTAATCTATTTAAAGAATAGATGCCCAAAGTCTAGAGATATCTATATAAAGATTACGAATACATAGTCTGAAATTTAACCTTCGCCATTCCAATTTTCTTTACATAAAAAGGCGTATAAAATAGTGTTTAAGTTTATACCATGAAACAGAGTAGTAGTATAGGGGGCGTCTTTGCACCCTTTTACTTAAGTTCGTCATTTGAGCGTTTTCTTGCATTAACTGTGGCAATTATTTTACATATTGCTACTTAGCGAACAAGATTTAGTAGTCAACTACGAGATCCGTCTTGGCGGTATAATGCGGATGGAGTTTTTGACAGGAACGCTAGATCTGGCTCAAGTACCTGTAAAATAGGCACATTTGACGGTAAAGAGGAACTAGATGACTATCTTTTTCAATTTGAAATCGCAGCCCCCGAAAATAGATAGAGTAATGAAAGTATGGCGCGCCAATTACAGAGTTAAATAGACATAACGGCAAATCTATGTTCGTTGAAATTAAAATATTCGGGGTCCAAACGCAAGCTTTGCTTTATACCGGAAGTACCATTTCAATTATTAAACCTGGGATATTTGATAAAATTAGAAATCAAATTAGACCTACAGTAGTTAGTAGTAAAAATACATTACGTATGGCAAATGGAGAGAAGATATGTCCGATAGGAGAGGTCAATCATTCAAGGATTATCCGAGTTTAAAGATTTCTCACTCCAAGACGATTGCAGAAATAGAAGTTCCGGTCATCCTGTGAAACGATTTTATGACAGAAAACAATTTTAACTTATGATTAGGCGAACAAGTAGTTGAAATCGGTAACCGTACATTACATTGTGTAACAGAAAGAAATTTAGATAACGTCTTTCGTATCGTCATTGACATATTGTAATTCCTCCTGCTGCTGAGATTGTTATCGATGCAAATATTAGCAATGACCTTCAGGAATATAAAGGAGTTACAAATGCCATTATAGAGCAAAGAATCAGACACTTAATAAGAATGGTATTCTCGTAGCCAATGCCATAATTGACCCATCTAAATGCAGAGTACCTCTTAGAGTTATAAATCTTACAGATGAATCAAAATTTGTACGAGCAAAGACTTTATCTGCTGAGGCGAAGACAGTTGACTCAGTTACTTGTTCTGATCCCCTTGTTTCGTCTTTGATGATAATTTTTTGGACTTTCGAATAAATCATATCAGAGAACATGCCTGTGACCTTGCAAGTGCCTAACCTGTACACTTAAAAATTGTTTGGGAAAATAATGCACCTGCATTAAATGACGAACAAAAGAAGCTGTTTTACAATCAGTTAATAAAACAAAAAGACGTCTTTGCAAAATCAAAGTATGACCTCGGCTGTACAGGCATTGTTAAACATAATATAGATACAGGGGAAAACAAACCTATTAAGCAGCAAATGCGTAGAATGCCCTTTAATAAGCGCGAAGTTGCAAAGCAAGAGGTCGATGCCATGCTTGAAAATAAAATTATAGAGCCTTCTACAAGCCCTTGGGCCAGTCCTATAGTATTGGTCGGCAGGAAGGATGGCTCGACAAGATTCTGCGTCGACTATAGAAAATTGAATAAAATAACCAATAAAGACTCATATCCACTACCAATCATTGGTGATTGTTTTGTCGCATTAGGTGACACAAAATGGTTTTCGACCATTGACCTCCAGCATGGTTACTGGCAGGTTGCAATATATGAAAATAATGCACCGAAAACAGCCTTTACTTGTCCGTCAGGACTATTTCAATTCCGAGTTTTACCATTTGGAGTCTGTAATGGTCCTCCAACGTTCCAGAGATTAATGGAACATGTTCTGGCCGGACTTCTATGGACCACATGCCTATTATATCTTGATGACATAATAGTTTTCTCTTGTTCCTTTGAAGAACATGTAGAAAGACTTAGTGAAGTTTTTACCCGAATTAAGAGTGCCGATCTTAAAGTATCACCAAAGAAATGTCATTTATTTCAAAGCGAAGTAAAGTTTTTAGGTCATGTTGTATATTCAGATAGCATATTTACTGATCCGAATAAAATTTCAGCAGTAAGAGAATTGCAAGCATTGAGAACTGTTAAGGATGTTAAAAGTTTTTTTAGGCTTTTGCTCTTATTACCGAAGAAACGTGAAAGGTTTTGCTGACATTTCAAGACCTTTATATCGCGCCGTAGCGAATTTGACAAAAGGTGCTGTTAATTGGAATGATTAATATCAAACTGCATTTGAAACACTCAAGAGTATTCTGACTATAGCACCGATAACCCAATTGAATCATACATCCTCGATACCGACAGTTCTACATTTGCCATGGGAGGTGTTCTTTCCGAGATCCTTGATGGCAAAGAACGCGTTATGGCGTACTTCAGTAAAGCTTTGTCGAAATCCGAAAGAAGTTATTGCATTGCTCGCAAAGAATTATTAGCTATTATAAGTAGTGTCAAACATTTTCACCATTACCTATATGGTGCAAAATTTATTGTTAGAACTGACCAAGGGGCTCTTACGTAGCTTTTCAAGTTCAAGAACCTTGAGGGTCAGCTAGCTCGTTGGTTCGAAATGCTTTCAACTTAAAATTTCAGACGTCAATATCGCGCAGGAAGGATGAATGGAAATGCCGGTGGCTTCTCAAGACCACCTTGTACTTCATGTCAGTATTGCCATAAACAACAGCTGAAAGAAAGCGAGAGAAATTCCAGGAAACTGGAAATCGAGTAGTTAATTAGACAAATTAAAACTGATGATGATTCAGTTGAGCTCAACGGATTCAAAGAAAGACTAAAAGTATTGAAACCGAGTGGAACATGGAGAGATAGGTGTAAAACCAGTGGACGAGTGTAGAGATGATGTTGGGTTAAAGTGCAGTGAGGGTGAACCGGAGAGTGTACGTATGGAAAAGACAGTTTCAATCGGATGATAGATGATTTTGTTGAAAAGAACGGGAGAGTGCGAACGTGCCCGAGAATATGGATTTTGGTGTGAGAGTAGGTGATGTGGTGAGTGTGATGAAGGCGGAGTCAGGGGAAAAAGAGCAAGAGGGAGAGAACAGAATTGGTTGCTGCGAGAAAGGTCAAGATGGCACTTGCGGGAAGGGGTAGACAAAAAAGACCGACGGAAAACCTGGCGAATGATCAAAATTATTTTTTTCTTTGTGCTCCCTCCCTGCATGATAAAAGTGATCACGCTTAGATATTGCACCAGATGAATGAAAGGTGTATTAGGGCGGGAGTAAAGGATAGGAAGGTTCAATTTATCCCTAAAAATTTATTATGAACAGAGAAGAGAGAAACCTGCACTCTGCCAGATAGCACGACCTATACCATGTCGAGCTTTAGGAATGAAAAACCAGACTACGAGAAATACAGAGACAAGGCCACTGACATGACGGTCAATGAAGCAGAGAGTGACAGCGACAGTGACTACTATTACGGCATGATAGACAAGATTGGACCAACTTGACCTTTGGAGAGAGTTGCGTTTTTTTTTTGGGGGGGGGTGCTGTTTTTTGTTGGGGTTTTTTTGAAAAAAAAATGTATCTTATATCTGTCTGTTTCAATTTTCAAACGTAAACATATGAATATTCAGGTCAGTTTTCCAAAATAACAATTCAAGCCTTGTGCGGGAATATAACTTAACATCAGATTGAGAATAATTTTAATAATTTCATAAAAAAATCTACCCTAAAAATAAGGTGAATGGTTAATTGTGTTGTCGGAATGAGATAAGAATATGTTTAGTCAATACCTATTTCAATTGAAGAGTTAGGTTTATAAATGTTTGGTTCATAATCAATGTTTTATATATTGTAACTCTATCGTCTCTTATTGGGCAAAAGACAGAGTGAATTATGTGAGGAAATATATTAATTGTATATATGAATTGCTTGATATTCTTAAACTATCTCTGGTATGTTGATATTGTTATTGTTTTTAAAGAATGTGCATACGGGTATAACAAAGTCTTTAAAATCTTTTGCTTCATTGTTTATAACATGTTTTTCTGAGTCGGACATTTGTGTAGGGACCTTGCGGTCTACATTCCAGCAGTTACCATGCATTCATATTTTCTCGATGTTTTCTACCCGTATGACAACCGTGCATGTCTATTCATAAAATGTTAATGCTTTAATGATTTACAATGTTAGATCATTTATTATTATCATTATTTCATTTATCTTATTGAGGTTCGGATCATGCCTCAAGTAGTTACGTCAGGGGTCATTTTCTAGAATGATCAATATGTATTGAATATCTAAATTGATTATCTTACCAATTGAATGATTTCATGCAGTGAGAAAGTTGACAAACAACATCTTCTATGTTTTCGCTGAGTGATAAGTCTGAATATTTCTTCTAAGTAACCTCATTCTGTGTATTCAGTTTTGAGTCGAATGCGTGACATTTTGTAAATGGCCGCCATCAAAAGTAAATGAGGAGGCAAACGGAACGCTTCTGCATTCACCATTGAAATGGTCATCTATTTTTAGCCAACCAATTGTATCAATGACTGCTACGCATTGATTTGATTGGTAAAGCACTCACGCATGGAATCAGACCAATCAGAGATTTGATCTGAGTACGCATTTCGTGAATGTATGGACACTGAAGGTTATAAATAGGGGTCCGTTGCAACGGTTCTTCGGATTAATCTAGCGCTCAACCGCACGGTGTCGCACTGTTACTTCAGCAGCTTACATTTAGAATAATATTTCTAAATCAATTGTAATGATGCAGTAAGTTAAGATAGCTGTCATTCAAATCTTTCTGAGATCTTGCTATTCCGGCGAAATGTCTTGTTGATCGGAACTTCACAGGTCACGGATTATTGATTCGCCATTACATAATTATTCAACTTTGTCGCAATCTTAAGGTGACGGGTACTTTAAGTTAGGGACATTGCGTTGGAATTAAGTAAACAGAGCAGGGTATTTCCCTAATAGCCTACGTAGGCTATTAATCTATTTTTAGATTAATCCGAGACAGTTGCGAATAATCATAGGGCATTCACATGGCGCGAATAACCGTTTGAACTTTAAATTACATAAAACCAACGTCATCGTTACGTCATAAGGAGTAATGTTCGCTAGCCGTTCTGTAAAGATCAGTTCAAATCTGTCGTAAGCGTTTTATAATATAAACACTTGCCGTAGTTTTGCGCTTAGCCTTTCATATGACATGATTTTGGATGTTGGCTGTTTCGCTTGTAAATTTGCTACCTTTAGTTCACTTTGGGTCATATGAAAATGAAGTAATTCGATGTCCACAGCCGAAACCCGTGATATCTAAAAATAACCTGGAATTCCGCTGAACCTTTCCGATATAACCACAAAAACACTTTAGGTCTATTAGATTACCACCTTTAACGATTACTTCATTTACATTTTTCGTTGTGTTAAATTGGCGTAGTACAGTGTATGTCGCTGTAGCACTAGGGCTTATGTTACTTTAATCAAGTTGAAGAAGTCTAGGCGGTATCGGCGCGCCGGGAGCGGTACGATAGGCTTGTTCTTACGCGGTTGCCCACCGGTTTGAACGTGTGATTGATTGTTCCATGGAATATATTGGATCTTACAAGTGCGGACTATTGCGATATTTAGACATCAAACCGGACAAGATGTAAATATATTGATGTAGGTCTAACTCGGTATCAATCGAACTACATTATACTCGTGAAAGGAACAACTGTTTATTTAAAGCGCATCTGCTATAGCGAACGGACGCCTTTGTTCAGGTATTTCAGTTTCGTTTCCAAAATACATACAAAAACTGCAATACTTTATTCATTTGAATTTGTGTAAATTCCGTAGCCTTTTTCTGTGACTGTCAACCTGTTGCGATCAGCTTGATCACTGTTATACACATATATACTTACCAGTCTGTGATACTTGAAAATACTTGTAACAACCTGGTGTACTTATTTATTTAGTGGCGTCGGTCAAGTAGGTTTGATTAAATCCTTAATTTAGACCAATTTCCTTGTCCTTTAACTACCACTATAGATATACCGTGAACTGATTGTTCATTGACCGCTCGACAATTAAGTTCACACTACCGCCTTGTAGAATATTTCCCTGTTGCTGTCGCCTTGTCGTTCGTCGGTGCACAGGGTCGTTACGATATGGCAATTCTATAGACAAAATTTGAAAGTTGTAAGCAGTGTTGTGTGGAGGGGGTATATTTTTGGTGCTTCTTTCTTTATTTCTTTATAAAACAATATTCCCACAACCTAATCCTTTAGTTTAGAGCACAAACTAGAAGTTTTTGGTTAAAGGTCTTTAGACAACCTTAAACGCAATTTATCGAATTTCTAGATCAAATGGTTTGGGAGTATAAGATTTTAATGGATTTCCGTTTTATTTCTTTGTAAAAGCCAGATCCCAAAACATACGGCTAATTGTCGTATTACAGCAATAATTTAAAGATTGCCATCAGGCAATGTCACATGCCAAATATCAAAATTCTATGCCTTGTGATTTTGGAGGAGGAATTTTTTTAAGTTTTTTTTTTCACGTGGTTGCCATGGCATATAAGAGTTATATGAATTTCAATCCTGAGAAATATTTTGAAAGTGCTTGACCTAAGGCTTTTCTCTGTGAAATTTGGTTGAAACTTGATGGTCAGATTGGATAGAAGATTATTTTTTGTAATTATGGATGGATAGACCGGCAGATGGATGGACTGGAACAGAACATTGATCACAATAGTTCACCCCAAGAACTTCTTGCTCTGGTGAACTAAAGCATTACAACTCTAAAATCTTTACACATGGTTACATGTAGAAATATTGAATTCTACTAATTAAGTTCTGGAAACCAAGAAATTGTGGGTGAGCACAAGGATCAAACCAACAAACTCGAAAATTAAAGACTTAAGTCAAGGCTTTCTCCATTATCCTTACCTCTTTTTTATCATCTTGTTAGCTTATGTTTGATTGTTATCCATCGTCTTGCCGATTTTGAATATATCTGACCTCTATCGGAAGAAGCAACTTTACTAAACTGCCTTGCTTCATCTAAATTAATCCTGTATTACACCGCTATTGGTTTACTGTTTTAGTCTTTTTAATATCAAAACAGTTCCATTCTCAATTGAATATTTTGACAGTAGTGAAATATGACTAATTGAGCAAGTAAAATGATTTTGAAGCTTGTGATTGCTGTCGTCGGTGGTGACGAGACATTCTAACGCCCTGTCATAAAAAATACACATCAAATTAAGCTCGCGATTTTTGCCGTTGTGATAAGAAATTCTTTAGAAGAAACTAATCCCTGTAATAGTTTCTGGGTTTTAATACATGAATACATGTGGACTAGCATTGAGAGGTATAATGCGTGAAAGACGAAATCATAATTCATCATGAAGGTAACTACGTGATTATCTGAGTTTTTTTCCCAAAAGTTCTAAAGATAGAAGATAATGGAATACAATGCTATAAATAACAATTTTTGTATCCCGATGCTTCAGATATAGGCAACGATGCTTCAATCATGTGTCAATCCATCAAATTTGCGTGACCTCGGGCCCATGTATTTTTTCAAGTAAGAAAATGCGTGGCTTTACCAGTCCAGCATCACTGATTCTACTCTTGGTAAGAATATTAGAGCAAGTCGACGTCGTCCTTAATCATTACTTCCATCTGTGATTCGGCTTCCCGCCGTTGGTTACACGCGCTTATTTTCATGGATGGATTTGCTTTTTCAACTAGTACTACAAGAAATTATGAGTCCATTCGCGCAACCATAAAGTCGTTGTGAGGTTCCTAGAAGCAAAGAAGGAATCCCAGCGATCGCAATATTGAAAATCAAAGGCCTGAACGGCCTCAAATGCAGTCAAGACTGTATGTTAACAATTTGTATGATAGTTGAAAGCATTCTCTGATTTGTCTTTTAAGTTTTCCTTATTTTGAAATCACATTTGAAGACTTCTACCCTCACCTTCCCGGTCTTTCGAAAATGAATAATCCGTAAATTTCTATAGGTCTACAAAATGTGGTTCTCTTTCGGTCCGCGCCAATATTTAAAAGCTAGAATTTTCACCCGAAACATGCTTTATTATTATTGACAGTTGTCTGAAATAATCTAATTGAATTTAGATAAACACCGACGTAAATATTTCCATCCTGATAATGTAAGTACCCCGCATAGCGACGTCGCCTTAGAGACCGACGACTTGTTGAACACCTATGGTAACTGACGCGTTCAGAAAAAGTCACGTGGATCGGTCTTCGAATCTCTTTCGCGGCAATGGACTTGGTTTAAGGTTTAATTTCTTTACCATTGTTAAAAATACGGTAACAATAGATCAACAAAGAAGTCTATATTACGAATCGGGAATTTACACCGAACAGATGCACGTGTACAAAACTGGATTAAACTTTGTAGCTGGTATCTTTTAAAATCGTAAGAATGCAGGTAAAAATAATCGAAAATATCCGAGACGGCGGAATGTCGAGTTTCACTTTCGACTATGTCTAAGATCGACGAATCGTTGAACACCGAGGCCTACCATACCCATTTTTTGTTAAATGAAATCCGTAAGAATGGTACGTTAAGGCAGTCGATTTAATGATGTCAGAGACATAAATATACATTTTCTATGTATCTGATGATGTTAACTTTTGACAAAACGACAAACCAAGAGTATTCCCTCTATCGAGTGGCCAGGATGCAACACTGTTTAAGATGGTATAAATAGAAGTACCTGTAGAGGTCGTGGCCTTAATCATTTCGCACATTCAGTGATTCGGCTTTTCGCGGTTATTCTTTATGAATGGGCTTACATTTTCAGTAGTATACTACAAAAAATTATGAATCGATTTACGAGCAAGGAAAAATCTTCAGGTCGTTGTCAGGTTTCTAGAAGCAAAGAACGAACTTGGGTGATTCCTAGATTTCAGTCAGTATCCTGACTGCAAAAATCAGGTTTCACCTTGCTTCAATAAAAAGTAGCCACAGTTTGATCGACTGGTTATTTAAGACAGGCGCGATTGGTCAATTCTACCTAAGGACCACTCTGAATGATATCGAATGGAATGTGTGTTTAACGTATATGTACCTGTATCCTACCAACAAATTCGTAACTGGTGCTTGAACAAAGTCTGGTAGCCCTTCGACGACAGTGGTGAAATAATGACTGATAATTCACCATGTCCATAGAACGCAATCAGTGTAAAGAAACAAGGATCTTAGATATTAATTTCGTGGTTTTATTTATGCAAGTCAAACTTTCATATGGCAATTTCTTTGCATCATTATCTTTAACTTTTGCCAAATGATATGCAACAACGACAACAAACCACTGTACGTCTTGCAGGTGAGTGTGCCTTGGAAATGCAAGGTTGATCTTGCAGACTGTCACTTCACAATATCCATAAGAGTTCATACAAAAAAGGAGGATATTAGATATTAATCTCGTTGGGTTTTATAAGCTCACCTTACCCATGATTTTTTTTTAAACATCTTCTCGTGCTGAAACTTGGTAGGAGAATTCCTTTGGTTAAGCCCTACTAAAGATTTTGAAGAAGCTCATTCCTAAAAAGCTATGGTTGCAATACAACAGAAAGCCGAAAATGAGGAAATCTTAAAAAGTATTCTCTCGGGAATCCGTGAGAGGTTCATATGTTTTGCATACGACATTGTCAGGGGGCACCCTACTAAAGTTCTTAAAATAATGCCCCTGGGGGGCTCACTTCGGCCCCGCCCGGGCGCACTCTATTTCTCAAAGATACAAAGAAGGAAATCTTTAAAAAAAACTCCTAGTGAGAAACCATAAGGGCTAGAGGTTTAAATTTGTATGTGACTTTGTGTTGTGACCCTCAACTAATATTGTTCAAATAAATAATAAATAATAGGTAAATAAATAATGATTTTCATGTGTTATTTGTGACAAGTGAGAGTTTCAAAATTGCCGCCGTCCTAACCGTAGAAATGTTTAGTCACGTGAAGTGATTTATCATTTTTGTAAAACACCTAAAAGTCTCTTTTTGATTCACAAAAAAAGTTCAATTTGTCAAGTTACATTATCTAAAAAGATTTTTTTTAATTTGTAGGCATATCCAAAACACCATACCAAAAGACACCCGAAACAATATACACAAGAAACAAAGCAGTGAAAGAGAAAGTTATGTCCGTCAGAAACGCAACACGAACATGTGGGGCGTCTTCACAGACTTTGAGAGATAGGGTGTAAAAGAAATTCAACCTAGATGCCGCCGTGGGGAAAGAGAAGCTATTTTCCAAGGGAAAGAAGAAGAAGTGGTGGTTCAACATTGCGAAGTAACTTTCACACCTAGGATATGGAATAACTAGGATGCAGCTTACAATACAAGCAAAGGATTTAGCTGTAAAGCTGAGAAGAAGAAAAACTGGTGAAAAGCTAAGTAATAATTGGCATTACAGTTTAATAAAGAGATGGGCAGATAGACTTTCTACTATCAAACCAAGATCACTTACATCAACAAGCGCCCAGAACCTTACACGGGAGACTGGATATATATAATTTGGAAAAATCCTGGACAAATATAGATTGAAAGAGAAGCCTCATTTATTATATAACCTTGATCAAACTGGGCTACAACCTGTACATACACCCCCACTATAATTGCTAGCAAAGCAATTGAACCCCCTGCAATAACATCACCAAGAAGCACCACAGTAACCTTGGTCGCATGTACAAATGCTGCTGGTACAGTATTGCCCCCTTATTATGTGTTCAAAGGTAAATGTATGAACAATGAACAGTTAAAGGCGCGCTGCCAGAAACAGGTGTTTGTCTGACAGAGACTTGATGGTCAAACAAAACAATCTTTAAGACTAATCTTCAGAACCACGCTCAAGCAGGTCACAATTGTGGAGAAAATATCCTTAAATATATGATGGCCATGCCTCTCAAGTAAACCTTGATATCATTGAATGGGCTAAGGAAAATAGACTAATTTGTGTGTGTGTGTGTGCTACCTCCCCATACCTCCCATGTGCTGCAGCCATTAGATGTAGGATGTTTTGGTCCTTTCTAGTCTACTTACTATAGTACGTACAGTTTATGGATGGTTAGACAGTGGGGACAAGTTATTACAAAGTATGATATGTGTGAGATTAAAGGTAGAGACTATTGTAAGACGATGACGCCAACTATCATTCTTGCTTCCTTCAGAAAAACTGGAATCAGCCCCTTCAAATCGGATATTGTTCCCCATGACAAATTCATTCCTGCCGAGTTATTCCCCTTGAAACCTCAAAAGACAGTGTTACATGATCAAACAGAAGAAGTAACAGAATTTCTAAGAAACAGAATTGATGTATCAGCTCCTAAGAACTTTGAAACTGTTAACGATAATGAGCCCAGTAAAACCGAAAAATAAACGTCCTTCATTAGGTGGTGAGGTTCCAACAGAAGACAAGAATATTGAAATACTGCGTCAATATGTGTCAAAGAAAGCCACCAGTATTGACTGCAGACCACAGATTAAAGCTGACAGAAGGGCACTGACAAAGGAAAAAAAGAGTTTAAATTTGAAACATCAAAATCCACTGAAAAAAAGCCAGTGGGAAAAGAGAAATATCCCCAACCTTTCACAAGTAGACTTCAGGCTAATTAAGAAAATACTCCTCCTTCATTAGAAGTACAAGAAGAATGCTGCTGTGTGTATAAAACGTTTTTCGCTCCTGCCATGAGAAACTGTGAATATCTTGTAATTTTGAAGTTGGCCGAATATGTCAAATGTGGACATTGGACACACCTTTAATTTTGTCACCTGTTACTATTGTCCGTCGTCATAGCGATTTTTTGTCCCCATTGTACTGAATGAAATGATTTTTTTTCAGATTATCTAAGAGAAGTTATTCATTATAACAAAATTCCAGACAGCCCCGCTTTTTAAACCCATGAAGATATATATTAAAGAAAGCATTGTGAAACAATTTCTCCCTTTATCATGTTTTCCAACTGATTTGGCCATTATTTTTCAATTCCAAAGCCATTTGAAATGTTCTCTGAAGCTTCTTTGAATTTGGTTGTGTGATAATGGGATAAAAGAATGATGAGTAATTTGAAGTCACAAACTAGAACTTTTCAGTTTTCTAGAAAAAATTTTTTATCCATTTTTTCATGTCCAAATTGTTTTTTACTGGAGGAATTCCATGACACTGATATCATTATTATTCCATGTCATTTACATTCCATTTTCATGCCCATCATCATACATTATAAGCTGCATTTATTTCCCCTAATTATAAGTAATATTTATTTATATATAATACTAAAATTATGACAAGAACTACCAAGTTTGTTATTAATTACTTTAGACAATTCTTGTAGAGGTATGAATACAAAAATTTAGCAGGTTTAAAGTAATTTGGAAAATCCCCTACAGCTTAATTTAACTAGCCAATCAACGGCACGACCTATTGAGAACACGTCATATTTCAAGATAGCCCACTGCTGACACTGAAAAGGTGTGTTTAGAAATAGTATTTTCATTATGAGTGACCAAAATACCTTCCAAACATAAGATAAGACATGTCTGGCTACTTTCATGAAAAAAATTCCCAATGTTATAGATTTAGAGGATAGAAATTCAGCAACGAAGTCTTAGGGGCACGGCTTTACAAGAACAAAGCATGATTCTTTTTACTTCCGCTCATTAACTATTTGAAAACAATATCCTAAAAAAGGTGAAAAAATCGTCGTTCAAAAATAATTCATTAGCCTACGTAGCTGTCACATTCCCACTTAATTATGCCTTTAAAAACTGTTAGGGGGTAAGCTTTTGAGGCATTGTAGGGGACATAGAGAGTAGATGGTTAGTGTCTTGATATTGAAAAGTTTATTAGGCAAGGCTTAGGAATTATCCTGATGGGCCGAAGCAGAATGTTTTAAAATCCTGTTTCCTGAAGTTCTGTGCATGCATCCATGAAATAAACAATGATTGCGTCATGTATTACGTCATCTATACGTCACCGATGTATAATTCGACCGTTGAAAGTTTAGAGTGGACATAACTTTTAGCCGAATATTAAACAATTTATTTAAACAATTTAAACAATTTAACAAGTATTGTTAAAGTAAGGTTTAGAAAGTACCCCTACTACTGCAAAAATAGTTCCAGTCGGTCACGTGATCAAATGACATGATAAAGCTGATCACGTGACCATATGACCTAATATCCACAAGTTGATCATAACCCAACCCCCCTTTATTAGGAAGTGACAGGATAAAAAGTGATTTCTTGTAACAAGCCATTTCTTCATTCACCTCAATGTTTTGCACTCAGTGATGGTAATTAAGTGTAAAAGACTGGTCCTTTTCAAGTTTTTCAAGTGCCCTTTATATTGAATTCGAAGTATGATTATCTTCCCCATGAAAGTGGATAAATGATGTATATTTCGTATTCACGTATATTTTGATTTGTACCCCAGATAGGGGCGAGAGTCGATAGTAAAACTTTGAGTTCTGAAAAACACATGGATTTAAAATGAACTTTTCTTTGATAAACACAAAAAGCCACTTTGAACCTATCAGATTACCATAAAGTAAATATTTGACTCGTATTGAATGCTTGTTTTAGCTTTTTTGGAGGTGGGCAATAGGCACTTTTTCTTAGCTAGATTTCAGAAACATCGATACCTGACATACGTAACATCGGTCGTTCATGTTATTCACGAACCAAACTGAAATAATACAAGAGCGCGTTGCTAACGAGGAAGATGTTTTGTTGTACGAGATCTCACGGTCTTGCACGGGCAGCATGCATCCCGGTACGGTGATCGTGCGAGCTTGAAATAATGGCGACTTTAAAGAGGCTCTTGCAAAGATTATGAAAGAAATATATCGGCTCTAAATTTTCAAATTTCTAACTGTAATGCTTTCAGACATTTGTAAGAAGAGGATTACGCCGAATTTGTAACGAAAATGGCAGGCCTTAATTAAAAAAAAAAAAAAAAGATAGAAGAGAAGCAAAAATATTTCGCGTTACGAGACGCCAAATAAGTCAACGCTGTAAAACCCGAATGGAACCGGAATTCATCGCTTGAATACGTTGTCTGTCGATTTGAACGAAAATTGCATTATGTAGTACCAATTACGTAGTAAAAAGTAAATTTAACACGAAGAAAAAATATTTATCTTGAAAATGACATTAATAACTTTTGAACGGGAAGATAATTTTCTTTTATCAAATTTTCATGACAAGAGGGCCATGGTGGTAATAAATCGCTAACCAGTGGCATCTGCAAATTACAGTAGTTTTTTTTTTTTTTTTTTTTTTTTTTGAGCCAAATAACATGAATACATACCACGCTTCAAAAGTTTTGGCCTTACGGTGTCGGAGAAGAAGAATTGTCAGAGAAATTCTTCTTTATTCCATTTAAAGAGCAAACAGAAAAAGGTTCATTTTCAGAATACGTAATCCTTTTAAGTATTTTAGTATAAGGCCATTCAACTCTGATAAATCCCATTTATAAAAGCTCTAGGCCTTATGGTTTTAGAGAAGAAAATTTTAAGAGATTTCCTTCTTCTTTATTTCTTTGTAAAAGCAGGGATCACAAAAAGTGATAATTCTTAGATGGCAGTAATTCATTAAAGTTTTTCCTAGAGGGTCAATAGATATTGATAAATAACAAATACCAAAGCTCTAATCTTATAGTTTGGGAAAAGAAAATTTTCAAATATTTCTGTCTTCATTCCTTTGTTAAATCAGGGATGGCACAGAAAAGGGCTAATTTTCAGGATACGATAATTCTTTGAGGGATATTAGTAGAAGGTCAATAAAAAGTAATACATACAAAATATCAAATCTCTGCACCTTAGGTTTAGGGAGGAGAAGTATTTTACAAAAATTCCTTTCTAAGACAAGGGATCGCATAGAAAATTTACATGGCATGGTAATTCATTTAAGTACTTTAGGTCGTTAGGTGATGTTACATACTATCCAAGCTCTAAGCCTAAAGGTATGGGAGGAGAAGATTTTCAAAGATTTCCCTTGAAAAATCAGGGATCGCACAGGCAATGGGATAATCTTCAGAGAACCGTAATTCTTTAAAGTATTTTGGTAGAGGGTCAATAGATATTGATACATACCAAATATAAAAGCTCTAGGTCTTATGGTTAGGGAGAAGATTTTCAAAATTTCCTTCTTTATTCTTTTGTAAAATCAGGGATCGCGCAGAAAAAAGGCTAATGTTTATGGGCTCTAAGGTGATGATACATAACAAATATCAAAGCTCTGGGCGTAATGATATGGGAGGCGAAGGTTTTCAAAGATTTCCTTTGTAAAATCGGGGATCGCAAAGAAAAGAGCTAATTTCAGAGTACAGTAATTCTTTGAAGTATTTTGGTAGAAGGTCGGTAGACATTGATACATACCAAATATAAAGTCTCTAGGCCTTATGGTACAGTAATTCTTTGAAGTTTTTTGGTAGAGGGTCAATAGATAATAGTATGTACCAAGTATCAAAGCTCTATGCCTTATGGTTTAGGGGGAAAAGATTTTTAAATAATTGTTTTCGGACGGACAGATGGACAGACGGACGCCGAACATTTATCGGATACAATATGCTCACATTGCGCTCAGGTGAGCTAAAAAGGCGAGCGTCATGTGGGATCCTTAGGCCAAGTGTACAAATTATTTTGTTCGGTTCATTTAGAAAGGAAGTTACATAAAACCCATTAATAACCTTATTGATAAATCACGGAAACAGTGAAAATGAAATACCATGCATGCATAAAGGCAGATGCAATACTCTAGGCTCAAAAGCACGCAATTCAAGTTCTATATCACGAAAGTAGACACTTTACAATGAGGGTACGGTAAACTCTAAGAATTACATTTCATTCTGTGTGTAGATCTTTTGTCAGTAAAGTACTATTAGTAAATTAAGCCATCCTGTCTTTCATTTCGTTTTAACGAATGTCTTCACCGAAGGACCATTTACATTGATGACGTCGAAGGGTTGCCACATAGATTAAGCGGCATTTAAAGATAACCCGCAAATTCGTATATTTATTGTTAATAGAATTGTCGTTTGTTTTTCGTGTAAAGTTAGTATATCTTTCTTTTATATTTCACCTAATGAGTGATAAATCGATATACACTAAAATATATATTGATTCAAAGAAAAATATTTTGATATACCTCGGCCAAAGGAATACTTCATCAAAGAAATGTTCAATGATACATACGTACGAAGAGTTTTCGAAAATAACGATAAACCGTTATCCATCCAACGTAAGGATAAAACAATTGTGGAGTTAGGATCTTGGAGAGAAATATAAACGACTTTCGAATTTAGCTTGCAATGGTTAACGGAGTTTTGAGGAAACAATATACTTGTAAGAAATCAGAAGAAAGGCGACCGCATAGCCATTAATATTGTAAAATTTCATCAAAATTCATACTGTTGTGTCTCAGGAGAAAACCTAATGAATATTTTTACAGACGGATGGATGGGTGGTCAACCACATGAATGACGGAAACATGCCTTAACAATAGCCCTGTTTGCATTCTGGATGCTAAACAACATCAATTTAAAGGGAGGTATCGATGTTAATTAAACCTAGATAAGAAAAAAATACCAATTGCCGAAAAATACACCCAAACGAACATTTAACACTTTAAGTTGAGTCTGATATTGTCTTGGTCGAAATCTTATAAGCTTAAAGTGGCTTTTTGTTGTCATATCGGAAAGGTTCAGCGGAATTCCAGGTTATTTTTAGATATCAAGGAATTCGGCTGTTAACATCGAATGACCTCATTTGCATATGACCAAAAGTCAACTAAGGTAACAAATTTACTAGCGAAACAGACAATGTCCTAAATAATGTCACATGAAAGGGTTAGCGCAAAACTACGATTAGTGTTTATATTCGAAATAACGCTTATGACAGTTTTGGACTGAACTTTATAGAATTAAAGACCGGCTAGCGAACATAACTCCTGATGACGTAACGATGAAGTTGGTGTGATGTAATTTAAACTAAATTCAAGGTTCCAACGGTTAATGATCATGTATTCTTCCCAACTGTCTCGGATTCATCTAAAATAGATTAATAGCCTACATATGCTATTAAGGAAATACCCTGCTTTTTTCTGATAAGCGACCTCAGGTTTTGAAAAACTACTTTTCGGCATATTGTATTCAAATAGTATATGAGAGGAAATAGAAATAATTAAAATCTGTGACATGAAAAAAAAACACCGATACCCACCTTTAAAGCAAGCTGATAATCAATACGCCCATAGCGTCATTAAGTAATTGCAATCTTCGAATGTGCTGGTAAATTGTACATTTCCATAACGATTCTTCATGATAATAATTAGATATGAAAAGTATTTTAGATAGACGTTTGAAGTTTATTTTAAATCAAAACCAACACCTGCTTGGTCCGGGACGGAAAAGTATAAAACATCATCGAGTCAAACCACTTTCAACTTCAACCCGAAGACAGCAATTCGAATAAGGTTAGTCTAGCCTTCTTTTAAATATTCCATTTCTTTGTGTTTAATTACTATTATACTGTATTATATTCCGAAAATTTTCTTGTTATTTATTTTACTTGGAAAGGTTAAAAAAATAAAAAAGAAAGTAATGTATAAAGCGAAATTGACCAATTGCGGCTGTCAATAAAATAACCAGTCGACCAAAGAAACTTTTCATTGAAACCAAAATGAGTTCTGATCTCCGATATTTGCCGCCGTTTATGTTATTTTTTTTTTATTTTTTTATTTTATTATTGGTTTAGCGAGTTAAATATCGCTACTACAGCTTCAATTAGCTGTAATGGCGATGCTTAAGTCGTCGAACCAACTATACAACTTTTTTGTTAAATGCTACTGGCCATATTTTTTTTCAGAACCACACCGTTTAAAAAATCGAAGCGTGACTTTCTGTTGGAATCAATGGAAAGGCTAATGAAGTAAGTTGGCGGGGCAAGGGATGTGTCAATTAAATGTTTCGACAAGTAGAAAATTTACCTATTTTTCCTTTAATTCTTCGTGGTTGTGGAATGACCAGATGAGTAGTTACCTAGAGGTTTACCCTTGTCATGCCGAATAAAAATTCTCTTCAGAGCTGCATTATAATCAAAAGGCTGAAAGTTCTGATTTTATGTTGATATCTGTTTTGAAATTGTATCTTGTATACAACTCTGAAGTGATAAGCATGTGGTGTAGACTAGGATCAGACTGCACATATGTGCAGGCTGATCTTGTCTATACCTCCTGTCAAAACAGGAAAATTCCGTGTTCAGCATGACAAAGGGTGATATAATGAGATAATGATCATATGAGGTTTTGTGGCAAATCATACAATATTATGTTCATGAGAATTTCTAAATGTGCACAAGATTGAACAAATTGGAAGCGTGATAACCTTTATTATGTGTGAAACTTCGTAATTGTATCATGGCCTGGTAGCATTTATGAATAAGCTTGTACATTACGTAGAAATAAATTAACAAAAAAGAAGACAAAAGTAAACTTGCTAGATACTGCTTTTAGGTTGTAGCCGATTGTGAATTCATTTGGTTTTGGGGGTTTTTTTGTTGTTTTTTTTTTTGCGACTTTTGAATTGAATAAATAAAGTAACCTTAGGTTTGTGCATGTATTATTCATTGTTCTACAAATAAGTTGATCTAACTCGATTATAAAATCTTTAATTCCTCCAAATAAATGAAGATTACAACCATGAACAGTATAAACAGTACAATACAAATAGACATAAAGACATAAAATACATGTTTAAATGATTAAAAAAAAACGGAAGTTCTGTAATTCAAACGTTGGTTTTCAAGGAAGAATAATTAAATGAAAAGATATTCATTTAATGTGATACTTACAGTGTATATTTTGAATACAGACGAATTACGCACAACTCTTATAAACGTCCCAAAAATAAGGCCCTACACGATAAGACCGAAGGTGGAATCAAATAAAAATTACCTACACACGATTCGAGAATACGATAACAACAGATAGAAAAACACATTGTTGTAATATTCCTATTATTGTATACCTTTTAAGACATGACATTAGGAAAATTTTCTGAAATGGTTAAGGAATGACCAACATTCCGAAAACCCGAACTTCAATACACAAAAAGTAGACCTTGTTGAACGGTATTCGAAGAATACGGTTTTTGCGTACACGCCGAATATGATTTTTTTTCTGTCGAGTTGTATTAGATAGCCAGATCTTAGTCCACATCTTTTAAAGGTATATAATAAAAATAATTATTCCGCCGTCTTTAAGGTTAAAATAATCGGTATCTCACATATGTAGACATGTCGCAAGAAAGATAAAGTCCAACGAATACAAAAAATCGTTCTGAACTACACGCAATAGCTCAACATTTAGAACTAAATCACTTGCGTGTGAAAAATTACAATCAAAAATATAACCCGCTTGACGCTAAACGCAATTGTCTCTCGTGTGAAATTCAAGTATGTGACATACTGATATATAAAACTAGTGCAAATAAAACTAGTGCAAATAAAACTAGTGCAAATGATTTCGAGGTTTTTCAGAGCGCCTTTTCGTTACCGCAAAATTAACGTCTTGTTATATATTTTTGCTCTTACAATTTACTGATTTGTT
This sequence comes from Fragum fragum, assembly GCA_946902895.1. Lineage (NCBI taxonomy): Eukaryota > Metazoa > Mollusca > Bivalvia > Cardiida > Cardiidae > Fragum > Fragum fragum. The sequence continues at coordinate 15,209,060 of OX336380.1, forward strand.
GCAAAAAGAATAAGGTCATTTTATGAATAGAATATCGAATCCGTGTAAATAAAATCCGGAACTTATTTAACTAGTCATCTAAACAAAATTAAACTCGTTTTTATCTGTTTATAGATGGCTCGTATAATAAATTCGGTACCCCATGACCAATAATTCAATCTATACGGAATACAATGAGAGCTGTCTGTTTCATACATTTTGAGAAATGTATGACTAATTGATTTCAAATACATTTTCTTTGAAGATGAAAGTCGTTATTGCTATGAAATAATCTCGGTGCTACTTGTGCTCGGTTAAAAGTCTGTGGAATGTTGAGTCAAAGGTAAAACTCGGCTAGTCTATGAACGCGTTTTTTCGATATTCAAAATTTCTAAAAACGGGTTTCTTGCTGATTGTAATCAACATTTATGCAATGCAATTTTCTACAAAAGATTTTATAAAATTACAATTTACCATAAATGATATTTACATGTCACCGTCCTTTAAATTTCAGAGTTAAAGAATGGCCAGATATTTGTTAATCATTCAAACTGCAATAATCTGGTAAGTCAAAGCTTGATTCTTGGTCATTACAGAAAAAAAAATCCACAAACATGCTTTTAGGTTCATACCCCATTAAAAAACAAAAATATTATAATTATTTCTTATAATTTATTGCCATTCATGCAGTAAATCAAAACAAATATTTTACTAGTTAGAGAAAAATAATACCGATCTAAATTTGAAGCAGCTCTTGAACAGAATTTCATGAAAGTTTGATATAGCAAAGTAGCTAATTTTCAGATAGTTATTAATGTCACAATAAATGTCTTTTCCTGTCTTATATCTACTAAATTCATGATAATTTCAATTAATGCTGTAGACTATGAAACAACCTAAATCACCGGATGGGTTCGTTAGTCTTCGGGTAATACCGAAGATTGAATTGCTAGCGGAAGCCTATGACGTAATTGATACGTTATTGAACCACAAATAAGGCAATTATCGGGACAATCGACAGAAACCGTGCTTACACGATGAATTTCGGTTCCGTTCGGGTTTTACTTCGTTGACTAATTTTGCATCTGGTAACGTCTGGTATTTTTGCCCGTTTTCAATATCCTATTTTTTACGTCCTGTGACTTTCCTAATTGAGAAAAAAATGTAGGAAAAGAAGAAACTGATTGTAACTATGGCTAAAGAATTGGTCCTAGCTTATCAATCCCAGAAAGTTCTTGTCAATCACGAGGCTGTATTACTACCATAAGAACTCGAAAAAACTATATTTATTTAATAAATGAAGTTTAATGTCGAAGCGTATTCATACATAAGGGTGACTAGGTCTTCCGTTTTATACCTCCATGAAGCAAAAAAAAAAAAAAAGTTTCTTCTTTTCTTTTAATTTGATCACATCAAACGAAGCAAAAGCGAATATTTTACTAATTTGAAAAATTATTATTGAACTACTTTATGCGCTTGCTAACAAAATAGTTGCGTACTCAAATTTGTTTTTAATTTGGTATGAAACAAATTGACCAATCGCTATACCCGTCAGCTGACTCCCTAGGCCCCACTCATTTACTCCAACAGGAAGTTCCGCTTCGATTTTTAACGGCAATATTTTGTAAAATTTGTGGTCAGTAGCATGTAATATGGCCAGCTTGAAAAAGTCGCGTTTAAGACGCCAAATCACACACACACACACACACAAAAGATTAACAGAAATGGCGGCCAATGTTGGAGTTGAAAACTCAGGTCCGGGCTGAATAAATAATTTGATTGGTCGGATGGTTCCTTGATTGACACTCCGGATCGTCAATTGTTCCACCTAACAGAAGGTACGTTCATACAAAACTAGAAATTGAATTAAGACTTTTCTGGTAATTTGCAATAAATGACGGTATGCGACTGTCAATTAAGGACAAATCGACAAATACAATCAATCTTTTAGAGCGGAAATCAATTTTGAACTCCAACATTAATGTGAGGCATTATGGATGGTTTGGCGACTGAAAATCGTAACTACAGCTTGTTTAAGCTGTAGTTACGACTATTAGGTCGCAAACCAAAATTTTATGCCCCCGCATCGAAAGATCGGGGGCATATTGAGTTACCGTTGTCCGTCTGTCTGTCTGCAAAACTTAACCAAAAAAACTTAACTTTGCTAATTACTACGAGCCTATTCAAGATACAATGCTCATATTTGGCATGATGATACATCTCCATAATAAGCATCTTCTCATGTCAAGGTCAAAGTCATGTGATAGGGTCAAGGTCACATACCAATTTTAAACGTTTAGTCCTGTTGCTGGGGCATTGTGTTTCACAAACACATCTTGTTACTTTCTTGCTACATGTTACTGACCATAGCATTTGCGAAATAGCGCTATTCAATATCGAATTGGAACTTCCTATTGGAGCTCTATGGGGTTTGCAAGTGATCACTTAACAAATAGAATATGATTTCTTGTTACATAGCCTGTTCCTAGTTGGAAATGCAGTTGCCAATAAGAGTACAGCTACCGGTGACAGTGTGTTCGATGATATGGATACAAACGGAGACGGCCAAGTGACCAGACCAGAGTTTATTGATTATTTTATGACATTCGACCGAAATAGTATGTAGATGAATGCGATCCATCTTGCAAAAATTAATCATCCGGGAAATTTGTCAATTGGTTTGATGGTTTAGGACCAGACTGGATTAATATAGTCAACACACCATCCACTTTTCAACCAAAATTAGGTCCGTCAATCAAATTTGATCCAAGGTTTTATTTTGAATTACCCTATCAGATGTAATGATGAAAAAGCAAATATGAAACTTACCAATCACAGATAGTTGACATGGCCTCAAAATTACTGAAAATGAGCCGTTTTACGAAAAATTCAAATTCTAGTAGTAACCACAAGGGAAATGATAGCTTTGTGTTAAGTAGAAACCGTGCAAAGTCTGCAGATACGCCAAAAAGTATATGGTTACCATCTACTTTTCATAATTTTTCATTGAATTCATACTAGTCAATTAACGGCTTGCATCAAGCAAAAATCCGCAACCCCACCCCTTTCTGTTTCTGGCGTCACTGGATGCAGGCAAACAGTGTAAAGCTCATGACCTTTTAGTTTCGCATCCGGAAATGACCCCAAAATCATGTTTTATGTTCATTTAGTGCAACATTTTCTTTCTTTACCATCAAATATCTGCTCAAAACTTGCCTTTTCCTAACATTTCTGATTTTGATCATGGTCACTTCGAATATTTCACCCTCTTCTGTAGACTGGGACCTTACGAGCATTTTCAACAGTATTTAAGTTATAACTCGACAGCAAGAATTCTACCGTGACTTTCTTCAATTTCTCAAAGAGTAACAACTATAGCATACAGTCGAAGCCACCAGCTTATGATTCTACTAAAACGCATTATTTATAATTCGCCAAGTGACCAATCGCTGGTCCCGCCCACTGACTGATTAGGCCACGCCTCACTCCGACAGGATTTTTCGATTCAATTTTTAACGTTTAAGTCGCAAAACAAACAAAAACATTTCTACAAAATGGTTGCCAATGTCAGAGTTCAAACTGAACTTCCAGTCTAAATTAATGATTTCATTGGTCGACTGATTATATAATTGACGATTTCAATTGGTCGATAGTTGAGAGATAAACGCCTTTTATCGCGACAACTTTTGCTTAAAGTCGGAGAGAATGTTGATCGAGTCGGGATTTAATTTTCCAATCCTAGTATTGAAAGCATAGGGTGTTTCAAACGGAACCAAACGGGCTCTTTTTTACTACAAATCATTGACAGAAGGGGATATTTCATGCAAGTCTTTTCAAAAAAAAGTATTGTTGATTGACAAATTGCTGGCCCGTCCTACTTACTCATTTAGCAACGCCCACTGACTCCAACAGAAGGTCACACTTCGCTTTTAACAGGCGTTACATTGCAGAATTCCTAGCCAGTAGCATGCAATGAAATAATGATGTGGCTGGTTCTCGACCTAAACGTCGTAACTACAGTTTGAATAAGCTGAATTTACGACGTTTGAGTCGCCAACCCAACAAAGAAGACTATAGAAAATGGCGGTCAATGTTGGAGTTCAAATCTCAATTCCGGTCTGAATCAATTATTTGATTGGGCGGTTGATTCCTTGATTGACAGCCGCGATTGGTAAATTGGACGGCGTCGAGTGGAGGTTTTAGTAATGAGTCGGGATCATCAACTCGAAATCGGGTTGCATAGAGGGCTAATGTCATTGATTAGTTTCCATTTGCTACGTTAAGCCCATGTATGATCCCGTAGGCTCGAGCTTATCGTGGAATAACAGTGGATATCGTGGCCGATACCGCCGTCGACTTTAACAAAGCCGGCAGTTTTTACAAGTCTATTTGAACCCATAGACTTGTACCACTATCGACTTTAAGAAAGCCGGCTTTGTTAAAGTCGATAGTGGTACAAGTCTATTTGAACCCTTCTTTATCTTGTATGTGTAAAGACTCCGTGTTTAAGGTCAAAGGCCTCGACGCTTACTTGATCATTTTATCTCTTTCAGGGGTCATCACTGAAGGCGAATTCATGCAAAAATGGACTGGAGACAACCTTGGAACAAGAACAGAGGGTCAACAACTATATCAATTTTTAGACTCAAATAATGACAAAATAGTCGGAGAGAATGAATTGTCCGCTGCATTTAGGAAAATCAATAATGATGGTAAGCTAAATACTTTCTTTTTTAGCTTGATAGTTTAAATCAACAGACAAATTTTGAGGTGTAATCAAAGTTCAATTAGTGCAAACTGTCACTAGAGGCTCAACCACTAATCAGTTGAATACATACACCATAAAAAGTAGTTCTGGTGTATTTTAAGAATATTACTAACTCTATTCAAATTGTAGTGCACTCTTTCAAAAGCATACTATCTAACCCATTCCCACTCAATTCCTCTTTTTTAAACATCTCAAGAAAATGCATTGGAAAACATTGTGGACATTGAAGAAATTGCTTGTAACAAGCAAATTCTTCAATGTTCTCAATGTTTTCTTCAAAATTCCATTATCTTGAAATTGTCGTCGGCAACTTCTTTCAATTTGAACCAGTATAAGATTTTGACATGTAATGGGTTAACTCCTGGGTTTTATTTACATGATAACCTTTGACAAAGAGGATTACTTAACAAAACTATGCTTTGCTAGCTTATAGTACACTGTCAAAGGTGCTCTGCTGCAGCAATGGGTCATAATCTTTAATTGCCATTCGGTTTGGCGGTTAATCTTCTTTGTCAAAGGTTATCATATTAAATAAACGAGGTTAAAGTAACCCATCTAACGTGACAAATCTTCAAATTGCTTCAAATTGAAAGAAGTTGCAGACAAAAATTTCAAGTTGGTTGAATTTAGAAAATACCTAATTTGTTCGGAATAAAAATTGTGGACAAAGAAGAAATTGCTTTTAACAAACAATTTCTTCTTTGTCCACAATGTTTTCAAAAGCTTTTTTTCTTGAGATGCTGACAAAGAGGAATTGAGTGGGAATTGGTTAAATAGCATGCTTTTGAAAAAGTTTTCTACAATTTGAATAGAATTCGCATTATGCCTGAAATGCATAAGAACAACTTTTATTGCGTAGGCATTCAATGGATCCAAGGGCAGTTTGCACTCGTTGAACTTTGAGAAGACCTCAGAATTTCGTCTGTTAACGCTTTGCTAGCTAAAAAAAAAAACTAACTCAGATTTAGTTGAACAAAACACTGAATAACTAGCAAACGAATTTCACCAAAGTCAAAGGGACTACCTTTTATTAAGTAACATGTTAAACAACAATGGTCTTTGGGAAAAATTGTCATGTTTCTTCTAGGCATTCTTGTACCTTTCATACCTTGGTTTTATGGGCTGGGGTAAGATTGGTACATGGATTGTAGCGAAAACTACTAAGGGGATTCAACAGCATTTGCTATAAATTGTCCTTAGTGACCTTTCAAAAGTTTTATGAAAAATGTAATTACTGATTTGTTAAAAATATGGCTATCGTAGTTTTTGTCATTGTTAGTGAGGTAGTAGATTACTCATTCATGTAAGCTTGACAATAAGTTGTTCCCCCTACCCCGTGTTAACTCGTTAAATTAATTCAGGTATTTGAAGAGATATGGTCGCTTGCTTGCTACGAAAATGATGGGAATTTAACAGGAAATCAGAGTAAAGTTCTTTTAGCTCATCTGAGGAGAATTTTTAGGATTATCCAATGTCTGCCGTCCGTCGTCTGTCGTCCGTCATCAACATTTTCGTTAAATATTTTGCAGGAATGATCCTTGGGTAACCCTTTTCAAAACTTGTTCTTGAAATTTTGATTCGAAAAAACATGTGGGCGTGGCAATGCTGGTCTTATAAGATTTAGAGAAATCATGGAATAGTTCTTTAAAAATCTTCTCCTCCTAAACCATTAGGCAGACTTGGACTAATTTTGGCTGGACTGGTGACCTTTCGGTGACCCTTCTTTTTTGATACTATAGGCTTATCACACTTAGAAAAAAAAATTATCAAAGGTCTTCTCCTCTTGGACAGCCAGCCAATTTAGACAAATTTTTGCTGGAATGTTTCTAGGTTGACCCTTTTCAAAACTTGTGGGTGTGGCAGGTAGGGCTTATCATTTCCAATAATTCTCGGGTGAGCGATTTAGGGCTATATTGCCCTCTTGGTTTTAATTCATTTTATTGCATTTTATTGAAAAAAATATAAACCTGATAGTGTTTAAAATAATCTCCAAATTAGCTGATAAAAAGGAAACGTTGTGAAATATAAGACTTAATAAAACATAAAAGTTGCAGCAAACTCGATTGAGTATATTTGAAAGAAGTTCACACACATTTTGAGAAAACAAGAGAATGCAAAAAATGTACATGTATAAGGAAGTTAATCCAGGAAAGTGTTTTTTGTTTCTTCAACAAGACATAAAATATTCCTATTTCGATCCTTTATCTGTGTAGATGAAAAAAGAACTGAACTGAAACTACTTTTTTATTATCAAAACCATTTACAATCGCAACAAGATATTAATGAATCTGTGACAGTTTCTACAGGTATTACGGAAAAGGAATAAATATAACGAAAAAAAAAAGTTTTCCATTTTCAATTTTTTGTCTGGTCTAGAAAAAAAGGTAAGCGACTTATCTGTTTACAAAACAAACGATTTAATTTATAAAAAGGGAGACAAAAAGCTAAACTATTGTAATAAAAGGAAGAATCAGAAAAATCAACGTTTTCTCTACATTTCTCAATGTTGTCTATCCCAGTTATTGTAAGTACTTTTGGTGTATGTATAAATAACTTCCAATTTTGTATTATCTTATTCTTTGTAGTCTTATATTCATCAATAAAAAGTCACAAATGTGAAATTATTGCCAAAATAAGATACTAAATTTATCTAAAGAAAATTGAATATTTCATTTAGGGGGGTCAATTCAAGAAGGATTAAACTAGGCCTTTAAAGGCCTAGTTTAATCCTTCTTTATTTGGCACTTCCCCCCCCCCACCCCCCAAAAAATATACAATTTACCACCCGTTGAGAATTTAACGACCTAATCTGCTAGTTGTATACAGTATACAAGGGATTAAATCTGCTATATTATCATGGATAAGAGTGGCATATATTTTCACTTTCTTTGTTGCTTATTTGTCTATTGAAATGAATTTTGATTTTGTATGGTTATAATGTTAATGAATAATAAGTCCTCATTTTTAAGACTTTTTCAAAGTGTAGAAGACAGAACAGATACAAAATATCAAGCTATTGTTATCGTAACAGATCACGAAAAGCAATTAGAATAATTTGGATAGACAACGTTGAGAAAAGAGAGAGAGAGAAAAAAAACATTGATTGTTCCGATAACCCCTTTCGTCTCAAATTTTCAACATTTGCTCTTTTAGTAAATCAAACTTTTTTGGTTTGGAAAACTGCTATAATATTCAGGAAATACTTCCATATTTTAGGCCAGGAGATAAATCAAATATGAAAAAAGTATTTTTACTAGAATTCTTTTAAACTGTTTAACCCCTTAAATTACAAAAAAATGCAATTACATTCAATCCAGCATTCTGCAACTTACTCACTTTTGATTCATTAATTTGAAATTGATTTAAAATTTTAAAAGCATAAAAAAAGATAAGATAAAATGTAAAAGTTACTTATTTTGGTTTCTATCAAATTCTCATCAGCATAAAGCAAAGGTGCAGCTATTGCATAATATTGACATTTCGACCATGGTCATCAATGGCATACACAAGATGATTAACCCCCTGGTGTAATTTACAGATAAGGCAATTAGCTTATCAGTAGGGGTCCAACACACACAACATTCCTTTAACTAGGTCTTTAAAGCTAAGGTGCAGCTAGCTAAATACTGACCTTGATCATTAAATTTAATATACAAGATCTTTAACCCCCGGTGTAATTTAGGGTAAGGCAATTAGCTTATCAATAGGGGGTCCATTGTACACAGCATTCGTCTCTCACCAATGGGCGGATATCGTTAACGTAGGTGGGATAGCAGCTGGGGGCTAGGAAAGGATGTAATGGTGGTACTGATGCGAGATACACCAAGAATCCATTTTTAGGTGCTCCAGCTGCGCAATATGACTGAAAAATTGTTAACCTCTTACCATACGAGACAATTTTAGACTAGTCTAAATTGAAAGGAGTTGAAATTTTAGATTTTCAACTTTTTAGATAGAAAACATTGTGGGAAAATGAAGAAAATTGCATGTGACAAGCAATTTTTCTCATTTTCCACAATGTGTTCTAAAGCTTTTTTCTTGAGAGGTGTTTAAAAGCGTCACTGTGTGGGAATGGGTTAATTGATTTTGTATTTATCTTTGTATTCCAGATGAAACCCCCATAACTCGGGAGCAGTTCATCGCAAAATGGAATGAGATTCAGAAATAAAATCGACTTTTTATGTTTCAATCTGGAAATCAAATTAAATATGAAAGCATAAAGTTTTATTTGTTTCGTTTGACTTCAAGGTAAATTTAGATTTTATTTTCTCGACGATGCCCACATAATTTCACGTTTGGTGACGTTGGCATGGACGATAACATGTGCGATTTTTTGTTTTGTTTTGTTTTGTTTAATTCATCTCGTTCCAACGAGTCGGTTTTCTTTTTTTTTTTTTTTTTTTGTAATTCAAAAAGTTTATATAAGCAACGGTTAAAACATATACCGAATTGCTTTCTCGTGGGAACGACATACACATCCAATTAAAGTCGGCCTCTTTGTCGTACGCACGAGATAGTAAGTCATGCCAACGAGATAATCATCAAATCAGGCTACATAGCTAACGCGGCATCCATTTCAAAGGTATTAATTGCTCAATTGAATAAAGGCCGACTTTGATTGGCTGTGTACGAAGAGACAGCTATGCGTTTTCTTTTTACTTTTTGTTTAAACTGTTCTTCCAAACCATTACTTATTTATTAACAAAGAGAAAAACAAATTGGTGTCTAGTGGGAACGACTTAAATAATAAATCAAAGTACTGAGAGTACTGTCAGCTAGCAAAGCACGATTTTGTGAACCGCTTTTTTTGTCAATGGTTACCATTATAAATAATTTCAATTTGGTGGAATTAAGAAATTCTTTGCCTTGTAGGGTAGAACACGTTGTGGACATTGAAGAATTTGCTCGTAACAAGCAATTTTTTTCATTGTCCACAATGTTTTCCAAAACCTTTTTCTTGAGATGCTAAAAAAGCGGAATTGAATGAGAATAGGTTAAATAGCATGCTTTTGAAAGAGTTCGCTACAAATTGAATAGAGTTTGCAATATTTCTGAAATACATAAGAACTACTTTTTTCGCTTAGGCATTCAATGGAATCAGCGGTTAAGCCTCCAGTGGCAGTTTGCACTCGTTGAACTGTGAGAAGACCTCAAAAGTTTGTCTGTTAACTTAAGCCATCAAAGCTGACGCTTTGCTAGCTAAAAAACGTAAATGATACCTCAATGTCACAATTCTGACTGTGTCTTCAAGTTTTATTCCGCTAGCCGTCGCTTGTATTGATAACTGACACAATTGCGATGTCAGAGCGTAATTGCAGTGAAATTTGAGGGCCACTGGTCACGCCAACTAAGTTGCAAATGCAACTTCAACTTCGATATTTTGCAAAATGTAAGGTCAGTAACATGTAACTAAAAGGGAAATAAATGGTTGGCGTCCTAAGCGTCGAATCTACAGCTTCAACAAGCTGTAGTTGCGATGTTTGAGTCGCCAAACTAACATAAATGCTTCAAATAAATATCGGCTAATGTTGGACTTCAAAGTTCATTTCCGGTCGAAATGAATAATTAGATTGTTTCTTTGAATGATGTTCGAGATTTGACAACTAAAGTCAAGAGTTCGAGGCGCGAATGTTCTACCTTTACTTGTGATTGTTTCTTTTTTATTGTATTAATATGTTGATTTCGGAGAACAGAAAATATTTCTGGTTTCATTTTAATTTCTTCACCCAATTATCAGATGTTCAGACTAGTGTGCGCTTGAATCACTAAATAATACAAATTGACTACAAAATAAAATAAAAAAAACTTTACAGGTGAAGAGTATATTTTTTTGTTTGTTTTTCTTTTCATGGAGGTATGAAGCTGAAAAACTAATAACACTGCATGGATACGCGAAGAGGATTCATGCACGAGTGTGATTAGTTTTTATGCCACTTTATTTTGTTCGAGATCATAGAAAAATAGTTGTGTGCTCAAATTTTGTTCATGGAGGTATGACTGTTTTTGCAAATCAGAACGCTCGTTTTTGATAGAAGTAAATAACGTTTAAATTATACAAAATTGAAAGGTTGCAAACACAAATATAAATGGTACAAAAATAAAGAAAATCCGATTTTTTCCTAATTTATAAAACCATTGGTTATTGCATTTTATTATATACCGATTATAATCTGGCTATCTAATACAACTCGACAGAACAAAAAATCCGTATTCGGCGTGTACAAAAAAAAAAAAAAAAAAAACGTATTCGTCGAGTACCGTTAAACACGGACTTCTTTTTGTGTATTGACGTTCAGTTTTTTTTCGGAATGTTGGTTATTTCTTAATCATTTAAGAGAATTTTCTTAATAAAATGTGCTTAGAGGTATTATAACATAGTGTTTTTTCTATTTGTTGTAATCGTGTACGGTCTCATCCAATAAAAAATACCTACACACGATTCTCGAACACGATAACAATATAAATTGAAAAAAATACACAGTTGTAATATTCCCTATATATTGTAGATACAATTAATCGTGGTTCTGACCCTGCCTTTCAAATGAATTAAAATTGGACGATTCTGCTCTAGCACGAATTGCCTTCTGAACCCGATGAAAATATCGGGTTTGTTTTCTTTTGCACAAAACTCAAATTCATTATCTTTGCTATAAATTTCGTGTCGCTATCATATGAGCCTGTGCGTGACATTTCGAACCATTTGGCATGTGCGTGACTCGCACATATTGAGCACCCTGGACAGCCATTCGGGACAATTAGAACATTCGCTGATTGTTTAAAGAAGCTTTGGGTCAGTATCTATCTACAGAGCGCAGAGTGAAGACTCTGATCAGACTGTGCGGATGCACAGGCTGATCTGAGTCTTTACTTGACGCACGTGTGTAATGGTTGGAAATGTCACGCATGCGCTCATATAGTAAATGGGTTATAGCTCTGCAATTAATGATGTCAATGAGGGGAAAAGAGCGAGTTCGAGATCCAGGTATATCATATATTTATTATCAAAAAGGGTTTGTTTCCCCCCCTTTTTTTTTCGTTGTATTTTTGAATTATTTAACAGCGGCTCTCAGCCAAGTTATCAGTCGAGGAAAGAAATCATCGGATACATAATCGTAGACATATTTGTGCATTCTGAATAGAGGTCACTACTGGGTTAATAAAGTAAGTAAACAAGTATAAAGTTGCTTCATGGTGGAGCAAACGATTTAGCGCAGCGGAAAGATTCTTCACACAGATGTAGACTAATAAGTAAAAGATTTATTTAATGCATATCAAAACAAAAAACAACAACAACAACAAAAGTCAAATCATGGACATTAACTCAGTAATACTTAACTTCAGGCTAAAGTTACCGCGGTAAAATTTCAAACCAAGCAAAGTTTAATGTAAAAACATCTCACGCAATTGATATAATATTCTGCCAAATGGAAAGTAGATCGGACCGAATCAAACGACTGCGAGTATTAATTAATTCGCCCGATTGAGGCAAGAAGGACGAAGGCGAGATATGACTCATTGAAAGCCGGCGCTTCATGTACATTGTACAGTACTTTCGTGAGAGTGTTCTGTATTTGACAAAACTATCAAAAAATGATGAGTTTGATTGATAGAATGGGGTTTAACGCCGCTTATAAAAGTATTTCAGACATATCGCGGCGGCTGGAGTACCTAACAATGAATTCCTGGTATTTCTCGCACCAGTACTACCACTACACCCTTTCCTGGCCTCCAGCTGCTATCCCACGTTTACGATTATCCACCTATTGGTGAGAGACAAATGTCGGAAAGAATATGTGCCGCCGCTGGGGTTCGAGCCCATGCCATCCCATGATTGAAGATTAGAAGTCTGGCGCGCTACCGCCTGCGCTATGACGGCGGCTAAAAATTGATGGGTGACTGGACAGAAAGAACGGGGATATATGATATACTGGACAATTATTAATCAAGGAGTTTGTTTTATTCCAAAATAATATTACTTATTCTAGAGTTACAGTATTAAAACGGATCGGTTAGACGAAGTTGCTGTATAAAGCTGATATGCGAAGCTGTTGGTTTAACGATTGTAACAAATTAATTGGTCATTCATAGGATCAAACAGTTTGGTCTTGCTCGGACTTAGTGTTTATATGTATTTACATCCGAAATGCAACGTCTGTAGGGGAGACCGGGGCTAGTTGATGCATTTTTCAGACTTTCTTCTATCACTTATGATCTGAATGGCCAATTTTCATTATCTTTGTATATGATTAAAGCTCTATCCTTCCTGCATTTAAACTGATATAGAAATCATTGAATTGTGGTATATTTCTTCTTTTTTTTCAGTGTATTTCTTTGGCAGGTCGAGTGCATCAACTTGTCCCATGCATGGGGAAAGTTGATGCAACCCATGGGGCAAGTTGATGCATATTTTTTATTGACTTTAAAAGTATGTGCGGTAGAAATATCAGTAAATTTGTCGTTTTCATGACCCGAGTTGGTAATATGGTGCATTCTGGGTGGCTATATTATTCGAAGTTATAATTGACTTTGAAGCCAATCCCAGGAAAAGATCTTGTAAATGGTAATAAAAGCGTTAAACGGTCAAACGCTTTCAAAATTTTATTTCTAAAACTTGTGACCTTTTAAAATGGGAAAAACATATTCCTCATAATTGGGCCGTCTCACGAGAAAAACCAACAATTCGCTTTTTAGAGGTGTACATAATCATGAAAACCTGGCAAACGTCCGCCCGCACCCTCTCGCTCTCTTTACCTGGAGATTATAAAGCGCATATTTACATAACGAAGTTGTAGAATACTCGCATCGCACGCGAGAACCACCTAGTTCGAACCTGGCTACGCGCTCCCTTTGCCCCGCTCTCTCCCCCCCCCCCTCTCTCTCTCTAGCTCATGGTCTGGTGTCCGTCGTCCGTCAACTTTTACTTTAAAAATCATCTTCTCAGAAAGTACTGAACAGAATTCAACCAAAATTCACAGGAAAGGTTCTTGGGCGTTGCCTGCTCATGTCATATTCTCCGAAGATTGACCTGTCTTCGGGACCGTATCACTTCTCCAGATTGGGATAAATATTACTACGTCGTAGGCTTAACTCCATATTATATCGCCAAAAAGTAGCAAGTGGGTAATTGCAATAAAACCTACAATTGTGGAGAAATCAAACTTAACTGTCGCTCAAAATTGATTAGAAAAACAATTATTTTGAAATGCGAAAGCATTCATGTCTTACCTGTTCTCCAAGAAGAGACATCAAAAATACAAAACGTGCTTTTCTTGGGCGCTGACATTTTGAATGTAGTTCGACGGAATCGGCGGATGTGTCACGAATGACACTACCCAGAATGCTCAAATTAGATAGGTCAGTATTTGAAAAATGTCACCTATCGGAAGATAACGGGTTCTTGGGTGGCATGTCGCACGAACCGAAATTTTCGGCGCGGCGAATGCCACACCTGCCGCACCCGTGTCTACGCCCATGAGTATTTTGTGTTTTTCAATTTGTGTTTGTTTTCATTTTAATATCTATACTTCTCCGAAAATCTTCGCATATCTTCGACATTGCCTGTTATATGCACAGGTGCTAATGACTAAATTTTACGGACAAATTCGTTAATCTTCGCGACTTTGCTATTTTATTGAATGACTAGCGAAAATTAAAACGTCATCACTGACGTCATAGTTTTATGTAAACGAATCTTAAATTATGGTGCGAGTTATAGTTTTAGAGGAAGGTCAAATCCCAAACCCACTCTACAGCTCTCAACCATTCTACCCCCAATTAGTATCCCAACCACGAGGGCCGCTGTCATGATTTTGCACATGCGCAAAGGGTACCCCAACCTGTACGTCTTACGTCCCTACCATTCTATCCGCAACTAGTATCGCACTATGCTTCCGAAACATGCGACTACCAAGCCTGATTTTGCACACGCTCAAACGATACCCTAACCCCTAACCCCGAGTTTGAGGGAGGTGCAGTTATACAGATTGATTAATTGACTGAATGGGGTTTGTCGCCACTTTTAACAGTATTTCAGTCATATCGTGGCGGCAGGAGCACCTAACAATGGATGTCTGGTATTTCTCACACCAGTACATGTGATTCGGAAGCATAGTTTGATCCTTTTTGGGTCTGCAATGGTAAAGAGATGTAGAGAGTAGTCAAAAGGTGGGTTTGGAATTAGACCCTCCTCTGTCTCTATAGGGGCCGCAGTCGCTAGCGCATCAGACTCCTAACCTTCAATAATGGGATGCCATGAGTTCAATCCCCGGCGGCGGTTCTTATCCTTTCCGACATTTGTCTCTCATCAATGGGTCGATAATCGTAGACCTAAGTGGGGTAGCACCTGGTGGCTAGGAAATGATGTAATGGTAGGATTGGTTTGAGAAATACCAGGAATCCATTGTTAGGTGCTCGAGCAGACGCGATATGACTGAAATACTGTTAAAAGTGGCGTTAAACCCCATTGAATCAATCAATCAGAACGATGCGACCTGCAGCCCTAATTTTGCAAATAAACAAAGGGTGCCCCGACCAGTACGCCCATGCCAATTTTTGGGCAGGTACTAGTTATGGAGTCAGAGATACGCCCAATTCCAAACCAACACTTTGATAACTCTCTATAGTTCTCTACAATTCTACCCCAAAATAGGATCTGCATTTGCCTCCGAATTACGAGGCCTGCAGCCCTGATTTTATACATGCGCAAAGGGTTTCCAAATCCCTACCTCCGTGCCAAGTTTGAGACAGGTTCTAGTTATAGAATCAAGGTTAGTTCCAATCACAAACTCATCTTTTGATCTCTCTCTACAGTTCTCTACTATTCTTCCCCAAACTAGGATCGCACTATAATTTCAGAGTATCGCCTTTATCACTTTACTTATAGAGTATCGCATGTAAAACATAGTACAGCTACTTACAGTATTTGAGTTCGACTATGGGTGCTTTGTAATTGTTAAATAAGCATCTTCGCTTTAGCTAGCCCTCCCCTCCAACAATGATGCTTATTCGGTTATATTTGTTTGGACAAAGAATTCATTTGCGTTCTTTGCTCCACTTCATATGTTTGATTGTTTTTTTATAAAGGGTAACGGGCAAAATTTGATACCAAAAACCTGAATTCTATTTTTGGCGTCTAAGTTAATGAAAAGATTTATATGTACATTTTATTTGATTGATCAAAAGTCTAACAGACATACGTAGGGAATATTATGCTATGATAGCCATACAACATATGGATTTTGCTTCGAGCTGCAGAGGAAAATTTTGATATTCCACTCTACCTTCTGTCTCGTGAAATATAAAAATTTCCTCCGCATCGAGAAGCAATTACAAGATGTCGTATCACTACTGTAACTTAGTATTCCATTGATCATATACCTACATTTTTTATTAAATGAATTCCATAATTAATTAATCCGGTATTTCTACAAGTATTTTCCTTCTTCATACCATTCTGAATACGCATATAAAATGCTGTAATATTAAACTTCCTTATATGAAACCGTATTTGACACTATACGATACAGATTTTCTTCTGGTGTGACCGACATTGTCTGTATGGAATGTACTTGTTTTAATAGAAATAGGTATATAATAATTGCAATACTTCAAAATAGAGTATTTTCATTGGCCCAAATCGTATCATGTGATCAAATCAATTGCACTTTATACCTCGATAAAAGGCAGAACTATTTTCGACAAAAATAGAAACAAACAAGGTCAGGGATTTCCGATATTGGGAATTCACTTCCAAGAAATACCAAACTTGTTTTGTTACTATTTATAGTCATCACCTTTTGAATTTCGATTTCCTCGAATTCCTTTATACTTCCGTGGATTTTCAATAAATAGATAAACAAATAGTGTCCTTATAACAATTATAATGTTCGTTTTAAACATGAAGATTTCGAAAAACTCACATTTATTAGCCGTAAATCCGAGATGTCGAATCGGCTTCGCCAAATCAGCATGCATCGTGTCCATTTGGTAGGTTTATATTTCTTGTCTATTACAAAGCATCTATTCATAATTCTAACTGTTATCGACCAAGATATCATAATTTACAGAGTTTAAAGTTAGTATTTCCTCATAATAATTCCAAATAAATCCAACGAATGTTCGAATTTCCATTTCAAAAAACCCAAGCGGCGAAATAAAATGTTCGCCGTTACAACGACTCGAGCGATAAACTGTGTCAATGTATCCATACGCCTGTCAAAGAAAAGTAACTCCGCCCACAGTTCGTTTATTTGTTTTTATTTTCATCTCTCTATCCGTTTTGGATTTGAAAATAGACGTATTGCAATTATATGGGCCGAGTGTATTTTTCACTGCGTTTATTGGAGTATAAAGTGCAATTACCTTAGCACATGGCTTAAACATAACGCCCTACGGGCGTTATTTGCCATGTGCTAAGGCAATTGCACTTTATACTCCAATAAACGCAGTGAAAAATACACTCATCCCTATAATAAATAACCAATAACTTCCACAAGGTTTTTATATCAACAAATGTCAAAGATGAAATATGATCAAGTCAGACTGATCGAGTGTTGAAGGAAAAATAGACAGAAGCTATATATTTAGAGTGCAAAAAAATATATTTGGACATGTTAAAAGAGATGAGAGGAAAAATGATAGCAGCTTTACAGCCGCAGTCTTACCATCAAACATAAGCAATACAAATAGACGGAATCACAATCATTCGTGTAGATATAGGAATTTCGTGAGTGTTGAGCTAACTAATGGATACGGCAATGATTTTTTATTTCCAAAAACGATAAATTCAATCATCTCCTTGATCTCACGATTTATCTCTGTAGTGAGACTTAATAAGTCCAACTTTTCATTCTGCGATGACTTATCCTTGTTCCTCTTCATTACTTTAAGGAAAGCTTGAAGAAGGAAAGACCCTTCTTTTGACTGGTCCTTCAGTGGAAGATTTTCTTCGTTTTTGGAATCAATCCCAAACAGTTGTGGTATTTTCGAAAGTATTACTAGTCTGTCTGCATCTATAGGTATTCTTCGTTCCACAAATTTAACAGGGATCGCCCCTTCCTTTTCTCCCTGTGTTGGATAGGGATAATTCAAGTCGTCTGCCTGAATAAGGAAAACTTTTGGTTTTCCATTAAAATACGACACATCTCTTACTTTTTCCCATATATCATGTAAAGACACGTTTTCACCGCCAAATCGGAGACTATCTGTCTTGTCCTCTCTTGCAAGATAGGTGAAGAAAGCGAAGAAATAGCAGTCATAATGAAGAAGACTGTCCTCATTTTTCATTTCGTCAAGTTTTTGTATCAGAGCGCTTTTAGAAATATCTGTTTTATCATCTATATCAACATGAAAATCTTGCGGCAAACAAGAATCTTTGAACTTTTGCTTCAAACGGAGTACATCGATATCATATTTCTTGCCCTCTGTGTCATGATCAGATATTTTACTAGTTGGTCCTATTTTTCCTGGTATGTAGTCCGTCGTAGAAAATATGAAAAGCTTTATCTTTTTATGTATCCATCTGTAGCTTGGACTGTCCATCTCTGTAGTAGTAAAGTAGTTCTGCTGATCAGCCATTGTAGTCTGATAAAAAATGATTTAAGTGTAAGACGGCGAAATTTGCGCTAGTCCAAATTGAGAGTTATCGTCGGGAGATGAAAATATATAAGCGAGCATTAGTTAATAAAGTAAGTACATGTACCATGAAGGTTAAAGGGTGTATAAATGATAACTCGCTTACAAGAGCCTATTTGTCAGTTTCCCATGATTTTCTCAACCTCATTTACAAAAAGAGGTTTGACTTACATATATCGTATATTATAAACAAAATATCTTACATGAAATGTCGTTACAGACAATTGCCTTTTACTAACATTCTTTGTTTGGGTACAGCTACCGATTCTCAGCAGTGCACTACCTAGCCAACTTATTAGGTAATAATTTAATTATTAGTTTCGTCTATCAAAAACGAGCGATCTGATTGGTCGAAAAATTTAATTCATACCTCCATGAACAAAATATTGAGCACGCAGCCATTTTATATGCTTCCGCACAAAATAGTTCCATATAAAAAGGTATCAAAATTTGTTAAGTTGTTGCATTTTTCGCTCGATGCTATTAAATTATAAGAAATGATGAGAATATTTTTTGTTTTCATGGAGGTATGAACCGAAAAACCTAATCACACAATGTATGAATCTCTTAATTATTACTGATGTTTAATAATTTAATGTCATCATTTCATGATTGAACGGAAAAAAAGGTTTGGAAAAAAATATGCCTAGAAACAACTAAGGTGGGGTATTTGGGACAATTAGAGTTAAACAATCACTTGTTACCCAAAGACTGTCGGTTTTTTGTTGTTTTTTGTTGGTTTTTTTGTATGTGTTTTTTTTTTTTTTTTTTGCTAAAACGAATACATTTAAATTGAGTCTCTTTCTTATTAAAAGTATCTGCTAACGACAAGAACAAGATCATTTAACAAAGTAAAGTCTATCGGCCCTAGTTTTTTATTTCATAGACACTGCAGTGTTTCACGAACACATCTAGTTTAACAACTATCTAGTGTTAAGAAACTATCTTTTGGTTTAAAAAATCCTTTTTCAGTATTTCTTTCTTTTTCTTATGTCTTGATAATGTTCAAAGATTTGACCTCTATATTCAAAGTGACCCGACCTCAATCTCTTACAAGATATTTCATAAATACAAACATTCTGGGGGTTCCACATTCTGACCAATTTTCAGGCAGATTGAGCTTCATAAAAAGGGTCCTCTATAATGTCCACAAGATGTTTTTATTAATCTCCCCCTTGTGTACGATTTTTCAAAACAACCATAATGACCAACTTCAGCAATGATGATTCAGATAAATGTGGCTTTCTATCCACGAAATGCGATGCTATTTTTAGACTTTCGCATGAATGAAATATGTAACGTCCAAACAAAATTGAGAGTAAATGTGACTTGTAAGTGCTATTAAGAACGCAATCGACTATATCAAAGTCTAAGATTTAATCAAGACTTGTACCGCCGTCGACTGTCATAAAGCCGGCTTAACTTAATAAAATTGCACAACTTACTAAGAGTCCGGAAGTTTATTTTTTCAAAAGCGAAAGAAGAACCGTGAAGAACTGCATCATTTTTAACCGGTTTACTTAAATAAAGGAATAATAAATGAAACCCTATTCCCAAAATAAATGACGTTTTCTTTCCAAAAACGATACCCGATGATAGAAAATACCAACTTTGTACGGCAATATTGAATATCTTGAGTGAGTAAGCTGGTAGCCCCCTGTCTGTGAGAGTAAAGATAAATCAAAGGGCAGTAACCCAGTCAAGAGTGGGCTTAAAAAAAATGCTAAGACAAGTTCAGTTGACAGAATAGTTCCTTTTTTTTCTGTTATCTCACTTGCTCTATAAGTATCAAATGGAAAAGAAGGGATTAGCGAGTTAGTAAATTCACAAAGTGGTGTTTAATTTTGTAAGAAAGAGAAAATATTTTTGATTTCTCAAGCTGATAACATTCATTGCCTAGAATACTAGAGTAGGTTCGTAAACCTCCGCCAATGCTAGGGTTTTTGTCCAGTCCATTTGTAACACAAATTGTTAATTAAATTTGAGACTGGAAGTAACAATTACAGCAGATTATAAATTTTGTATTTGTTATTGAACATTGCATTTGCTTGGTGAATAGGAAAGTTCGAAACACGGCGGAATAAATTAGGTTTGTCATCGGTTTTCGTGCACACAATTGATGTCTGGCTATCGATGTTGCTCTAGCATCCAGTATTTACCATACCTCACTAGTTTTTCCAAAACAGAGGAAAAGATGCGTTGCTTCGTCAGCAAACTATGTTTGGTTACAACACCCCCACCATGCAATGATAAAAAAACACACTATAAAGCATTTTAATCACAGGGGGCAGTTGCGTATGCTAGATATTCGCTAAAATGACCCAAAAGTCAAACCAGCCCTTTTAGAAATACTATATATAGACAAGGGATACAACTCAGAATTCCTGAGATCCCACCCCTGTCTGTTTTAAATGACTCTAAAAACTACACTTCTTTGTTTACACATTTTACAGTTGTACATATTCGTCACACATATAATCATGTGTAACCTTGACCCATCCATTCCACGAAAACTATACAGCCGTCGGAGTACAGACAACTTTCTTACAGAAATTTACCTCAATTTTGCTCGATTGTCGAGAAGTAGCACCTTCACTTTTCATCAGTAAATAGCAAATCCCAGATAAGCCACTCATTTCTATTATGTATAGAGCAATGGTAGATTATAAATTAAATACACTTTTACCTTTAAGTAGTTAATTCTGATGTTTCCAGAGCTCTCCTAACCTTATGAAGTGTTACATCCTTTCTAGAAGTCAAAAGGCAGCCATCTTGTAAATAAACTGAAATATTCTTAAAAGCAAACAAGATGCAACATTGGGGAAGGGGGGGGGGATTTACAAGTGGGGACGCAAGTTGCAATAAAGGCCAACGACAGAAATAGAGGGTAGTTGAAATGACAATTTCTCATTCACAACTCATTAACATATGATATGAAAATTGAATAATATGTTCAATATGTATCAAAGGTTCTCTAACCTGATACCAGACATCTAATTTCTAAGAAGAATATATTCTTAAGTTCGTTCAAATTCCAAGATATGCATTTTTGTGAGAAAATCCACAAAGATAAAAGATAAAGATGTGGCGGTATAGGTAACAAGGGTGCTCTTCTTTTCCCTAAGTTTTTGATAATCTCCCTTTCGATTGCTCATTTAATACTTTTTAATGAGAATAGGAATTCCACAAGGTTTTGTTAATCAAAATCAAAGAAATAAGTGTTTCGATATAACTAAAAAAAACGACATGAACAATAAGAAAAAAAATCTTGAATTATATTTAATTAATATTGAAGCAAGATCAGAACAGGCTGCTTTTGGAGATAAGATACATCTTTTAACCCTCGAATTGTCTGAGTAATATTGATTCAGAGACTGTATAGATAGTTATGCTGAATGTATTTGCTTTTCACTTTGTGTGTTAAAACACATGTCTTTCATTAAATGATTCAAATTTTATGTGCAAATTTCAATTAAAATTATAGTAAAAGTATAACCCATTAATTTGGAATGCAAAATAAATGATAACAATCACTATAATTCAATAGTAGATTTGCATCAACTCATACTGCTTTTACTTCTTCTTACACAGAAACATTTACAAAAAATAATTTGATAATATGTACATGTATACGTGTATGAACGTATTACCAAATGTTATTTAACAATAAACTCCGTTTTTAATATACAGGTAAATTACTTATTTAAAGCTATACGTAGACCTGTTCTTTTGAATTGAATCGTAATTGATGATCAAGAATTTAAAGAGAAAAACAATCGAAATTACGATGAATATCAAACAAATAAACATGTTTTAACTACTAAGATAACTACCACAGTTGGCTTCTAATCCAATATAGAAAAGAACAGAAAATAAGTTTATTACAGACGTTGAGCATATTAGCTCTTAGTCCAAAAAATAACATGTTATAAAACACACAATGGAAAAAAACAGTCACATAAATAAACAATATTAATTATACCATGTTAATAATGAGAGTATCATAATGTAGCGTAAACTTTATACATATTAGGATGTTTATGGTAAAAGTAGGGATATACTTAGATCTTAAATCTTTAAAATAGGGACAAATCAAAGTGACATGAAATTCGTCTTCAATATTTGTAAAGGTACATAATTCGCATGTTCGATCATTTCTGTTGATATTTGGGTGGCGACCTGTTTCGACTTGTAAATCGTGTGAGGATAATCTAATATGTGCTAATATATTACGTTGTTTTCTATTTTCAAGGAGTCTAATATAAATTGACGTTTCATAACTCAATTTAAGGTTACGGAGGAAGAAGCATCTATGGATGAGTGCCATTTCCTTATGTATATATCTTTGACTCTTTTTTCAAATATCGGATTAAATTTTTTCAATATGTACCAAATCTAGGTAAAAAAAAACTTCACTGAAGCCTGAACTCTTCAATAGTTTTTTAATTCTATTACTCCAGTTTTTAACTTCGGGAACTTTTTCAATTTCTTACCGCTGGCTTTGTAATATTGATGTTAAAATACAATTGTTCTTCTTTTTACTGTACAGTTTTAGCCAATGTTTGACTATACGAATATGTCTATTAATTATAAGCGGGAATCTTCCTATTTCCGATAAGAGAGAAAGAGAATTCGCTGACTGTTTTAGATTAAGCATGCGCTTTAAAAATTTCCTATGAATTCTTTCAATATTTTCCGATTGGGTGAAACCCCAGATTTCACAATTATAATTCAGAATGGGTGTAACTTAACTATCAAACTAAGGATTTCCACAGGAATATCATAACCTTTATAAATTTAAACAAATGACTGTAGAATAGTCTTCTGTGTGTAAGAATTCATGTATTCATATTTTATTTTCCAGAATGGATATCAACAAATAGCATATCACACTGTTTCATAACCTTCTGCATACTGAAAGTTATTTTTCAACCCATTTCCAGAAAAAAATATTATACTATATATATGTTACTGCATTCTCAATGCTTTCAATCCTGCGGGTGAACTTTCCATTGACTTAGAGATTCAGCTAGTGAAGATTCCATTAAAAGATGAGAGAAAGGGTTTTGTTTAGTGAAACATTAATAATATAATTAATTCAAGACGTTTCATAAAATGAGAAATTTGGCTAACAAACTAATATTTGATATTTCATAAGCAATGTACTTATCAAAGTCAACAACTTAATTTTGTTACAAAATGCAGCTGCATGGTATGTAGGGTGAGACGCTTTGCTGACTTTTACCCTTCCTTCTTAGAAGCCAAATAACAGTCGTCATTGGTGAGCTATGGCTTTTATCTGGCGTTCCACAGGGGTCAATATTTGGTCTTAACTTGTTTCAAGTTAACGATGTGGAAGCTTGAACTAATCATAACTCATAAAGTCCTTATTTTTTCAATTAATTATTTTTTTAATATAACTAACTTTTTAACTAACTTTCAAATGCATACAATTCAGTATCTTTGGCTCTAGTAAATGATTAGAGAGCCATTGATAAATAATGAATATTTTGTTTAAAATATGATGGTGTTATAAGTACCTTAAGAATAAAATTTTTTCATCTAGTCTATTCTGAAATTCATTTTGTTGTTCTTTTCTTGGCATTTACATCCCACTTGTGGCCTTTCTCGTCCATTACCCCTTTAAACACATTTTTGCATCCGTTTTTGCTTTATGGATGTTTATCATAAAAAACAACATGGCTGCCTTTTGACTTCTAGAAAGGATGTTACACTTCATAAGCTTAGGAGAGCTCTAAAATCATCAGAATTAACTACTTAAAGGTAAAGACTTATTTAATTTATAATTTACCATAGCTCTATACATAATAGAAATGAGTGGCTTATCTGGGATTTGCTATTTACTGATGAAAAGTGAAGGTGCTACTTCTCGACAATCGAGCAAAATTGAGGTGTATTTCTGTAAGAAAGTTGTCTGTACTCCGAAAGTTGTATATTTTTCGTGGAATGGATGGGTCAAGGTTACAAATGATTATATATGTGACGAATATGCACAACTGTAAAATTTGTAAACAAAGAAGTGTAATTTTTAGAGACGTTTAAAACAGACAGGGGTGGGATCTCAGGAATTCTGAGTTGTATCCCTTGTCTATATATAGTATTTCTAAAAGGGCTGGTTTGACTTTTGGGTCATTTTAGCGAATATCTAGCATACGCAACTGCCCCCTGTGATTTTAATCACGTCTAAAATAAGCTTTTATGTTTTTTGTAGAGAATCTATCTTTATACATTATACCATTGTATTCAAGTAGAATACTTAAGCGAATCAATGACCTTTCCTATAGTCAGTGTCTAACAAAACTTGGTTTTCCATTGCTAACCGCAATAATAGTTAAGGCAATTGGTACCCATTAGTAATAGCCAAACACATGTCATTGTTATAGAAAAGCTTTTGACAAAGTCCGTCACAAACTCACACCCCTGGACCAGAGAAGTCTTCAGGGCCTTGGCTGGTGATTGTCTTTTATGCAAAATGCAAAAATAAAAGTAAATTGGTGATAAAAAAAATTGAATCCTGCAAAGAACTTGCAATAAAAGATAGCATATCTATATTATTATTCCAATCAGGAATACCAATACTCCATAAAGTTGTATCAGACTGTAATCAAAGGGTAGGTGTCTAGATGATAATCATGTAGAATTTCAATGATCATTCCAGTCAGGCAATAAACAAAATGCAACAAACAATAAATCAATTTAGGTTGTATGATCTACAGGACCAGACAACATCAAACCTCTTGTACTAAAAAACATATGTTATCAAATTTCCCCGATCTTACAAATTCTCTTTCAGAAATCCCTAGACACGGCACTCTTCCCCAGATTTGGACAAAAGCAAACGTGACTCCACTCTTCAAGAAAGGAAACAAAGAAGATCCTGCAAATTACAGACCTATATCTTTAACATGTATTCTGTGTAAAGTTCTAGAACATATTGTAGCCTCAAATCTAACTGAACATTTTGACAAAAATAATATCCTTTATGACTTGCAGCATGGTTTTAGAGAAAGGCGTTCATGCGAAACCCAGCTACTTCAAAAGACCGACCATCTTGCCAGAAACCTGACTGAAAGAAAACAAACTGATCTAGTTTTGTTAGACTTCAGCAAGGCTTTTGACAAAGCTAGCCACTTAAAACTTTTGTATAAATTGCAGGAACTTGGTGTTAACAATGCTAACCTTTTGTGGATTAAATCTTTTCTAATAGGCAGAACACAAAAAGTAGTCTTAGAAGGTGGATGCTCATCAGAAGTACCAGTCACGTCTGGAGTACCTCAGGGATCTGTACTTGGCCCTCTTTTGTTTCTTTTGTATATAAATGACCTTCCAAATAACATCACATCCCAAGTTGGTTTGTTTGCAGATGACTCTGCCGTTTACTTAGCTATAAACAACAGACAAGACTGTTTGACCCTACAAAAAGATCTAGACAAGTTAATGCAGTGGGAGAAAAAGTGGGAAATGGAGTTTAACCCCAGCAAATGTATTGTCCTAAATATTACTAAAAAGAAGAAAAAGATTTCCTTTGATTACAGGTTACATGGACAAGTACTAGGGACTGTGGACAATGCCAAATACCTAGGAGAATTGTTTCTGGAAGGTTGTTCCCTACACAGTGATACTATGGAACAGCCTTCCAGAAACAATTGTACAGCAACCCGATATAGCAGCATTCAAAAAGAGTCTTGATTCTTTTCAGATAGAGAGCCGTCCCTGAATGACCAAAATATGTTTTATCAGCTCTTTTAATCTAACACTCACAATACTTTTAAAATTTTGCACCCTAACAAATGTCTAACAGTTTTTATTCCAGCACAGACGCGCACCTGCCAGTAATACCCGAAAGTATAGAGAGAGAGAGAGAGAGAGAGAGAGAGAGAGAGAGAGAGAGAGAGAGAGAGAGAGAGAGAGAGAGAGAGAGAGAGAGAGAGAGAGAGAGAGAGAGAGAGAGAGAGAGAGAGATAGAGAGATAGAGAGATAGATAGATAGAGAGATAGAGAGATAGATAGATACGGTATAGGTGACAGTTAGCATTTACCTATCAGCAAATTATTGAAATTATTGTAAAAATGGTTTTAAAAAGAGTGTATTCAAGCTGTAGTTACAACATTTAGGTCACCAACCGATTAATTTGGTTGTCAGTGCCACTGGCTAAAAGCCAGCAACCTATTTTCATGGTGTTGTATCTGTTGTGTGTCAATCTGTCCATAAACTTTTACACTCATCAGGTAGTACTAAACAGAGATCAACCAAATTTCACTAATATGATCCTTGGGTGGCCTATTATCAGATTCATTAAAAAAAAAATAGGATCGATCCCCTGAGGCAGCGCATATCCTTTCCGACATTTGTCTCTCACCAATGGGTGGATAATCCTAAACATAAGTGGAATAGCAGCTGGAGGCTAGGAAAGGATGTAGTGCAAGTACTGGTGTGAGAAATACCAAGAATTCATTGTTAGGTGCTCCAGCTGCCGTGATATGACTGAAATAATGTTCAAAGCGGTGTTCAACCCCATTCAACCAACCAATCATTCATAAAGTTTTGAATGGGAGAAAAATATGGCTTTGATGAGCAGGGCTTATAGTGACAAGCAGGTGGTAAAGACTAAGATCAGACTGCACATATGTGCAGGCTGAACTTTTTACCACCTGCCAAAACAGAGTTATTCGGGGCTCAGCATGACAAGGGTTAAAAACCTCCTGTCAGAGCTCAGTGGGTGTAGCTAGTGAACCTTTAGTTATAAGCAAATATACGGTTGATTCGGTTTTCTATCTTTCAGTTAAGCCATGAATTCAGGACAGGCAGCACCAAGCATTGACAGTTTTAAGGATGAGAAACTACCTAAATTTGAGACACAGTATTTGCCATGCTACAGAGAGGATAGTGTTCCACTTATTATAGATAATGGTATGAGCAACCCATTACCCATTCTTAAGATTCTTATTTAGACTTTTCAGACAAAGCGTTCATTAGATTAAGATTTTTAATCTGCTAAATTTGATTCTTGACCCATTCCAACACAGTCACGCTTTTGCACGTCCCAACGAAAAACAATTTGTTAAACATTGTGTAACTTCTTTATTTTACATAATGGTTTTTATTCAGAAAGTTGAAAAATCTGAAATTTCATCAACTTTAAATTGTCGTCAGCAACTCCTTTCAATTTGGATCAATCTGAAAAATTTTCCATCTGGTAATGGGTTAAAGAATTTGTATTGAGGAATTTAAGCATACAGGGGATTTGCTTTTACAAGTAGCTGACTTTAAATGTTTTCATTCAAAATACCAATAATCGTGTTTTAGGATGTCTAAAAAGTCTTATTTAGTTGGGGTTTTCATTTCAATGAACAGAACATACTTTTAGACAACAAAATTTAAGACTGGTTCGAATTGACAGAAGTTGCAGAAGCATTTTGAATTGCGCTATAATTGGAAAGTAAGAGACAAGGGTTGAAAATATTGTGGAAAGAGAGAAGTTGCTTGCAACAAGCAATTTATCTTTGTTTCCACAAAGTTTTCCTTGATTATATTACTTCAGGGCGATTGTGTGGAAATGGGCTATTCAGATCTTTGATGCTGTTTCTAACTGTCTTACTACTGTAAGGGGTGAGAAACCAAATGGCAGATATCTAGAAGCAATATTTACTTAAATTTACCCTTGTCATGCTGAACCTGGAATATTCCGGTTTTGGCAGGAGGTGTAGACTAAGATCAGCCTGCACATAAGTGCAGTCTGATCTTGGTCTACACCTCCTGCTTGTACTTTTCCTGCCAGATTTTTTATGAAATAGATTTTTCAAAGAAATTTTGATTTTCTGAAAACAAGTTTTATCTGTGCTGTCAGCCCTTTGATTTAACAGCAATTCAGGAAGGTAATTTATACAGCATGACAAGGGTTAAAGTTGAGTAACAAATTAAAACAACAAAGTTTTATGGTGTAACCCATTCCCACTAATGCTGCATTTTTTATGCCCCTTAACCCATTCCAACACAGTGGAATTTTAGACCGGTCCAAATTGAAAGGAGCTGCAAAAGACAATTTCAAGTTGATGGAATTTTAAATTTTTTCGTCTTTTTGGATAGAAAACATTGTGGATAATGAAGAAATTGCTTGATCTAAGCAATTTCTTCATTTTCCACAATGTTTTCCAAAGCTTTTTCATTGAGGGGCGTAAAAAGGAGGGATTGAGTGGGAATGGGTTAAGAAAAAAAGCTTTGGAAAACGTTTTGGAACATGACAGAATTGCTTGTTACAAGTAAATCCTTCATTATCAACCATGTTTTCTACCAAAAAGACAACAATCTTAAAATTTCTTCAACTGATAAATGTCATCTGCAACCTCTTTAGATCAGCCATAAACAATTGTCATTTTGTAATAAGTTATCCCTTTCCTGTTTAATCCCTGTTTTTTACTGCCCTGTGTTTTTAGCTCACCTGAACACAAAGTGGGAAATAGAGAAATTGCATGTTACAAAACAATTTCTTTATTTTCTTTGGGTCCTTTGAGGCTCTGTGTTTGAAGAAGTTGATTTGTGATATGAAAGAAGTCAAGGGTTACTTGCTCAACCCATCACCAGTCGGTAAACTTTTAGACTGGTCCATACCGAAAGGAGTTGCAGACGACAATTTAAAATTGATGAAATTTTAGATTTTTTCAACTTTACGTGTAGAAAACATTATGGTAAATGAAGAAATTGCTTGTTGCATGCAATTTCTCCATTTTTGATACAATATTTTCCAAAATGTTTAGTTTAAGGAGCATCAAAATGTGTCAATGTGTGGGAATGGGGTAAATCCCCGTTGTCAAAATTGTCACTTGGGTTTGTCCTTGGCAAAATAATTCAGAGCCCGGCCTAGTATTGTTAACCTTTGTCATGCTGAATATTTTTCCTCTTTTCATGATATTTTAAAACTTTGACATAATCAGACTGATCTTGTTTTAGAAAATTTCCCTCAAAACAGCAACAATAAGCAGGTAATGTAGGCTAAGATCAGACTGCATGTCTGTGCAGGCTGATCTTAGTCTATACACTTGCCAAAGCCATAATTATAGCAGAAATATTCCGGGTTCAGCATGACAAGGGCAAATGTGAACTTTGTTGTGATATAACTGAAAGTTTGTTCAAAGTTTTTTTTTACCTCTATCAAACAAACTTTATTTTTCGACAACATTTTTCATGTTTTCTTAGAAAGTGAGAATTTGTAGGAATGATTTGGGTTAAGTATCCCCCATCCTAACCCCTTGTTTCTTCTGGCCTGTGATTTTTATCAAGATATATAAAAAATAAGGTAATAGTAGCTGTCGTTTTTTTCTTGTCAATAGGGGGTTACCACTGCAGAGTTGGCTGGGCCATCCATGATAAACCAGACCTGATATTTAAAAATGTTACAGCAAAACAAAGAAATAGGAAGGAAAAGGTATTTACTATATGCCTATAGGCTTTTTTACTGAAATACATGAATTCCACAAAGAAAAAATCGGACACACCAGAAAAAATCTGTGTCTGATAGTGTCAGACATGGTTCCATATTAACCCATTCCAACTCAAGCCCACCTTTTTACGCCCAACAAGAAAAAAGCTTTGGAAAACATTGTGGACAATGAAGAAATCGCTTGTAACAAGCAATTTCTTCATTATCCACAATGTTTTCTATACCAAAAGAGGAAAAAAAATGAAATTCCATCAACTTGAAATTGTTGTCTGCAGCTTCTTTCAATTTGAACCAGTCTAAAATTTTCTTGTGTTGGAATGGGTTAAGCAGTCCAAGATGACATCATTTTCATTCTATAGATGCAAATAAATGTGATCAAAATGGGTAGGGAGAAGGGAAATACAGATCTTCTTTTTTGTCACTTTGTTGAATTGATTTGATATGAAAAATAGGTAAGCAATAAATGGAATATTATGTTTTAAAAGCTTTACAATGTCTTGTATTTGCCACTTCCGGCAGAGGAAAATTCGATAATTCACTTGACCTTCAGTCTCGTGAAATACCAAATTTTGCTCTGCTCTGCAGCTCAAAGCAATTACAAGATGTTGTGTCAATATTACAACACAGTATTCCCTAGGTATCATAATTTTCTCACCATCATTTTCGATCTCTTCTAAGTAAATCACAGGTTTTAACTCTATTGGCTATATGCCAGGGAAGCTATAGTGATGAACTGTTTTCCGACCAGTGTCCATGCATGCATGCACCCATCAGTCAAATTATTCATCTGTCTGTTAACTTTTCCTTGTTTACAAGTCCACAGATTTTTTCAAAAGGGGTCTTATGAAAATTTAATTGAAAGTCCTTGTTGACACACTAGAGTTTTCAATTTTTATCTGATTTACTTCAAATTTTCATAGAATGATTGTATCATCATAGGGATAGCTTCTTTCCAAAGAGGTTCTAGTCTGTTAACCCTTTCCCGTTCAAACACAGGATTTTACTTTCCTGTGATTTCATTCTTAAGAAAACATTCTGGAAAAAGAAGAAATTGCTTGTAACAAGCAATTTCTCCTTTTTCCACAATATTTTCTACCGCATAGGATGGTTTCATTTCAAATGGCATCCAGTTTTCATAGTCGTCTGCAACCTCTTTCAATCTGGACTAGTCTAAAATTTCCAAAAAAGGGGAAAGGGTTAAGCATCACAGGGAATTTGCCTTATAAAAATTCAGTTAAAGAAATCCTTGTTAACACTCTAGAGTTTTCATCAGAATCTTTTCACAGTTTTAAAGAATTATTGTACAACTGTAAGGATCGTTTAAATAGAATTTCAGTCTGATTCATTAATTTCCACTGGAAAAAGGGCCTAATGAGAACTTTATTGAAATATCCTTGTCATCACAATAAAGTCCACAGTTTTTATTGGATTCTCTTCAAAGATGCATGGAGTAATTATGGCATTGGAAACACGGGAAAAGGGACCTGAATACAGATTATCATTCAAGACATTCTCATTTATGCTATGAAGTCCACAATTGTTATCAGATTGTCTTAAAAACAGGAGGATTGTAGGGTGGTAAGGAAAGTTGCTTTCTGAGATGAGGTGGATCCATCAGAAAACACTAAAAAGGGGGCCTTATGGACTTTTACTCAAAACACTCGCTTACCTGATAAGTCCACTGTCATTATCAGGTTCTGTTGAAAATTTCACAGGATGATTGTAGGGACATTAGGCAACTTCCTTTTTGATAAAGTCCAATTTGTTATTTTTTCATTTTATTCATTCTTCTTTAAGCAATTAACTTCCTAAAATATTAGATTACTTTATTGGAAAATTTGATGCCAGTAGAGCATCTCAGGTCCTCATGGGTCTCTTGTTGTATTTTTCTGTCAATAATTGTCCTAATTTACTTAATAAATTATTTGTTGATGTTATATTTGTAATGAAAGTGCACCATTCATCAATGAGAGCCAATGGATAAAGCAAAAATATGACTATCAAAGTAGAGGCTCTTTGGAATTGATAAGTTTCAGAATCTTGCTCAATTAAAAGGTGACGATTTCCAAAGGGCATGTTCCTTCCCTAAAATAGCTCTACCATTCCAGTAAATGTCCATTACAAAAGTTGTCTTCATGGTGCTGTTTCCTTACTGATACTGTCAATAGAAACGGCATCTGCTTGTTTGTTTTCTTGACGACTTACTTTCCTCCATTTTGTCTGTTTTCAAAAACAAACGCATCTTTGACATTGATATTACATAACTGATTTTATTGTTGGCCGATGGCTGACTGTAATTAAATTGGGGTTTCTCAGAGCTAATGACTATCCAATCAAGGAATATTTAATGTACCATCATGATATAATTCTGAATTTCATTAAGCCCGGCTGTTTTTGGAGAAAACTCGAGGTATTGCTATAGCCTTGGTGTCTTAGCTGTCATTGTCGTAGTTGTTGACATTGTTGTTACATCATCATGCAAAAACTTTTACAATTTGTGATATGTCTGGTTCTACTACAGGCATTCACTTGAAACCTGGCACACTTTTTCACTATCAAAAAAGCAACCTTTACTATCAAGGGGGATAACTCTAGATGCATTTTGTACACTATCCAGCACCCAACAGCCGAGGGTAGGCACCTGTAGGCAGTGCTCTTGTTATTTTCCGTTTGCAAAGCTCTTTTTAGCAGGCCTATTGTGACCTAATCTGAAAATATTGATAAAGGTCCTTGTACACAATTCTAACGAAGATTACAAGATTCCTTTTGTGAGAATTCCCTACTGGAGCCATTGCCCATTCAACCCATTCCTAAAAAGAAAATTTTCGACAGGTCCAAATTGAAAGAAACTGTAGCCGACAAGTTAATGGAATTTAAACTTTTTTCACCTTTTTTGATAAAAAAAACATGGTGGATAATGAAGAAATTGCTTGATAGAAGCAATTTCTTCATTGTCCACAATGTTTTCCTAAGCTTTTTTCTTGAGGTGCATAAAAAGGAGGGATTGAGTTGGAACAGATTAAATTTAAAGAACATACATACAGACAGATTTTTATTCTTTATCCCCTGCAAAAACGGGAATTAACAGGGCTCTGCATTACAAGGGTTATAAAGGTATTTCGTCTGTTTTGAAGAGCAGATGGTAGTGCAGCAGACTTCCAATCTTAAAACATTGGATGTCATGGGTTTGATCCCCAGCGGCAGTATGTCCTTTCTGACATTTATTTCTCACTTATGGGTGGATGATTGTAAACCTAAGTTGGATAGCAGCTGGAGGCTAGGAAAGGTTAAATGGTAATTCTGGTGTGAGATATACCAGGAATCCATTGTTTGGTGCTCCACAGCTGCCGCGATATGACTGAAAAAAATGTTAAGAGCGGCATTAAACCACATTCAAACCAACAAATCTGTTTTGAAGGATGCTGAGATCCAACTAGGGAATGATGTCTCCAACTTTGAGATGGTTAGATTGTTGATGAGGTCTCAGTTTGACAGGAATTTAGTGACCCAATATGACTTACAGGTACCTTTTTTTTAACCCTTACTGCTTTGCAACATTTAAGACTAGTACAAATTCAAAGGTTTTGCAGACAACAATTTAAACTCAATTTTATGGGAATAATAATTATTCAATTAATTGACCGATCAAATATTTTTCCTTTAGGAATGAAATACCAAATTACAACCTTTATTCATTATATTTTCATAGGATGGCAACTTACGGTAACCCTTTTGTGTACAAACCCAGGATTTTATGTCACGGTAACTTTATACTTGAGAAAACATTGTGGATAAAAGAAAAATTGCTTGTAGCAAGCAATTTTTCCTTTTTATACGCCCGTCAAAGGCGGGACATATTATGGGATCACCCATGGCGTCCGGCCGTGTTCACTTCTTTGTCCAGAGCATAACTCTGTCATCCTAAGACTGATTGACTTTAAACTTGGCAGTTATATTCTTCTCATCAATACGGAGTGCAGTGCTCAATAACCATATCTCTACCTGGCCTATTTTTTGAGTTATTGCCCTTTGCTTTTTTTCATACTTGAATCTTGTCCGAAGTATATCTCTAAAAGTATTATAGCTAGGATCATGAAACTTCATGGGTGTATAGATCTCACCAAGGGGTAGTGCAGTGCAAAAGAACCATAACTCTACCTGGCCTATTTTTTTGAGTTATTGCCCTTTGTTGTTTTTCATACTTGAGTCTTGTCCGGAGTATATCTCTAAAAGTATAATAGCTAGAATCATGAAATTTCATGGATGGATAGAGCTCACCAAGTAGGAGTGCAGTGTACAAGATCCATAACTCTACCTGGCCTATTTTTTGAGTTATTGCCCTTTGTTGTTTTTCATACTTGAATCTTGTCCAGAGTATATCTCTAAAAGTATAATAGCTAGATGGATAGAGCTCACCAAGTGGGAGTGCAGTGTACAAGAACCATAACTCTACCTAGTGTATATTTTTAGTTATTGTCCTTTGTTATTTTTCATACTTTGTTTGACAAAAAATATTCATTCAAAATAACCTCAGTTCTATTCAAACCCCCAGTTAATATGAAGCAGTGTGATGGGCGTATCTTGTGACAATTTGGCACCTTGTTTTTTGTGTGTGTGTGCACAACTCCTCCTACAAATTCTATTTGATTGAAATGAATCTTGCCACAATGTATCTCTGATGTTTAGTTGAGCATAAGGCTTCAGAAATTCAAAAAGCTCGGGTCTTTCTTGAATTATCTGCCCTTGACATGATTGAATTCAAATGTCAAGGTTTTTTTGAGCTCTAAAAAACCTAAACTGAACCATTGTAATAGTTTACTTGTCAAGATCAGTTTTTCAAGGTCATATTTTTATTGCTTGTGGTGAATTCTTTCTATTGAATCTTGTTTCAAGGTCATTGGTCAAGGTCATTTTTATGTCAATTTTATTCAAATTATAGAATGTAACCATTGTACATAATGTTGAATGATAAGTTATTATAAAGCTGTCTTGTTTCTCAATTGTAAACAGTATTATTCAGGTGATAAGATCTTTCTTTTGACAAAAATCATTAACATTCAAGCTCAGGTTACTGACAAGCCCCTTCAGGCGTATATGCACTACTCTGCGAAACTCTTGTTTCGCACATGTGTTATGTTGTTGGAAATGTCCCAAAGTTTCATTTCTTCTCCAAACCATATGCTGCAAGTACTTCTTGGAATATCTTAATCCTTGTCATGCTGTATAAAATCTCATACAGAATTGCATTAATATCAAAGGGCTGAGAGCACTGATAGAACTTATTGTTCAAAAATCAATATTTCTTTTGAAAATCATTTCATAACTTCCCTGGCAGGAAAAGAACAAGCAGGAGGTGTAGGCCAAGATCAGACTGCACTTATATGCAGGCTGATCTTTGTCTATAACTCCTGCCCAAAGGGGATATTCTGGGTTCAGCATGACAGGGGTTAACATGATTCTTACCAGTATCTATAGCATAGGGTTTGATGAAAAATGAACCAATTACTCTATAACAAAATTCCAGACCAGTCTAAATTGAAATATGCTGCAGAAGATGAATTGCTGAAATTTAAACAATCATCAGCTTTTCAGGTAGAAAATATTGTTGACGTTGAAGAAATTGCTCGTTGTTACAAGCAATTTCTTCAATGTCCTTAATATATTTCCAAGCTTTTCTTTTGAGGGTTGTGAAAAATGGGATTGTGTAGGAGGAATAGGTTACATTACTTGTCCCAAGTCCATACCAAATCATTAACGTAACACATATTTTTAACAGGAGTTGTTATTTGACTACATGTTTGGACATTTGGGTATAAACACAGACAAAGTGGACCATCCTATAATTCTCACTGAGCCTGTGGCCAATCCAAACTATTGCAGACAAAGTAAGTATTCATTCTTTTTTTGTCGAGCTGGCTAGGGGTGAGCAAGATATGGTTGTCATTATAAGTCATTCTTTAATGCTTCTAGGTGGATCTAGAAATAACGGTAGATTATCATTTGATAAACTCAACCCCTATCCAGTGAAATTATCAAAAACTTATGCCTTGCTTTCGTTCATTTCACCCTATCTGACATTATCTAAGCTGAGCCAAATAAGTGACATCATCATAAATGTTGCATAGCAGTCACGCGCAAAATGACGCGCTTTAAGAAAATTTGTCATAAAATTTTTGCATTTTTTCTAATTTTTGCATTAAAGAAATAGAACAATCGTTTGTTTTTGAGTAAGATTGGTTGATATTTCATTTCGTGAACAACAAAAGCCTTTTTTTTTTTTCCCCCGCCACTCATGAAAATATAGCTTTTGTTGTTCACTCAATGAAATATAAATCGATCTTACACTAAAAGAAACGATTATCCTCTATATGTATGTCAGTAAACCCATTCCCATATTTGGAAATTTTAGACCAGTCCTAATTCACAGAAGTTGCAGACGACAATTTTAAGTTGATGAAATCTTCAAAATTTCTGTCTTTTAGGGCAGAAAACACTGTGGATAATGAGGAAATTGCTTGTAACAAGCAGTTTCTTCATTCTCCATAATGTTTTTTAAAGCTTTCATATTGAGGAGCGTTTAAAAGTGTCATTGTGTGGGAATGGGTTAAGGCAATAGAGTGTCAGTCTGTCAGAATTTGTCCGGACCATAACATCTATATTTATGGATGGATTTCAAATTAACTTGGGGCCGTTGGCATAGCGCAGTGGTAGGGAGTATTTCTCCTAGTTAAGGGGTTCTCAGTTCAATCTGCGGCAAATATCCTTTCAGACATTTGTCTCCCACCAAAGAGTGGATAATTGTAAACCTAAGTGGGATGAGCAGTTAGAGGCTCAGAAAGGATGTAGGGGTAGTACTGGTGCGAGAAAAACCAGGAATCCAACGTAAGGTACTCCAGCTGCCGTGATATAACTGAAATACTGTTAAAAGCGTGAAACCCCAATCATTCAGCAATTCAAAATCACTTGGCGTGATTTTTCATGAGTAAATGTTAAATTAGGAACAAATTTTCAGATACCTCCAAAGTCAAAGTCACAGCTCAAGATTAAACATTCAAATTACTCTTGTCAAGAGCATATCTCATTTGTGCATGGATTTAGAAAAATAGTTGGGATACTTGTTCTCCGTAATAGGTAAATCTACAATTAGAAAAAGGTCAAGGTTTGTGCTTAAGGTCAAATATAATAGGCTGGCTTGACATGCTTTCCCAGGATAGGTGACCTACTTGAAGGAACCAGCTGTTGAAGTAAATATTACCATTAACCCTTCCTGTGAAGTCCCTGATTTTTAGCTTGGCTGATTTTGGAGAAAAACCGAGGTATTGTGATCACCTTGGCGTCGTTCATGTTGCTGTTGGCGTGACAAACTTTAACCTTGGTCATATCTCTGTTGTTACTGAAGATATCCTCATGAAACTTGGCACGTGTATTTACCATCATAAAAGCTATCTAGACTACCAAACAGGATAACTCTAAAAGCCTTGTTGTAAGAGTTATGCCCTTTTTATGCCCCCTCATCGATAAGATCGGGGCATATTTTTTTACCGGTGTCCGTCTGTCTGTCCTACTGTCTGTCCACCTGTCTGCAAAACTTAACCTGCCAACTAAACATTTTCCTATATCTTCAACCCTGATTAAGTTACAATGCTAATATTTGCTATGTAGATAGGTCTCAACAAGGCGCAACTGGGGAAAGGTCATTTCATCAAGGTCAAGGTAATTTTTTTAACCCTTTTCTCTAAAACAAAGTAAAAAACAATAAAAATCACCTGTTTCTAAAGAATTCCTGTTTCAGGGGCATAGTGTTTCACAAGCACCTCTCGTTCGACTTAGAATTTTGCACTATCTAGCACCTGCACCTTCAGAAAACAGAACACACTATTTTCTACCACATAGGATGGTTTTGCATCAAATTGCACTCACTTTTATTGTTGTCTACAATGTCGTTCAAATTGGACCAGTCTATTATTTCCGAAAAATGGGAAAGAGTTAATGGCCTTCATCAATAGATTAGGGTACTTTCAGTTGTGTTTGACTACATTTCATAGTCCATCTTTCTGTCTATTAAATCACTAACCATTTATTTGTCCCATTACCAGACAAACAAAATTTTAGACTGATTCCAATTAAAATATGTTGCAGAGGATACATATTACTTGGTGAAATTTTGGATTCTTTAGCTCATCTGAGCACTTAGAGCTCTTAGTGAGCTATTGCAACCTGTCTTTGTTCTCTGAAAATTCAGCCCTTTTCCGTGCAATCCCTTAATTTAGACCGGAATAAAGAAGGAAATCTTTGAAAATTTTCTTCTATCAAACCATATGGCCTAGAGCCCCAATATTTGGTATGTATCATCATCTATTAACCCTCTGCCAAAATACTTCTAAGAATTACTGTACTATGAATATTAGCCTTTTCTGTGCAATGTCTGATTTTACATAGGAATTAAGAGGGAAATCTTTGAAAATCTTCTTCTCCTAAACCATTAGTCCTAGAGCTTTGATATTTGTATGTTTCTTCATCTATTGGCCCTCTAACAAAATACTTCAAAGACTACTCCTTGAGCCATTATACTCAAGTGAGCAATATAGGGCCATCATGGTCCTCTTGTTTTACTTTTGTAGTAGAAAAATGATTGTAACAAGCAATTTCTCCTATTTCATAAATGTTTTCAAAAATAAATTTTTAAGGGGTGTCAAAATGCATCACTATGTGAGAATTGGATAATACATAGTTACCTCAAGACTGTTTAAGATACAGCACTAGTATGTGGTATTATTGTGCCAATAGTGAATGCTTATCATAAGTAATTTCTTCCTTTTCCACTTTGTTTCCTAGAGCCTTTTTTATTTTGCTTGTTACAAGTAATTCCTATTTGTCACTTTCCACATAGTTTTCTTCCAAGAAAGGCGGGGATGCTTGAAATTTCATCTACAAATTCTTTCAACATGGCCCATTCTAAGACTTTATCATCGGATACATGACCTTTTAATAACTCTTTTGGCACACCAGTAAATTAGTATTTTGCAAAAAATTACGGAAAATAGGAGAAATGGCTTGTAACAAGCCATTGCTTCTTTTCCCATAATGCTTTCTACCATTTTCAGTCATTATTTTCTGAAATAAACACACTTTAAAATATCTGCACTTTCGACTAGTCCAAATTTTGTCATTTGGGAATGGGTTTAGGTCAATTGAAATTGTCAAGGTCCATAATAATGGTAATATTGCTAAGAACTGTTATTAGAGCAATAGTGATTTACAATATTGTATTTATATATAGTAACTTTTGAAATTTTAAGTTCAAATCAACTAGCTTTGTTTTCAAAAGAGAAATAATAGATTTTCTTTTGTTGTAGAATCAATGAACAATAAATTGATTCAACTCCAAGACATTTATCCTTTGCACATAGTTATCTCTTGTGATATAAGGTTTAAACTCATCTATTTTACTTAGTTGGGAATTAAATTATTATATCTTACGTCTCATCTTTTGATTCTGCTTCAAAGAGAATACAGCAGTAGATGTGCAGCTTCCAGGGACCTCTTGAGCGAGAACCCAGTGCTTTGCCTCTTGATCACAGACATAATGTATGTATATAAAGCTCACCACATTTTCTGTTTCTATTTTAGAGATGTCAGAGTTATTGTTTGAGTGTTACCATATACCAAAACTTGCCTATGGAATTGATTCATTATTTAGTCTGTACAACAACCATCCACATCCAGGTAATTAATTTTTTACTTCTATGCCCCTGAAATGATAAGTTTTGGGTATAATTTTTTATTGTTTGGCTGTCAGTGGGTCTGCTTGTCAAATGTTCCAACTTAAAATTTTCGTATTACTGATTTTAACTCACCTGAGCATGAACTGCTCGAGGTGAGAGATTGTGATGGCCAAATATCTAGCATCTGGTGTCATCTTTGTGTGTTGTTGGTGTGGTGCTTCTGGCAACAATTTCTTTAAACATCTCCTCTTGACTTAGAAAGCCAAACTTGGCGGGGATGCTCCTTGGGTGAAGCTCTTCCAAAATTGTTCAAACGATTGAAATCCACCCTTAACTCTGGAAATCTTTAATAATCTTCTTCTCTAAATCTAGAAGACCAAGAGCTTTGATATTTAGTATGTAGCATTTTCTAGGACACATCTATCAAGTTTATTCAAATGATTCCCCATAGGTCATTTTTGTTCATGTTTTGACCCTTGGGTCATATTTCAGCTCTGTATGGGCACACCTTATTTTTTACTTAGAAACATGGTAGAAAATCTTAAAAACCCAACCAGCCCCACACCCTATATTATTTTAGTTCACTATCTAGTTTGTAAATCCAAATCTTCCTTGCAAGGTACATGCCGCTTTTCTGGCAAAACAATCCTGAATATTAGTAAAAATTATGTCTCTTCATTTCTGATTTCTAAAACAAGAATTTGCTGACAGGTGATTTTGGTCACTGGCACTTTAATAACTTCTGGACTCAGGTGAGCACTTTAGGGCCATTGGCCCTCTTGTACTTTTTAAGCCATTCCCACAAAATGATGCTTTTTGAACAATTGGGGAAAACATTGTTTAAAAATTGAGCAAATTCTTTGCAAGAAATTACCTACTCAGAAGGTTCTGATTGACATTAGCAAGCTGTCAATAAGGGATTTGATTGTTATTCCAAGCCAATAGGCAGATGGTTATCATTCTCTTTCCAAAGATTTATCCATCTGTCTGGTATCCATCCATTTATACAGCGTTGCTACTACCTGTTTGGCTCACCTGAACACAAAGTGCTTGTCAGCTATTGTGATCACCCTCCACTGGGGTTGAGTCCGGTGTCTGTCAACAACAGACAATTCTTTAAACAACATCTTCTCCCAAACCAATCAGCCAATTTCAACCAATGGCCACAATATTCCTTATGTGGCCTACTTCAAAATAGCTAGAAAATTAAAATTCATTGAAAAATCAGGTTTTCAACATAAGTGAAATTTAGATAAATCTTTAAAAATCTTATCCTCCTGACTCAGAAGGCCTAGAGTCTTGAAATTTTGTATGAAAGATCAGTATATTGACCTCTTTCAAAATAGCTAAAATCATTACCCTCGGGTCCCAAGGGGCAGAGCCCCCAAGGGGTCTATATATAAATAAACAAGGATTTTGAAACGAAATCTCCTCCTAATCCATTGAGCAAATTTGAACCAAATTTCAAATGGCAGGAATACTCAATAGGTAGTCCTCTTTCACCATAGCAAAAGAATAGAAATCTGTTGAAACCTCTGGTTGCCATGGTGATTAAATTTAAAAAGATCTTGTGAAATTTTAAAAAGGTCTAAATTATCTTCTCCTACATAGCCAGAAAGGCATAGA
This sequence comes from Fragum fragum, assembly GCA_946902895.1. Classification (NCBI taxonomy): domain Eukaryota; kingdom Metazoa; phylum Mollusca; class Bivalvia; order Cardiida; family Cardiidae; genus Fragum; species Fragum fragum. The sequence goes on from OX336380.1 coordinate 15,250,248, forward strand.
GCCTTAAAAATTTGTTTGAAACATCAGTATGTTGACTTCTGTCTAATTGTTTACATCATTACTGTTAGGTTCACAGGGGCAGAGGCAGGTGTGTGTGTGTGTGGGGGGGGGGGTTCATAGATACAAGAAGGATTTTTAGATGACATCTCCTTAAATGAACACTACTAATATCTGATTTTTAGATCCTCAGGTATAAATCCTTTATATGTATAAAGTATGGTTATGCCCACTTTTATCATAATCCTAGCCGTAACATTTAATTTTACTTTTGAAAGAACAAGAGGCTTTATCTCAGGTGAGCGCACTAAGACCAACGGCCCTCTTGTTTATTAATAACAAAATTATCCAGCTTAGTCTTCTACAACATTTGTGGGGACAAAATTTCTCAACAAAAGGAATCCTTAATTTTTTCTTAAAATTGTTAATAGATGCCTTTACCAATACTTTCAGAAAGTCACAACCCTGCTGTGGATAGCATCACCAAACAGAAAACGAAAATAAATTTCAAAATTATTTTATGTAGAGCCTTTAACCCATTACCACACAATCCCTCCTTTTTACATCCCTCAAGAAAAAAGCTTGAGAAAACATGGTGGAAAATGAAGAAATTGCTTGTATCAAGCAATTTCTTCATTTTTCACCATGCTTTCTTTTCCAAAAGGCAAAAAATTTAAAATTCCAGCAACTTTAAATTGTTGTCTGCAGCTTCTTTCAATTTGGACTGGTCTAAAATTCCACTGTGTTGGAATGGGTTAATAGATAAGCTATTGAAACAAACTTTGGTGTGTGCAAGGTCAAATTCACATGTCAACGCTTACATTTAAAAGAATGGCATATATTTATCTTGTCATGAGCACTGCTAGCACATTTCCTTGAAGATAACTTGTGATTGTTTTTCATCTTGGGTTTATATGCTGATTAACCCATTTCCACACAATCCCTCCTTTGGAAAACATTGTGCAAAATGAGGTAATTGCTTGTATCAAGCAATTTCTTCATTGTCCACAATGTTTTCTATCCAAAAAGATGAAAAAAACAAGATGTGTTTGTGAAACACTATGTCCCCGAAACGGGAATTCTTTAGAAACGGGTAAAAGGTTAAAATTTTGACCTTGACCTTGATGACATGACCTTCCCCAGTTGCGCCTTGTTGAGACCTATCTACATACCAAATATTAGCATTGTAACTTAATCAGGGTTGAAGTTAGAGGAAAATGTTTAGTTGGCAGGTTAAGTTTTGCACACAGACAGACAGACAGACAGACGGACACGGGTAAAACAATATGCCCCCGATCTTATCGATGCGGGGGCATAAAAATCAACTTGATATTGTCTTTTGCAACTTCTTTCAATTTGGACCAGTCTAAAATATTGTCATGTGGGAATTGGTTAACCCATTACAAGACATTTTAGACTGTTCCAAGAGACAACATTTTGAATGTGATCAGATCTTTGAACTTTGTAACAGACAGGGTAGAAATACTGATGGAAGAGAAGAAAATGCTGATGATCAGCATTTTCTTCTTTTTAGACAATATTTTCCTTTGTCATTTTTGTTCAGTGCATAAAAATACTGGATTGTGTGGGAGGGGTTTAAAGGGCACTTTTCAATGACAATGCAAGGATCTAAGTTCAATGAGGAAACTCGTTTATTTCCAGGTTCAGCTAATGCCATGGTGATAGGTTGTGGCTATCAAACAACGCACATTTTACCAGTTCTAAATGGTCGATTGAACATAGGTCATTGTCGCCGTATCAACATGGGCGGGGCACATATTGATGGGTTTATGCAGCGATTGTTACAGCTGAAGTACCCAGGTCATGTGAATGCTATCACGCAAAATAGGGCGGAGGTAAACTATTTTCTTCTTTTATATCCTATTTTAAGACAAAAAAACTATAGCCGATTCCAAGTAGATACCATAAAAATATAATGTGTAAGGACACAAATTTTTGAACTATATTCAATTCATCGAAATTGCACAACAGGACAAAATATAACTTGTTTCAATTGAAAAATAAGTGGCAAAAGGTGTAGAAAACATCATAGAAGTAGGAGAATTTTCTTGTTTTAAGTCTTTATCCCTTTACCATAATCTTTTCTACCATATACAGTCATTACTTTTACAATTACACACACTTTGAAATGTCGTCAGCAACGTTTTTCAATTTGGACAAGTCCAAAATTTAGTGGTAAGGGTGTATGTGTAATGCCATTAACCCATTACCAAATGACAAAATTTTAGACATTGCCAAATGGAAACAAGCTTCAGACCACAAGTTCACAATGATGGATTTTTATAAATCTTTGTCTTAACAAGCAATTTCTTCATTATCCACAATTTTTTTTCCAAAGCTTTTATATTGAGGGGCATTTAAAAGCGTCAGTGTGTGGGAATAGGTTAAATCATATAATATAATTTTGTGGGCAACACCTATACTTCAAGAGGATGTAATGACCAATGTGCTACTCCCTTACACTGTTGCTGTCTAACCCTTTCCCACACAATCTTGCCTTTTTACAATCCCCAAGATGAAAAATTTGAAAAACAGTGTGAAAAAGTGAAGAAATTGCTCGTAAAAAAATGATTTCTTCATTCCTATTTTTTTCCCAACAGAAACACAAATAAAGTAAAACTTATGAATGTTAGAATTGTTGTTTTCTGCAACTTCATTCATTTTAGGCTATTGTAAGATTGTGTTGTTTGGTAATGGGTTCAAAGGAATTGCTTTGCAAACTGTGTGAAGTTTTCTACCGTATCAGTGATTGTTCCTTTATGTATTAAAACTTCCTGCCTTAATATTTTCATTTTTCCCAAAATACTGATTTTTTGTCACATTTAGTTCTACTTTGTTTTCAGTTATTCCCTAAACATTAGCCCTTGTCAAGCTTGATCCAGAATATTCTGGTTTTCGCAGGAGGTATAGACAAAGATCAGCCTGCACATAAGTGCAGTCTGATCTTGGTCTACACCTCCCGCTTGTGCTTTTCCTGCCAGAGAAGTTACAAAATTGATTGTCAAAAGAAATATTGCTTGTTGAACCACAAGTACTTTCAGTACTCTCGGCCCTTTGATTTTAATGCAATTCCGCATGAGATTTTATACAGCATGACAAGAGTTAAAAGAACAACTAGGTAGTGTCTACTAAGGTCCGAATGCACACTGATATTATTTACCCATTACGAAGCAGCAAAATTTCACACAATGTTTTCTCAATTGTTAACTCACCTGAGCACAAAGTGCTCTGGGTGAGCTATTGTGATCAGTCATTGTCCATTGTCCATTTGTCCTGCCATCAGTCCGTTCACAAATACAAAAAATCTTCTCCTCCATGCAAATTCAACCGAACTTCGCAGAAATAATCCTTAGGTCATGCTCTTTCAAAATACTTCAAAGAATTGAAATCCATAAAGAACTTTGGTTTCCAGGAAAAAATCTTCTCCTCCCAAACCATAAGGCCCAAGGCTTTGATATTTGGTATAAATCATCACCTATTGACCCTATACCAAAATACTTCAAAGAATTACCATACTCTAAAAATAAACCCTTTCTGTGCAATCCCTTATTTTACATAGAAATAAAGAAGGAAAACTTTGAAAATCTTCCAAGTAAGTAACCTTAAATATCTTCACCTCCCAAACCATAAGGCTTCGAGCTGTGATATTTTGTTTTAATCATCATCCCTTGACCCTCTACCAAAATACTTCAAAGAATTACAGTACTCTTAAAATTTACCATTTTCTGTGTGATCCCTAATTTTACATAGACATAAAGGAGGAAATCTTTTAAAATCTAATTTTACATAGACATAAAGGAGGAAATCTTTTAAAATCTTCTCCCACACCATAAGGCCTTTAAAGCTTTAATAGTTTGCATGTATCAATGTCTATTGACCCTTTACCAAAATAATTCAAAGAATTACTGTTTTCTGAAAATTAACCATTTTCTGTGTGATTCCTTATTTTACATATGATTAAAGAAGGAAATCATATCTTCTTCCCCTAAACCACAAGGCCTAGAGCTTTAATATTTGGTGAGTATCAATACTTATTGACCCTTTACCAAAAAAACTTCTTAGAATTACTGTATTCTGAAAATAAGCCCTTTTCTGATTTTAGAAATGAGAAAAGAAGGAAATCTTTGAAAATCTTCTCCTAAACCTTTAGGTCTAGAGCTTTGATATTTGTTATTTATCACTGCCTATTGACCCTCTACTAAAATACTTCAAAGAATTACAGTACTCTGGAAATTAAGGCTATATGGTTGGATCTGCAATTTACCTAGGATTAAAGGAGAAAATCTTTGAAAAATCTTCTACGAAATGATTAGGCATTGGGCCTTGATATTTTGTATATATCATAAATCTTTGAGCCATCATACTCAGGTGAGCGATGTAGGACCATCATGGTCCTCTTGTCTTTCTTGAGGGATGTCATAAGGCGTTGTTGTGTGTGAATGCTTTAAAACAGGAACATTAAAGGATCAGCATAACAAAGGTTAACAGTTAACATTTATTTGTTCCAGGAATTGGTACGAGAACACACAAACAGGATCAGCATAACTAAGGTTAACAGTCTACATTTATTTGTTCCAGGAATTTGTACGAGAACACACAAGCAGGATTAGCATAACAAATGTTAGCAGTTTACATTTATTTGTTCCAGGAATTGGTACGAGAACACACAAACAGGATCAGCATAACTAAGGTTAACAGTTAACATTTATTTGTTCCAGGAATTGGTACGAGAACACACAAACAGGATCAGCATAACTAAGGTTAACAGTCTACATTTATTTGTTCCAGGAATTTGTACGAGAACACACAAGCAGGATTAGCATAACAAATGTTAGCAGTTTACATTTATTTGTTCCAGGAATTGGTACGAGAACACACAAGCAGGATTAGCATAACAAATGTTAGCAGTTTACATTTATTTGTTCCAGGAATTGGTACGAGAACACACACATATTGCGGTTGATTACCTGTCAGAACTCGATGAGTGGAGAAATGATGACTATTACAACCAGAATGTTCATAAGATACAGTTACCGTTTGCTAATGTAAGATAAGAAATCAAACTCAGTGAATTAGATTAGCCCTTGTCATGCTGAACATGGATCTTTCCTATTTTGTCAGGAGGTATAGACAAAGATCAGCCTGCACATATGTGCAGTCTGATCTTATTCTACACTTCCCGCCTGCTTTTTTTTAGCCAGAATTGTTTATAAAATCAGTTTCCAAATATTGCGACTAGTATTTCTAGTTATTCTACAGAGCATTTCTTTCAACATGATAAGGGTTAAAAGACGTAGAAATTCATTTCTTGTTTTCTTTGAGGTATAAATCTATACACCATATAACACTGTAAGAAGCAGGGAAACGGATTAATTCAGAAGTAAGATTAGGCTTTTAGTCTCATACCTTCTTGAAAACAAAAACTGTCCTCTTTATTCTTGTAATCAGTATATGTAAGTAATACCGTAATTTGTCCATATATTCGGACACTCCAAGAATTCGGACACCATTAAGTATTTCAAGAAATAATTAATTTTGTGCCTCTAATTTCGGACAAATGGTGTCTGGAATTTATCTATAAATTCGGACACCGAATTCACGAACATAAAATGTCAGGTTAACAAATACCGCATCCATTATCGGTAATTTGGAATCTTGGCGTTCAATATCTCCATACTGTCTAGGTTAAGTGTCAACAGGTGTATATTGTTTATAACAGTGACCGAGAATAGGCACGCACCTCGATATGCTTAAGCTACGAACCGTGAAGGTGATGCAATTAAAATATCACGCTTGGTTTCTCTCTCTGATTTCCTAATTTTCTATCTCCGACAGGACCTGCTCTGAAAGGATGGCTACGATTAAGATGTGCGACCCTATGAAATTAGTCAAATTGACCTGAACCTACTTTCGATTTTACTACACTTTCCTCGTATCCGGAGCTCATCGAGGGTATTGTCATCGGCCGTATCAAATCAAGAAAAAAAAATGCAATGATATGCTTTGAGAAGAATCAGTCGTAACTACGACGTTTTCCTTAAATACGGAAAATGCGAGAATTTTGCTTGTTAAATTATCACAAAATCATTAACTTCTCATCCGATATATAATATTGGTAGATTAAAATAAATTAACTTTTTTTTATCCCCGCTTCTTTTAATAATCCGAAAATTTAATCTCATACTGTTCAATAAAACACACGTAACAAGTCTCGTTCGACAAATATAAAGTAAAGGTTTTCGGGTACAGTTTATTTTACTACGAGGGAGGAAAGGTGATCAAAGGCGCCGCCGCCAGATGTTCAGCTATATTTGGGAGAGTTTCCGGAGTTGGCACGTGCCAGACGCGTACCCCGTGAGAATTCTTGGTGACCGAATTTTTACCCTTGTCATTATGCCGAAAGTTTACATGGTTTAATCGACTGTCTGAATACTCTTCAAACATTACGGATATAATTTAAAAAAAAAAGGATTTTTTCTTTAAATTACTTTAAAGTACTTTAAATTTTACTTTAAATTTGCGGGCAATATTACGCGATGATTTATGTGAAGCAGATCAGAGAAAAACTGTCGTAATTGACCGATGCCGTGATTTTATTCTGACAAATTACTTCTTATCTCTTGGTGACTTTAATACACGAACAATTAAAATGCGAAGATTTTGTTTAGCTCTCCATATTAATATCCCTTTTTTTTCAATTCAACCGACGATGATTGTATATAAATGACAGAAAAAGAATTAACCATCCTCTCAAAATCGGACTTTGACTACCGAAACGTCGTAACAATTTTTGCCTGAACATGCTGCAGTTACGATCTTGTCGTATTCTTACGGTGATATGTGGGATTCTATCAATCATTAAAACAAAGAAAAACAACAGTTTAGAAAAGTAAATCGTTTATTAAGGTTTTTAATCAGTGAATGATCATTAAATTCAATTCACGTCGTCTTCGCCGGTATCTTGAAACAATCTGAAAATATAAAATAATAATGAATAAATTTACGAACGTAATGCGGAACACATATCAAGTTTATTTACTGTTGAAATGAATTCAGTGTCCGAGCAAAACAGTAAGTGACTCATGAAAATCGGCAATGGTTGTTCCTGGCCGCACGACGATTTATCTATAAATTCGGACACTGGCTTGAGTAATTATCTATGTATTCGGACATGAAAAAAAATAATTATTTAATTGTGTCCGAATATATGGACAAATTACGGTACATATATAACCAAGGCATGGTTATTAAACCCATTACCAGACAGCAGAATTTTAGACTGGTCTGAATTGAAAGAAGTTGCAGACAACAATTTAAAGTTTATGGAATTTTAATTTTTTTCAACTTTCTGGATAGGAACCAATGTATAAAATGAAGAAATTGCTTGTTACAAGCAATTTCTTCATTTTCCACAATTTTTTCTCAATTGCTTTTTTTGAGGGGAGACAAAAATCATCGTTGTATTGGAAAGGATTAAAATGTGACAAATAAGCAAAAGTTCTACAAATTTCTAGTGGAGCTTTTGTCATGGATATTTGTCAGTTATTGAGTCTGTCATTTGTGCTGCCATGCTAGAACTTTTTCTTTAAAAATCTTTTCATTTACTGCTTGATGAAATTTGAACCAAATTTCACTTGAATAATCCTTGGATGACCCTTTATAAGAATGTTTCAAGAAATTTTTGATCCTACATAAGACCCTGTTGAAAAAAGATGTTCAATAAAGAAAATAAAAAAGAGATAAAATGCTGGTTACAAGCAATAGACCTTTTCACGCAAAGCGTCAGATTACTAAAAAGTCTGTATCCGTCAGACTCTTTCAAAGGAAAAACAACAACAACAATTTTCAACTGCGGGGAGGATTTACTTCCGGTTTTGTTTTTCGAAAGTTGTATGTCTGCGTCCAGTCATTTTAACTTTTTTTTCGAGTTTTTACAATTAACAGTATAGGGCTAAATGGTGTAGATAATATTGTTGGAAATGTAACATCTGTTACAATATTTTTTTCTCTGTTGCCCCAGTAATGTCTTCAGAAGCATTAAAAGTACCCTATTTTATCAGCCTTAACGAATAAATGACGGGTGTTTTGTTTCATGATCTATTTTCGCTATATACAATAAATTTACTTATAACCCAGTATATTTCATAAGTTGGAACAAATGTCAGTAATGTATTAAGGTGAATGCACCATGGAAAGGTCTTTTACTCTTTTTGTACCCGAGAATAACCAAAACCACCAAAACCCATGTTCTTTGCCTCCGGAAATGTTGAAGTTATGATAGTTTGTGCAAGGAAAGATAAAATTAAAGATCAATATAGTTCAGACATTGTAGGGTGACCAAAATATCATACTACATATTATCTCAAACTGTTTTTACGACCTTTTGGTTGCCCATTGATGATATTCCGGTTATAACATACATGTTGGCCCCTTGATCTACTAGTAATGCTAGATTTTCAAATATTAAATCTAGATATTTCAAAATGAAAGCCTACCTCGCAATATTTTTTCCAGCCAAAAAAAAACAAAACAATTTTATGTCGATTCAATGAAATAAACATATTCACTTTAATTGATTGTGGAAAAATGCTTTAAAGGTAAACACCATGTCATACAACCGTGCCGATTGAAACGACGCCCGGTCACATCCTATGATCAAAGGAATTAGTCATTCATTCATTGTCAAAAGTGTCTGAGTTCTTTTTAATTCATTGTATGGCACCTTTTTTGCGAAAGTTGATTATTTATATCAAGAAACTGTTTCCTCCCTTTCTTCCACATTCCAATGATGCGATTATTTAAAAAAAAACTGACATGCTGTTGTGCGGGCGTGTTTATTATTAAGAAATGAAAAGAAAAGAGAGAGAGAGAGTGAGAGAGAGAGAGAGACAGAGAGAGAGAGAGTGAGTGAGAGAGAGAGAGAGAGAGAGAGAGAGAGAGAGAGAGATCTACATTGGTGGACTCACAAACAGAAACAAATATTTCAAAAGCAGCATGCCTGCTTTGTTCTTCATTTTCATAATGTTTAAGTTTATACTCGTAACAATTTTTGTTTGTTTGTATGGGGTTTTACGCCGCTTTCAACAATCTTTCAGTCATATCGCGGCGGCTGGAGCACCTAACAACGGATTCCTGGTATTTCTCACACCAGTACTACCATTACAACCTTTCCTAGCCTCCAGCTGCTATCCCACATAGGTCTACGATTATTGACCCATTGGTGAGAGACAAATAGTCGGAAAGGATGAGTGCCGCCGTCGGGAATCGATCCCGGGACCTCTAGATTGACAGTCCGACGCGCTACCAACTGCGCTATGACGGCGGCTTATACTCGTAACAAGGAAAGGAAACTTTTTAAAGAAAAGAAATAGATGCACTTTGATGAAGACTTTAGGAGATTGATATCAACGTATATAAAGCAACAATTTATCTGTTTTGTCCAAAATGGGGTCAATCGTATTTGAATGCTTTAAAATACAAACAAATTAGTCAATCATATCAATCAGGATTATTATCACTTGTGATCAGGCCTACCATGTGAATGACGTGTCTATGATTGACACATATTCGCAATTTTAACCAATCAATGTGCCGGAAAAATTCCAATGGCTTATGTCTTTTGTGAAGCGGCAATAGTTGTAAATATTAAAAAAAAAATAAAACATTGATATCCGACATAATAACTTATAGTAATTTGTTGTATATTATAATTCATCAAAGTGATCATTCAGTATTCGTACATTGAGTTTAACTGTAAAACTATATTTTTTCCTTTCTTGTGTGTGTGTGTGTGGAGGGGGGAGGGTGTTTAAAATATTTTCAAAAAATCTTATTACAATGGAAATATTATAGCTATCGCCAGATCAAGGTACGTTATATTTCATATGGCCTAGATACCAGGCTGTTCTAAACTCAATGTTGTTACTAATACACAATAATATCACCGATATAACTTGCTATAACTAGTCTGCATATATCTGCTCACATGTTGAGACTCTTTTTTCAACAAAATTTTGATTTTTAAGCTTTTTTTTTGGCTCGTTCAAAATAGCCAATTTATATAGGATTATATAGTGATAATTTATCGACTCCCTGCAACCGATCATGCAACTCAGTCTTGGGTAAATATCGCGTGTAACGAGATTTTATTTGACGCATGCGCTATGAGAGCGTGAAAAGGTCTATTACCCTGTTGAAAAAAGATGTTCAATAAAGAAAATAAAAAAAGGAGAAACTGCTTGCTACAAGCAATTTCTGCATTTTCAATATTGTTTTCTATTCATGAAGACAGGCATGTTTAATATGCTAACAATCTAAAATGGTCTTTTCCATCTTCTTTGAATTTTAACAAGTCTAAATTCTTTTTTGTCTGGTAAATGGTTAATAGAGTACTGTTGGTGGACTTTAATTCACCTTCATTGGAATATTTTTGTTGATACAGTGGAATTGAATCTTTACTTTACAAAAATGTGAAATTTTTGTAAATGTCTCTCATAGACACAAATACTTTGTGATAAATAAATAACAAATGCTCTAACCCATTACCAGACGACAAAATTTTAAGACCCAGGTTCAAATTAAGAGAAGTTGCAAATAACAAATTAAAGTTGATGGAATTTGAAAAAATCGTTAGTCTTTAAGGAAAGAAACCATTGTTGGAAATGAAGAAATTGCGTATTTCTAGCAGTTTCTTCATTTTCTACAATGTTTTCCAAAGCTTTTTTCTTTGGAGTCATCAAAAAGAGTGATTGTATAGGAAGAATTTGAACAACAACAACAACAAAAAAGACAGTGGTGAGGAAATAAAGATTTTCTCCTCTTGTCACCAGAATTCAGCATTTTCTTTATCAACCAAAATATTTTCTAAACTACAAATGTACTTTATAAACATTATGAACATTTTCTAATATATAGTGAGATATCTAAACCCATGACTAGACGATAAAATTTTAGACTGGTCCAAATTCAAAAGAGTTGTAGACGACAATTTAGAGTTTATGAAATTTTATATTTTTTCAACTTGATATAAACAAATACTTCATTTTACACAATGTTTTCCAAATTGTTTTTCATGAGGGTTGTCCAAAGGCGTCATTGTGTGGGAATGGGTTAAACATCAATTTTGTACCATTCCAAGATTTGCCCCTGGACAAGAGGCCTTGAAAAATGTACTTGTCTGCAAGTAGAAAAGCCCATGTCGGACAACACGGACACGGGAATTCAACACTCCTGCAAAAAATCCAACCAAAATGTCCAATTTTTTCAGGCACCTGGCAGTTTGATATCAGCCCAACAGCAAAAAGAGAGAAGAGAACAACAAATTAGAAGATTGAAGGAAGTAAATGCAAAAAAGAGACAAGAAAGAGTTAGTAGTCAGTTAACAGATTAATGTTGTATAAAAAAGAAGATAATTTTCAATTTACCATAGTGGATTTAATTGCATGAAATAAATAACACAATTAAAAAAAAGTCTTTCATATACTTGCAGATTATGAGTCTCAGGAAAGCTTTTCCACAGATATATAAAATGTGTATTCTAATCAGAGATATTTATATCACAGAAAAATCTTGTTAAAAGGAGAAATTGCTTATGACGTGTAATTTCTCCTTCTACAATGATATTTTTATACAAATGAAGCAAGAATTTAGATCTAATTCTATAATTTGGCCGAGGTTGCCGTCATAGCACAGTTGTTAGCTCATCAGACACCCAACCTTCAATTATGGGGTGTCATGGGTTCGGGGTCCCTGGTGGCCCCACATATCATTTCTGACATTTGTCTCTCACCAATGGTAGGATAATCCTTAACCTAAGTGGGGTAGCAGCTTGAGGCTAGTAAAGGATGTAATGATGTAATTGGTGCAAGATATAGCAGGAATCTATTGTTAGGTGCTCCAGCTGCTGCAACTTGACTGAAAAATTGTTAAAAGTAGCGTTAAACCCCATTCAAAAAACAAACAAAGCTTCAGCCCGACTTCGTGCCGCTGCTGTAGCACAGTGGTAGTGTGAAGCGTAGTGGGGTCCTTGGTTCGATCTCTGTTAAAAGTGGCATTAACCCATTCCCACACAACAAAATTTTAGACTGGTCCAAATTGAAAGAAGTTGCAGACAACATTTTTTGATGAAATTTTGAATTTTTTTTTCTTCAGTTTGGGGTAGAAAACATTGTGGATAATGAAGAAATTGTTTGTTACAAGAGATTTCTTCATTTTCCACAATGTTTTCCAAATCTTTTTTCTTGAGGGGCGTAAAAGGGAGGGATTGTGTTGGAATGGGTTAAACCCCATTCAATCAATCAGCTGGACTTATTTTGCAACTGTAATCATTATTGTAGTGAAGTCTTGATACAGAACATGAATTACGACTCATAATTGCAAAGGGGTCAATTTTGAAGTTCTTTAAACCATTCCCAAAGAATCCCACTTCTTTACTCCCTTCAAGAGAAAAGCTTTAGAAAACACTGAATATGGAGAAATTGCCTGTAACACGCAATTTCATCATTCCACTCATTTTTTCTTTACATTGAATGACAACCAGGTTAAAATTTCATTAATTTGAAAGTATCATCTGCAACTTCTTTTAATTTGGACCTTTCTAAAAGATTGACTTTTTGGTAATTGGTTAAAGTTGCATCCAATTTTCCTTTAACCCATTCCTTCTAGTGACACTTTTTGACACCCTCAGGAAAAAAAGCTTTGTAAAACATAGTGAAAGCCGCCGTCATACCGCAGTTGGTAGCACGTCAGACTGTCAATCTAGAGGTCCCGGGTTCAATCCACGACGGCAGCACTCATCCTTTCCGACTATTTGTCTCTCACCAATGGGTCGATAATCGTAGACCTATGTGGGACCTATGTGGGATAGCAGGTGGAGGTTAGGAAAGGATGTAATGGTAGTACTGGTGTGAGAAATACCAGGATTCTATTGTTAGGTGCTCCAGCTGCCGCAATATAACTGAAAGAGTAAAACCCCATTCAAACAAACAAAAACATTGTGAAAAATGAAGAAATTGCTTGTGACAAGCAATTTCTTCATTATCCACCATACTTTCTACCAGAAAAGACAAATATTTATGAAATTCCATCCACTGAAAATTATTGTCTGCAACTTCTCTCAATTTGAACCAGACTAAAATTTTGTTGTCTGGTAATTGGTTGAAATGGCTTTTGCATGTAAAATTACCAAAGAGGACACATTGCTATATTCATATATCTTTAACACCAATGACTTCTTTCAAAAAGAGTCTTTTTTACCATTAACTCATTCCTACACGATCCCGTTTTCTACATCCCTCAGCTGTCGTAAGGGCAGTCGTTAGTGCATCAGACTCCTAATCTTCTAGAAACCCTTCAAGAAAAAGCCTCAGGAAATAATATAGAAAATTAAGAAATTGCTTGTTACATGCAGTGTCTGCATTTTCCACTTTGATTTCTACCTACATTTAAAATTCTAACTTCTTTCAGTTTAGACAGGTCTAAAATCTTGAGTAGTAAATGGTTAATTGAATTATGTTATAGGCAAAATGTGTTACAATCGGATTGAATTACGAGCGTTCTTTACTGTACCAGAAATTTTGTCATGTAACAAGGCCAAGGTCATGTAACATGGTCAAGGTCATGTAACAAGGTTAATTTCTTTTCTTTTTTTTAATTAGCTTGCAGAGGAGGAAGAAGAACTAAAACAGTTAATGCAGATTCAAGAGTTGTTAGATGATGATGATGATGATGATTTTAATGTAAGTGTTTTCATTCTTTTATAACTCACCTGAGCACAAAGTACCCAGGGTGAGCTTTCGTGATCGCCTAATGTCCATCATCCTTTGTCTGTCCGTTGTGCAACATCCACAATCTTTTTAGCTCAAGTAATCGTAAAGTGCACATGTGAGGTATTGTGATCATCCAGCCTGTGGCCGTCTTCTGTCGTCCATCAACAATATTTTAAACAACATCTCTTAAACCACTGGGCAAATTTCAACCAAATTTTGCTAAAAAAGTTCCTAACCACCTTTTATATACAGTCGAATACCTTTTCCTGGAACGTCCCTTAGCCAAAGTTCTCTCTGCGGCAAAGTTATTCTAAAGTCCCATTCTTATTACTCTTTACATCTATGTATTTGAACCTCCATACGTCGTTCTCTTTATCTTATAAACTACCCCTACGTCGAATCAATTTGCAAAGTCCTGTCACTATTGTTTGCATGCATTCACACCTCTATAGGAAAAACCTTAATCATAAAGGGTGATTTTTGCAATCAACTAAGTTTTTCACACATTTCGATGTGTCAACGCAGTTATGAGATAGGTGCATTACAGTATCGGATATCGATTGCTAACTTGATTTTGTTTGATTGTTTGTCTACGATCTGATTATTTGAAAGATTGAGTGAAGTGGAGTGAATGTTACAGATAATTTTACAATGAATAAATAGGCATCTTGCTCCCATACAAAGCAGGACTTGTTTGGCGCCGGACCTGGTCTACTAAGAGGGGATTGCCAGCAACTTTGACCGACGGGACACGCTAAAGGAAGAACCCGGTAACCACTCCAGATGGATACTTGGGTATTTCGACAGGAAAGAGAAAATACATGTAGTCAAACTATGCAATCGACAGGAAATATTAGCAATAATATAGGAAGAAAAACAAACAACCAAAACAACAACAAAAAAGGGAATTCTAAACAAAACTTTAGCTATGAGTGACAATAATAAGAATATTGATAAAAGAGATTACGATAAATACAATGTCGTTATATCTTTCGTTCGATTAGATAATCACATTAGTACAAATCATTTGTGGCCTTATTTACCTACGGTATTTGGCCACCATTTTGGTCGTACATGGAAAATATTCGATTATCTACATGTCGAACAATCTCTACGTCGAAGTTCTCGTAAGTCCCCTGAACTTCAAGGTATAGGTTTTCCACTGTAGCTTAAAGAATTAAAACTTAAAAAAAATATCTTTAAAAATCTTCTCCTCCTGACCCAGAAGGGTAAAGCCTTGATATTTTGCATGAAACATCAGTGTATTGACCTCATTCAAAATAGCTCCCAGGGTGTGTGTGTCTATTTAGAAACAAAATAGGATTTTTAAAAGACATTCCCTCCCAAACAATAGAACCAATTCAAACCAAATTTGGCAGAAATGTTTAATAGGTGCCCCCTATAAAGATAGCTAAAAGAATTTAAATCTGTTGGAAACTCTTGTTGTCATGGCAACAAATTTAAATTAAAAAAATATCTTAACCTCGGGTCCCCAGGTGCACCCCCCCCCCCCGGGATGTCTGTGTGTCTATATAGAAACAAAGAAGGGTTCTTTAGATGACATTTGCCAAACCATCATTCCAATTTGAACCAAATTTGGCTTAAAATGTTCCTTAGGTGGTCCTCTTTAAAGATAGCTAAAAGAATTGATATTCATTTAGAAATCTTGTTACCATGGCAAAAAAAACTGATTTCTTTAAAAAAAATCTTCTAAAGTCTTCTCCTGACCAAGAAGGCCTGAGTCTTGATAGTTTGCATGGAACATCAGTATATTGACCTCATAAAAATTACCTCAAATTATTACTCTTGGGTCCGATTTGGGAGGGACTATAAAGAAAGAAGGACTTAAATCTCCTTCTAAGCTACATTCAACCCAAATTTGGCAGAAGTGTTCTTTGATTGGTATTCTTTCAAAAAAACTTAAGGAATTGAAATCAGTTGAAATGGCTACGGCAGAAAAAATAATGAAATTTGAAAAGTGTTCCCTTTCTGACATAAAAGTACTAGAGCCGTCTAATTTGTCACAGGATCCATTCAAAGTATCATATAAGCATTGGTATAATGTGCACTTGTAGATCGTAAGGGACAGATTGTGGGTAAGGCCTATATATCTATAAAGTTATACCCCCTTGAATCATATGCCACCATTTAACATTAAATATGACTGTTGAAAGAGAAAGATCCTTTGTCATGGTGAGAGCAATAGCCTTAATTTCACAGTATTTTTTACAACTTCTTTACCCTATGAGTTGTCAACTGTAACCTTTTTCAATTTGGACCCGTCTGAAATTTTGTCATCTGGTAATGGATTTAGTGAAATAAGAAAGTGACATATGGTACATATATGTGACATATAATAATATCTTTGGGTACTAGAGTTGCCATAGATCTGATACTTTGGCCCATTACCAAACAATCCTGCTTTTTGAAGTCCCTCAAGAAAAAGAATCAGAAAAACAATGTGGGAAAATGTAGATTGTAACAAGCAAATTCTGCATTTTCCACATTGTTTTCTACCAAGAAATACATAAATATTAACCCTTGTCATGCTGAACCAGGAATATTCCGGTTTTGGCAGGAGGTGTAGGCCAAGATCAGCCTGCACATAAGTGCAGTCTGATCTTGGTCCACACCTCCTGCATGTACTGTTCCTGCCAGAGGTGTTTATAAAATTGATTTCTAAAAGAAATATTGATTTTTGAACAACAGGTTCTATCAGTGCTTCCAGCCCTTTGATTTACAGCAATTCAGTAAGGTAATTTATACAGCATGACAAGGGTTAAAAATAGTATAAACTTGATATTCATGTCAAGATCTTCTTTGATTTTAGACCAGTCTAAATTTTTGTCGTCTGTAAATGGATAAGCCTGTCTTTTTTTAGAATGCTCTACAGGAGAAAGGTTATGAAAATGAGGAAGAGCTGCAAGCCCACATTAACAAACTGACAATCAGTATACAGAGACTGAGGGCTGTTCTACAAGGGACTGAACCCCCTGTTGAAGAAACTGAGGTTAGTTTTTCATTCCTAACATCCCCACCCATCCTCTCTCATACAAGCCGCCGTCATAGCGCAGTTGGTAGCGCGTCTGACTGTCAATCTAGAGGTCCCGGGTTCGATCCCTGACGGCGGCACTCATCCTTTGTCTCTTTGTCTCTCACCAATGGGTCGATAATCATAGACCTATGTGGGATAGCAACTGGAGGCTAGGAAAGGATGTAATGGTAGTACTGGTGTTAGAAGTACCAGGATTCCATTGTTAGGTGCTCCAGCCGCGGTGATATAACTGAAAGATTGTTGAAAGCGGCGTAAAACCCCCATTCAAACCTCCCTCATACACTTGCATAAAGCAAAGGAGGTAGGTACTGGAAATGATCTAAATTTATATATGTCAGTGAATCTATGATAATAAGGATGCAGAGACTAGGTGCTATTCTACAAGAGACAGAACCTCTGTTGAAGAAACTGAGGTGAGGGAATAAAAAATATGTCACTATTTCCAACACCAACACCCATCCCCATGTGCTTATACAAAGCAGATTGGACGGTAATAATGGAAAAGATTTAGCTTAACCCTTTCCCGTTCAAATACAGGATTTTACGTTCCTGTGATTTTTTACTCAAGAAAATTTTGTGGAAAAAGAAGAAATTGCTTGTAACAAGCAATTTCTCCTTTTTCCACAATATTTTCTACCACATAGGATGGTTTCATTTCAAATGGCATCCAGTTTCCATTGTTGTCTGCATCCTCTTTCGATTTGGACTGGTCTAAAATTTCTAAAAACAGGAAAGGGTTAATGTCAGTGAATCTGTGACAATCAGTATACAAAGACTGCGGGTTTTTTCTACAAGGGACTGAACCTCCTGTTGAACAAACTGGGATGAAGGGAAAAATTATTACACTCTAAACATACCAACCCACCCTCATATACTTGCATAAAAGACAGGGGTTAGGATACTGGAAATGATCTAACTTTAGAATCTGTGGCAATCAGTATGCAGAGACTGAGAGTTGTTCTACAAAGAACAGAACCCCCCATGGAAGAAACTGAGGTGAGGGAAACAAAAGTATGTCAACCTTCTAAAATCACCACCTACATTCACTTGCACAAAGCAGAGGGATTAGGATACTGGAGATGATGTAAATTTTTCAGTGAATCAGTAGTAATCAGTATACGAAGACTGAGAGCTTATTTACAAGTAACTGACCCACATACACCTCCCACCCCTGCTGAAGAAACTGAGATGAG
This sequence comes from Fragum fragum, assembly GCA_946902895.1. Classification (NCBI taxonomy): domain Eukaryota; kingdom Metazoa; phylum Mollusca; class Bivalvia; order Cardiida; family Cardiidae; genus Fragum; species Fragum fragum. Next base: position 15,268,280 of record OX336380.1, read on the forward strand.
TTTTTTTTTTTTATTTCACTATGAACACTTCCGTCCACCCTCATACACCCTCACAAAGTAGAGGGGTTAGTGTACTGAAAACCCTATAGCTATATGTCTTTCTTGGATAATTAACCCTTGTCAGGCTGAACCTGGAAAATTCATATAAGTGCAGTCTGATCTTGGTCTACAAATTATGTTTGTTCCATTTAAGCCAAAGATTTCAAAAGAAATATTGCCCTTCGCTAAGGCTTTCTAGTGCTGTCGGTCCTTTGATTTTTAAAGCCATTATGTATAGGATTTTAATTTAGCATGACAAGGGTTAAACTACAGAGATTTACATATTACCAGATGTCACAAATTTAGTATAGTCGAAATTGAAAAAGGTAGCACACATACAGATTAAATTCTTTAAATATTCATTACTAGACAAATACTTTAATAAAAATGAAATTTTCTTGAGGGGCATAAAAATGAGGGATTGTGTGGGAATCGGCTAAATTTTGATGTCCACTATTTTCTTCAAGCCCAAGAAGCAGATGGTTTATGACCTGTTGGATGTGCCTGATGACCAACTGTCCCCAGAACAAATAACAAAGAAAAAGAGACAGTATATCCTGAAAAAAGCTAGGGAAGGCAGAGTTAAAGCCCAGGCTTTACAGAGAGAGAAACGACAGAAGGTATAATTATGTTATTGAAATGTGAAAAGTATTGAATTTGATCAGAAGGCATGGCTGAATAATTTTGGAACTTTTTAGCACACTAAATAAAAATGTCTCAGAAGCGCTGGTGGGAGTAACGTCTGCTTTGCTCTAGTTCTTTTTCTATATTGAAAATAGAAACAAAATTTGATACTTTATAAAAAATCTTTTAACACTTTGCTAGACACCAAAATTTTAGACATTGTACAGGTTCAAGTTGACAAAATTTTAAAATGTTTGTCTCCTGGGATACAATTGTGGATGATGAAGAAATTGGTGTTAAAAAGCAGAATTCAACCAAATTTCACAGAAATGATCCTTGGGTGACCCTTTATCAGATCCCTTAAGAAAAAATGATTGCATGAGAAACATGGCTTTAATAGATGGGGCTAATTTTCTTTTATGGTGAAACCTTTGAAATTTTAATCTTCTCACTGATTAGTCGATGGATTTCAACCAAATTTCACAGTAATAATCCTTTGATGACCCTCTATCAGATTTCTTAAAGAATTTTGATCGTATGGAAAACATGGCTTTTAAGGGCGGGGCTAATTTCCATATAAGGTGAAACCTATAAAAATCTTCTCAGAAAATAGTTGATGTATTTTAACCTAATTTACAGGAATGATCCTTGGATGACCCTGTATCAGATTACTTAAAAAAAATTTTGATCGGATGACATATATGGCCGGGGCTTATTTCCATATATGGTGAAGCATAAAAAATCATTTTCTCGCAAACTAGTCAATGGCTTTCAACCAAATTTCACAGTAATGATCCTTTGATGATCCTTTATCAGATTTCTTCAAAGAATTTTGATCGGATGGAAAATGTGGCTTTTATGGGCGGGGCTAATTTCTATATATGGTGAAAACCTTTTTCTTAAAAACCACTTGATGCATATCAAACAAATTTCAATGGAATGATCTTCCGTTGGCTCATGTTCAGATTCCATCTATTAATTTTGATTCATTGAAAATATCGCTTTTAAGGCTGTGGCTTATATTCATATATGGTATCCAGTGATTTTTTTTAAGAATTTGTGATTACCTTTTTCATCTGACATGGTACATGAATTGATATTTGCAAATCAAGAAAAAGTTGAAATACTAAAAGATTTCATATAAAATTTATTTGCCACTCATAGTGAATACTATTCCTGAAAACACCATTTGCTTAATCAGTACAATCAGGCCCGTGGAGCGATACAGGCCCTCAAGCACCTCTAGTTCTCTATGTCTTCTGAAGCGTAATTCTTGATTGTTGTTAAAAATGGGTATTGTGTGGGAATAGGTTAAAGTGCTTTTAGCTCTACTGGCTCAAACCATTTTACCAATTTGAACCAAATATGGCAGAAACGTTGCTTAGGTGGTCCTCTTTCACAATAACTAAATGAACATCTCAAAATTTTTTACTTTTGATCTCTAGGTGCATATGCTATATGTATAAAGTATGAAATTTTCCCACTTCTATCATAATCTTAGCCTTAAAATTAAATTTGACTTTTGAAAGAAAAAGAGCCCTGATCTCAGGTGTGCGTACTGGGCTTAATTGCCCTCTTGTTTTGGATCATTTGGAAGTTGTCCCCTTTGCTTCCAAATCACAGTTTGTCTCACACCAATGGATGGATAATCATAAACCTAAGTGGGATAGCAGCTGGAGGCTAGGAAGGGATTCAGTGGTAGTACTGGTGTGAGAAAAACCAGGAATCCATTGTTAGGTGCTCCAGCCGCCGCGATATGACTGAAATACTGTTAAAAGCGGCATTAAACCCAATTCGATCAATCAATCCAAATTTCAGAAGATCACTGTGAACAAATGCAGGGCTAAACCTTGATTATCAAAATGGATAGTTTTTCATTTTGATGGTTTCATTGTTTTTCACTCCTGATCAATGAAATTATTAAGTGATAATCCACAGGGAAAATCTCAATAGTATCAACTTATTACCAAAAGACAAAATTATAGACCGTTCCAAATTCAAAGGAGTTGCAGATGACAATTTAAAGTTCTTAAAGTTTTAGATTTTGTTAAACTTTCTGGGTAGAAAACAACATGTAAAATGAAGAAATTGCTTGTGACAAGCAATTTCTTCATTTAGGACGATGTTTTCTCCGTTGTTTTTCTTGAGGGGCGTCGAAAAGCGTCAAAAATGATCGTTCTTTGTCAGGAACTTGAAGCAGAGAAACTCCTGGAGAGAAAACGTATAAAGGACTTTCCAGCATGGCTGACTGAGGTTCGACAGAAACGCCAGGTAAAGCTTTTGGTCTACCTAAAGTGATAATTAACCCTTTCCTGTACAATCCCTTGTTTTCACGTCCCTGTGAATTTATACTTTAGAAAACATTGTGGGAAAAGAAAAAATTGCTTGTCACGAGCAATTTCTTCTTTTCCCACAATATTTTCTAACCTGTAGGTTCGTTACTTTTCAAATTGCACCCACTTTTGATTGTTGTCTGTAACTTTTTCCAAATTGGACTGGTGAAAAATTTTGAAAAATGGGAAAGGGTTAAAGGGATTAGGGCAAACTATTCTAAGCGTGAATATATGCTTATGTACTTGCAGTAGTTTTGTGCTGACCCTTCTAATTGTTCTTCATAAGATTCACGGATTGTGTGATTTCTCAGCCATAATTACACAAAATTTACATGATGACCATTTTTGTTGCCAGAATTTCTCCTTTACCCACAATATTGTCAACAAGGCTGTTGACACGCATGGTTTATGATAAAGGGTTAACTCATGTTTTAATTTTAGAGTACTTTTAACCCTATCCTGATTTGAAAATTTTTTAGACATGTCCAAATTCAAAGGTTTTGCAGATGAAAATTAAAAGTGGATTTAATTTGACCATCGGTAGAGAAGAAAATATTGTGGATAAAAAGAAATTGCTCGTTACAAACAATTCATTCTTTTTCTACAATATTTTCTCAAGTGTAAAATCACAGAGACGTAAAACCAGGGATTGAACAGAAAAGTTGCCTACCATTGATATTCTTTGTTTATTGTGTATTATGTGTATACATGTATTATGCATATATCTGGTAAGTCAAAGTAAAAGATTAATTTTGAAACAAGATTGTATGAACTATAGAAGATCTGGACATTCTGGCCAAATTGGCAATGATTAGAAAGAAATATAACTTCACCAGTTTTCATACAATAAAAAATGGTATTTATTTTCTGCAAAGTTACATTACAGAACATCTTTTATTTGACAATCTGATTGTAACCTAATTGAATGCTAAATGCTACACAATCGTGATTGAGTGATTGTTATTGAACGCTAATCGCTTTTTTCACTCTTAGTAGATTGAACTCTTTCTTGTTTACATGCTGCTGTTCAATCAATTCAACATGTCATTCAATCCCTACAACATCTGGAATCATTTTAAACCAAAACATTATTCTTATTTTAAATATTTGATATACAGATTTTACTTTTAACAACAACAAAAAAAAAATTGCCAAAACTAATATGGTGATGTTAATTATTGGAATGATTAGGTGCTTTTTATTGAACACTTCTGTTTAATGATTGATTGCAGATTGGAAAACTGTTATTGCTACTGGATCGAATGCTGATTAAGTGATTGCCTGGAATGTGATTGAAATGATTGTCAAATTAATGATGTTCCGTACTGTATTAGAGAAAAAATGTGAAGTCTTGAAATGTTTTGTTTTCCCAGAAATTATTGGAGACCAGAAACACTAGAAAACAGAAAAAGTCAGATATGGCCAAGAGGAGAACATTTGCTGCGCAACAAAGAATGAAGATTATATCCCAATTAGCCAAGAGTGAGTTCAGAGTGGCATTAACCCATTCCCACTCAAGCCCTCCTTTTTACGCGCCTCAATTATAGAGCTTTGCAAAACATTGTGGAAAATGAAATTGCTTGTATCAAGCAATTTCTTCATTATCCGCAATGTTTTCTACCTAAAAAGACGAAAAAATTAAAATTCCATCAACTTGATATTGTCGTCTGCAACTTCTTTCAATTTGGACCATTCTAAAAATATTTTGTGTGGGAATGGGTTAGGGACAATGAAGCCCTATCCTCCTACTAAACATGCCTTTTTGAACCTTGTATGTTTCTTTATCTGCAGGTGATATATATAAAGAGCAGCCCGCACATAATAAGCAGTGTGATCTTAGTCTACACCACCTGTGTGTCCATTTCAAACCAGAGTGGTTCATAACAAAAATTTTCAAATAGATATTGACCCATGACAAGTGCTTCCAGTATTTTCAGTCCTTTGATTTTAATGCAGATCCGAGTATAATTTTATTCAGCATGACAGGAGTAGCCCAATTACCACAAAATCCCTCTTGTGTATGCTTAAAAAATATTTAGGAAAATATTGTTGGTTAAGGAGAAATTGCTTAAATGGCAGAATTCTACATTCACTTCTGGTTAAATAAATGATTGGATTGGTCAGTTGATATTAAGCCCACCTTAGCACAACAAGCTCATGGTGAGCTTTTGTGATACTTGAACGTCCGTCATCCAACATAGATAATTTCTTTGTTTATGCTCTAGGTGCCCCGGTTTTATAAGCTCTACTGGCCAAAGGCTAGAAGAGCTATAGCTATAGTATCATTCCTGTCAGTGCCTCTGGCTGTCCATCCATCTGTCAAGTCATCTGTCATTTTTATCCCCGCCTTTCGTCATTCCGTCCTTCCGTCATTCTGTCATTCCGTTACTAGACTTGTTTAGAGCATATCTCTGAAAGTATAATTGCTATCAACTTCAAACTTCATAGGTCAATAGATCTCATTGAGGAGAAGTGCAATGCACAAGAACCACAACTCTTGCTTGCATAATTTTTGAGTTATTGCTCTTTGTTATTTTAAACACTTACATTTTGTCCGGAGAAAATCTCTGAAAGTATAATTGCTATCAATTTGAAACTTCATAGGTGGAAAGATCTCATTGAGGAGAAGTGCAGTGCACAAGAACCACAACTCTTGATTGCATAATTTTGGAGTTATTCCTTCTGTTTACTATCAAGCTTTTATGGCGGGGATGGCCATGTCCGACATGGCTCTTGCATTAACTTTTCTTTATAAACACTCTAGAGTCAACAGTTTTCATCAAATTCTCCTCAAACTTTCACAGAATGATTGTACCATTATGAGGATCTTTCCTTTCAAAAAAAGGCAAAATCTGCTAAGAAACACTGGAAAGGGGCCTTATAAAGGTGTCATTCAAAAAACCTTTTTACACAATAAAGTCCACAGTTTTCATTGGTTTCTCTGCAAACTTTCAAAGATTGACTATACCATCATTTTTTCGAAATAGGGTCCTATCTGTCAAGATACAAAATTTCATTCAAAAAGCCTTGTTTACAGAATGAAGTCCACAGTTTTCACTAGATTCTCTTCAAACTTTTAACAGATTGATTGGATCAACCAAAGATTGTTCCTTTTGAAATCGCATCCGATCCATCAAGAAACATGGGAAAAGGGGCCTTATGAAAATTTCTTTTAAATATCCTTGTTAACACAATAAAGTCCATAGCTTTCACTGGATTATCTTCAAAATTTTACAGATTATACTAACATAAGGACCGTTCCTTTGAAAGTTTGGTCTGATCTGTTAAGTAACACAGGAAAAGGGAATTCATGAAAATTTTATTAAAAAGTCTTTGTTAACACAAGTCCATAGTTTTTCCTGGAATATCTTCAAACTTTCACAGAATGATTATACCAACAAAAGAGCTTTCCTTAAGAAGAAGGGTGTGATCTCTCGTGTAACACGGGAAAACGAGTCTTTCATTTAAAAATCCATCTTAATACAATGAAGTCCACAGTTTTCATCGGATTCATTTCAAAGTTCATCATATTGGTTGTACCATCATTATGAACAATGATTTTGACATTGGATTAGATTTGTCAAGTTTTATGGGGAAAGATACTGTGTGACAAATTCATTGTAAAAATCCTTGTACCACAATGAAATCCCGTTTTCATCAGATTTTCTTCAAACTTTCACAGAATATTTGTACCATCATTAGGATTGTTCCTTTCTAAAGTTGGTCTGATCTGTCATGTATCACAGGAAAAAAGGACTTAATGCAAAAACCTTGCTGACACCATTAAGTCCCCAGTCTAAATCAGATTCTCTTCAAACTTTAATAGATGGTACCATAGTTTGGATTGTTCCTATTTAAATTGGGACTGATCTGTTTCACAGGAAAAGGGTCAATATGAACATTTTAATATAAAAATTCTTGTTAACACAATTCAGTCTACAGGCTGAAAGCCAGAGAGCTATTGTCATGGTGAGGTGTCCTTTGTCCTTCCAGTCCTCCGTCCAGTTCTCCATCTGTTCATAAACTTTTCGTTTGAAAATTTCCTCAGAAAGTACTGAACAGATTTCAACCAAATTTGACAGAAATGATCCTTTGGTAACCCTCTATCAGATTCCTTCAAAGAATTTTGATCGGATGAATAATATGGCTTTAATGGGCGGGGGCTAATTTTCATATATGGTAAAAGCTTTAAATTTCTTCTTCTTGAAACTAGTGGATGGATTTCAATCAATATTCACAGAAATGATCCTATTGTGAACCTCTATCAGATTCCTTCAAAGAATTTTGATGGGATAAAAAACATGGCCTAAATGGATGGGGGCTAATTTTCATACATGGTGAAAGCTTTGAAAATTTTATTCCAAGAAACTAATGGATGGATTTCAACCAAATTTCACAGAAATGATCCTTGGGTGAAATTTTAGTGAATTATTTTGATTGAATGAAAAAATATCTCTGTAATTGGCAGGGTCTAATTTCCATATATGGTAAAATCTTTGAAATTCTTCTCAGAAACCAGTCGATGAAATTTTAACCAAATTTCACCGGATCAATCCTTGTTTGACCTTTTATCAGATTATAAAAAATGATTTTGATTGGATTAAAAATATGGCATTAATGGGCAGGGATAATTTCCATATATGGTTTATACTGAAATCTTTGTAAATTTCTCAGAAACCTATCGACTAATTTCACACGAATGATTCTCAGATGACTGTTTGTCAGATTCCTATATATAATTTTGATTGGTTGAAGAGCATGGCTATAATGGTGGTGGGCTATGTCCATATATGGTATACAGTGAAAATTTTACATAACTTGGCCTTTGTAAAAGCAACGAAAATTTGAAATGGTTTTCTAGAACTATTTCAAGGATTTCAATGACTTAGATTTATTTTCCTCATATTCAGTTTATATTGAATTCATGCAAAAATTTGCTTAATATGTACATTCATGCCTGTGGAGCAATACAGGCGCTCAATTGCCTCTAGACATTGATTATCCTAAAACTTTTACAGAATGATTGTACCTTCAATACAATTGTTCTTTTTGAATATCACAGGAAAAGGGACCATTTTAAGATGATGTCAATAAAGTATCACAAGAAAAGGGGCCTTATGTGAACTTGATTGAAATGTCCTCATTAAAACAGTAAAGTCCACAGTTTTATCGAATTATCTTCAAAGTTGCATGGAATAACTGTGGTATTAGAAATACAATGTACATCAAAAGGGCCTCATAGATTATCACTCAAAACATACTTGTTATTCAATGAGTAGTAGCACAGGAAAAGAGGTCTTAGAAATTTTCACTCAAAACATTCTCGTTTATGTGATAAAGTTAGCCATTAATATTGAAATCTAAAAATGATTGCTGGAACATCAGGGAAGTTCCTATTGGAAGTTGAATGGATCCGACATGAAACATTGGCTAAGGGGCTTTAAGGATTGTTGCTAAAAATGATATAGGGGATAAATCCAATTTGTTATTTTCATTTTATGTATTTTTAGTCCCCCACCAGATACTCGTTCGGGGACTATAGATTTGCTTGATTCTGTCAGTTTGTCTGTTTGTCCATCACACTTTTGTCCAGAATATATCTCCTAAACCATAAGTGCTAGTAACTTTAAACTTTATACACTTATAGATCACAATGTGGAGAAGTGTCATGTTCAAGAGCTGTTACTCTGCCATGCCGCTTTTTTGCTTGGCTGTTTTCAGAGAATACCTGAAGTAGGGTCATCACCCTAGAGTAGTGTGCGTCAGCGTTTGTGTTGGCGTGACAAACTTTAACCTTGGTCATATCTCTGTTGTTATTGAAGATATCCTCATGAAACTTGACATGTGTATTGACCATCACAAGAGCTATCTAGACTTTCAAGGGGGATAACTCTAAAATCATTTCTGTAAGAGTTATGCCCCTTTTTTCGACTTAGAATTTTTGCATTATCCAGCACCTTTAAGCAATTAACTTTCTTAAATATTAGATTACTTTAAGGGAAAACTTGATAGTCAGTAGAGAATCCCAGGCTCTAATTGACCTGTTGTTTCATCCTAGGAGACTCATTTTTCCCTGATGCATTCTTCAGGAGATAGGCTTTCATTTAAGACAATGACCTTGACCATGTGACCTGAACCCTTTATCCTTAAGAAAAAAAATAACACTAAACTTTCACTTTATATATCTTGTTCATAGGGGCTCATATTTCACACGAGCTGCTGTCATAGTGCAGTTGGTAGCGCATCGGACCGGGTTCAATCCCCGATGGCTGCACTCATCCTTTCCAACTATTTGTCTCTCACCAATGGGTCGATAATCGTAGGCCTATGTGGGATAGCAGCTGGAGGCTAGGAAAGGATGTAATGGTAGTACTGGTGTGAGAAATACCAGGATTCCTTTGTTAGGTGCTCCAGCTGCCACAATATAACTGAAAGATTGTTAAAAGCGGTGTAAAACCCCATTCAAACAAACAAATCATATTTCACACATGTATTCATAAGGGGATGACCTTGACTCTATGAACATGTGCCCCAAACCCTGTTTCAAATAGCACTAAAAAGGATGATCTATGTTGTCCGCGGACAACTCTTGTTGTATTAGATTCCTATTCATCTTAGATATTATTTTACCCATCACAAAAATTCTATTTTGGTCTAAATTTAAAGAAGATGCAGTTGAGAATTTTAAACCAATGCAATTTTGAAATTCTTTGTTCTTTTGATAGGAAAGATTGTAAACAATGGAGAAATTGCTTGTTGGAATAGTACTATCTAGCAATCAACAGCCCATTGCTAGGCTTCCACATGCTGTACTCTTGTTTCATTTTACAACTATCAAAAAATCTTGAAGGTCAAGATTGAAAGCTTTTCTTACGGATTTTCTGCATAAAAAATCTATATTTTCAGACACCAAGAAAGATGATACATTTGGAATTGATGACAAAGATTGGGATGTGTACAAAGAAATTGTAAGTTTTTATTTGTGAGGTTATTGACATGACTTGCATTTGTCTTTAATATTTCTATTCTTTCAATGCCAAAGTGGGCTAGATTTTACGCAGGCTATCTGTATGCCTGCCAGATCAATAAATTTTCTTTACTTTATAGGTCACCTGCTGTTATCACCCTGTGTCCTTTGTGCCATGTCTGTTGGACATTGTTTGTCAGAAGTCGTCAACAATTCTTTAAAAATCTACTTCTCTGTAACCATTGGACCAATTTAAAGCAAACTTGGCAGGCATGTTTGTTGGGCGTTTCTTTTCAAAATTTGTTCATGAAAATTCGATTTGTGAAAAAATGGAGGCGTGGCAGGACTGGGATTATCAGACTTAGAGAAACCATGAAATATTTCTATAGAATCTTCTTTTCTGTAACCGCTTGGCCAAGTTAGACTATAGTTAACACTAAAATGGGGGGTGAGGGGGTGATAGAGCCAGGCTTATCAAGCTTAGTGATAAAATGATAATCTTCTTCTATGTAACTATTTGGCTTATTTCAATCAAACTTGGCAAGAATATTCCTCGGGTGACCCTTTTCAAAACTTGTTTGTGTTTTTTTGATTCATGAAAAAAAGGACAACTTGGCATTGCAGAGTTTATCAGACTTGGAGAACTCATGAAATACTTCTATAGAAATCTTCTACTTAACAACTGGGCTTATTTTGACCAAACTTTGCTGGAATGTTCTTTTGGTGACCCATAATAAAACTTGAATTTAAATTGTGGGGCTCATCAAACTTGGAGAACTCATGTAATAATTCTTTAAAAATATTCTCCTTACCGCAGGAGCAAATTTGACCAAAATTGTCAGGAATGTTCCATGGGTGACCCTTTTTAAAACTTGATGGTAAACTTTTACCACAATGATCTTTGCAGGCTTTTGTCTTAAAACGTTGAAATATTTGGTTATGTAGTAATGGGTTACCACTCAATTATGCATTTTGATGCACTGAAGAAAATCAGCTATGGAAAGCATTGTGATAAATTGACAAGTTTTTTAAACAAGCAATTTCGCCTATTCTGACGACGCTTTCTATGCTATTATGCCTTTTTGCTTCAATTTTAGTGCAACCTGAAATGTTTTCTGCATTCTTTTTTCAATTTTGACTAGTTTATAACTGTTGTCTTGTAACAGATTAACCCATTCCAACTCAATCCCTCCTTTTTACGCCTCTCAAGAAAAACACTTTGGAAAACATTGTGGAAAATGAAGAAATTGCTTGTTTCAAGCAATTTCTTCATTATCCACAATGTTTTCTACCCAAAATGATGAAAAAATTCAAAATTCCATCAACTTGAAATTGTCGTCTGCAGCTCCTTTCAATTTGGACCAGTCTAAAATTTTGCTGTGTTGGAATGGGTTAAGATCTTTTCTTTCTGTTACAGAACCCTAATAACAGTGACAGTGATTCAGAAGCTGAAGAGTTGAAGCTGGAAGAGTTAGAAACTATGCTGAAAGAACATGATCCTGAATTTCAGAAGTAAGTGATTTTCATTGCACCCTTCGCCTACAAAGTAGAGGGGGGTATATTGGCTTCACTCTGTCCGTCTGTACATAGACTTTTTCATTTCCATGCTCTAACTCGAGAATCAATTGACCTACAACTTCGAAACTTCATACAATTGTTGCCAATGACCCAGCAGGTGCCCTATCATTTTGTGGTCACGTAGGTCAAAGGTCAAGGTCACAATTTAACTTTGGATGAAAACTGTTTCTGTGCTCTTAGGCTTTTTGACCTAGGACCTTGAAATTTTATGCAAATGTTGTCCATGACCCAAGGAGGTGCCCTATTGCTTTTTGGGTCACAAAAGTCAAAGGTTAAATCAACTGCCGCTGTCATAGCGCAGTAGGTAGCGCGTCAGATTCCTAGTCTTCAATCATGAGATGTTGTTGGTTCGATTACCGGCAGCGGCACATATTCTTTCCGACATTTGTCTCTCACCTATGGGCAGATAATCGTAGACCTAAGTGAGATAGCAGCTGGAGGCTAGGAAAGGATGTAGTGGTAGTACTGGTGTGAGAAATAGCAGGAATCCATTGTTAGGTGCTCCAGCCACCGCGCGCTACCGTCATAGCGCAGTTGATAGCGCGCCAGGCTCCTAATCTTCAATCACAGGTGTCATGGGTTCGATCCCCGGCGGTGGCAAATATTCTTTCCGACAATTGTCTCTCACCAATGGGTGACAAATGTCCGAAGATCATGTCAAAACAGTTAGGAAAACATAGTGTAAAATGAATAAATTTGCTTGCAACAATCAATTTCTTCATTTAACTCATGGTTTTCTACCCAGAGAGCAGGAAAAATCTAATTTTTGTAATGGGTTTATTCCTAAGTTTTGTCTCAGGTGGGAGCTTTATAGCCAATGTAAGTATTATGCCCCCGCATCGAAAGATCAGGTGCATATTATTTTACCGTTGTCTGTCTGTCTTTCAGTTTGTCTCTCAGTCTGTCTGTCTGTCTTCAAAACTTGACCAAAAAACTTAACATTGCCAATTACTACCAGCCTATTCAAGATACAATGCTCATATTTGGTATGATGATACATCTCCATAATACGCGTCTTCCATGTCAAGGTCAAGGTCTTGTGATAAGGTCAAGGTCACATACCAATGTCAAACGTTTAGTTCTAATGCAGGGGCATTGTGTTTCACAAACACATCTTGTTATTGTGTTTAATTTATCTTGCCAGGGAATTAGATGAGGCTGCAGGAGAATTTGATATCGCAGAGTATTATAGACTACATGTAGCTGTTGAGAGAATAAGGTAAATTTCGCATGTTTTAGAAAGTAATTGTATCTTGACATAATTACCGTACTCTTCCCTTTCAATTATAGTTATGATAATGATTTTAGCTGCAGTCTGATCTTAGTCAAGACCTCCTGCCAAAAGAAGGATATTTCAAATATAGTGTGACAAGGGTTAAAAGTTCCTATTTCATCCATTCATGATCTATATAGAGCATACAGTAATTGCAGAAACTCAGATTTTGTTGGCTGGTGTTGATTTCAAATTATTTCAGACTGTCTGAGCTGCTATTTCAGCTGCCCAGAATCTTTTAAGAGCTTGCCAGAATGTGAAACTTATACTTTTTTTTTTATAATTATTTGATCTATTACAGAGTCCCCGAGTTGTTGTTTCAACCATCTATGATTGGTGTAGAGCAAGCAGGGATCGCAGAAACTCTCAATTTTGTGTTCAACAAGTTTTCTGCTGAAGACCAACATAAACTGGCACAGGTATTCTTGTTTTGGTTCATATCTGTTCGTCCAATGTGTAGCTTTGCAGATGGTGTAGGAACTGTGTACAGAGAATTTACAGATTGTTGCTGTTGATCAAAAATCAGTAGACCACATGAACAGTTAACCCTTGTCGTGTTGCATAAATTACCTTACTGAATTGCTGTAAAATCAAAGGGCTGAAAGCACTGATAGAACTTGTTATTAAAAAATCAATATCTATTTTAGAAATCAACTTCATAAACAACTCTGACAGGAAAAATACAAGCAGGAGGTGTAGACCAAGATCAGACTGCACTTATGTGCAGATTGATCTTGGTCTACACCTCCTGCCAAAACTGAAATATTCCTGGTTCAGCATGACAAGGGTTAATTTAGACCAAAAGTAAGCTTTGAACTCTGACATTAGTCAATAGTTATATGAAGTTTTGAATTTTGGTCACTTCAGGTCAAACACAATGTCAGTAGGTCAAGTCTTGTTTGCACTTAAGAGGCCACATTTTTGGTTCAAATGTCTTGATAATTGGTCTGAATGTGTGTCTCTATAATATCTTGGCCAAGTTCAAATTTGGGTCTAATACAGTCACTAGTTAGCCGCAGCCAAAGCGTAGTGGTAGCATGTAGGAATCCTATTCATGGGATCTTAGGTTCGATCCCAGGCTGCGGTGACCATCCTTTCTGACATTTCTCTCCCACCAATTGGTGGATTATCGTAAAGGGTGGGAAAGGATGTAATGGTAGTACAGGTGTAAGAAAAACAAGGAATCCATGGTTAGGTGCCCCAGCTGCAAAATGTCTTAATATTTGGCCAGAATGTTTATCTCCCAAAAACTCTGTCAGGTTTGGTATTTGACCACATGGAGTAAAAAATTAGGTCACTGAAGTCTATTCTTTCTTTGCAATGTACATGCTACTCTTTTTTTGTATAAATAACTTGGAACATTGTAAGAATGTTTGTTCTTGAATTCTATGACAAGAGTTGAAAACAGGTCACTCTTTAGTGTCTTGGGCTTTTTAGCTAGGCTGTTTTTTTTTAGAAAACCTTAGGTATTGCGAGAGCCTCTGTGTTGTTGTTGTAGTCATGAGAAACTTTGACATTTTGTAATATCTCTGGTTCTACTGAAGGCATTCACTTGAAACTTGGCACACATGTTCACTATCAAAAGAGAAGCCTATACTATCAAGGGGGATAACTCTAGGTGCATTTTTTGTGAATTATGCCCCTTTTTCGACTTCGATTTTTTATCCACTATCCAGCACCCAACAGCCGAGCTTAGGCACCTGTAGACAGTGCTCTTGTTTGCAAATGCAGCTAGGTGAGAGCTTTACAAGTTTGTTACATTTTACTATTACCGTGAATTTCGCAAAATAATGCTGGTTATTACTACACCAACATCAAGTTTTGATTGCCGGCAAGCATAGCTCTTCATCTTACTATCGGTTTCAATTCATATATTGTTTTATAGTTTACTTCACAACTTAAAATTTGTATTCAAAATGATTGGGTGTTTGAATTAGAAATTTAAAAAATGGATAAGAACTTCTGGCAATAAGTCGAGCCCTAAATCTTGACCTTGACAAATTGTAGGCCCCTCATACCTTTACAAAAAATGATCAGTATACTGAACGCGAAGGAGTGAGTTTATAGCAATATGGAATCCAATATATAAGAAGCATATGTTTGATCGATGGTGGGATGGAAATAGTGCCAGAAATCGGTGCACTCTATGGTTGTATTATGTCAACAAAACTGTTAAGAAAGATTGCCTTTTATTGCGCATCATGTTAAGCCTTTCACTAAAAAAAGATTATATTGGCATCTTAACCCTTGTCATGTTGAACCCGGAATATTCTAGCTTTTGCTTTGAGTGCATAATTGCAGCCTGATCTTGGTCTACACCTTCTGCTTATACCCTTCCTTCCAGAGTTATGTATGAAATTGATGTCTAAAAGAAATTTTATTTTCAATCAACAAAAACTATCAGCGCTTTCAACCCTTTAAATTTACAGCGATTCCACAAGATGATTTATACAGCATGACCGGGGTTAATAAACCCTTCAACAGGCCTTTGATTTACTTTGTTTATGTTAACTTATTAAATCATTTATGAAACATTGCCCTTGACATAGTTTCAAAACATTTAACAAAACTATAACCCAAACATTAACCTGGCTTTGTTTTCTGGATGCTTTACATAGGGCAATCAAATGAAATTCTTTTTCAAAACTTTTTCCAAAAAAGTAAAAAGCAAAACTTAAACCTTGCTTATGTATCCTGAATACCTTTACATATTGCAATCATATTTGACATATATACTCCTGTAGGCATTTGCTTTTATATACGACTATGTACCATGACCCTGTTACATTGACCTTGACCCCTAACTGACACCTCAAAAACTTAAATTGCTGAGGCCACAGCACAGTTGGTAGTGTGTTTGACTCTCTATCATTATGTCCCTGGTTCGATCCCCTGTCAAAGCAAATATCCTTTCTGACATTTGTCTACCACCAATGGGTGGATAATCGTAAACCTAAATGGAATGAGCAGGTAGAGGCTTGGAAAGAATGTAGTGGTAGTACTTAAGCGAGAAGCACCAGGAATCTATGGTTAGGTGCTTCAGCCACTGCAATATGACTGAGATACTATTAAAAGTGGCATTCAACCCCTTTCACAGGAAATAACAAAAAAGAAAAAAACACTTACACCCAAAACTTTAGCAAAATCTTGAGCCTGCCTTATATTTTCAGAATGCCTTTACTTGGGGCAATCATATTTGACACATGTACTAATCTAAGGATTGGCTTTTGTTTATATGATGATGTGACCTTGACCCCAAATCTACTTTCAAAAACTTGTTTGTATTTCCTAAATGCCTTCATATAGGGCAATCATAACATGTTTATATGTGGCTGCGGCCAAAGTGAGGTGGTAGCTCGTCCGCCTCTCAATCATGAGGTCCAGGGTTTGAGCCCCGGTCGCATCATACATCCTTTCCGACATTTGTCTCCCAACAATGGATGGATAATCGTAAGCCAAAGTGGGATAAGCAGCCGAAGGCTCGGAATGGATGTAGTGGTAGTACTGGGGTGAGAAATACCAGGAATCCATGGTTAGGTGCTCCAGCCACAGCAATATGTTTGAAATACTGTTAAAAGTATCAATCAATGCAGAAAGGCAATTTTTCCGGTGTGAAACAAGATCATTTTGTTACCTTTCAGTATGTTTTTGTATCGGGAAGTAATGGCAATTTCCCATGGTTTAAAGAAAGGCTTGAGAGAGAGCTGTTACAGATGAGACCATTCCAGTCTACATTTAGTGTGCATGTGGCAAGTATGTATATATTTGTCTTTTTCATTCTCTTACTTTGTAAAAAAAAACATCTTTAGAGCAAAATGCGTAACACTTAAAGGGATCAATAGTAGAGGAAAGAGTTTTGACCAAGTTATGGCATGGTAGTATATGTCACTTTTCAATATTTATAAATACAATGAAGAAAGAATTATTAATTCTATCTATATAATTATTTTTAGCACACCTACTTTTTGAGAAAATCTAAGCATTGCTTAAGTCGTTTCTGTTTGTTTCCCACCAATGGATGAATAATCATAAACCTAAGTGGGATGAGCAGCTTGGGGCTCAAAAACGATGCAGGTTCAAAATATTGTTAATTTGATAATCATTTCAATCACATTCCAGGCTATCACTTTCAATATCTTTCAATCAGCATTCAGCGTTCAACCAGGTAGCAATCATGTTTTTCCAATCTGTGATTAATCGATCCTTAAAAAGCATTCAATCAACAGAGTTCAATTGTATTTAGTTTTGGTGTTTCATTTTTACGTTAAAATAAAATTTGGTAATTCAAATAACAATGATAATTTTTTAACCCATTCCCACAAAACAAACTTTTAGACTGGTGAAAGAAGCTGCAGACAACAAGTTTGGGTCAATTGAATTTCATAATTTTCCGTCTTCTTGAATAGAAATCATTGTGGATAATGAAGACATTTCTTAAAACAAGCAATTTCTTAAGTTTTCCAAAGCTTTTTTCTTGAGGGGCGTAAAAAGGAGGGCTTGTTTGGGAATGAATTAAGATTATTTCTGATATTGTAGTGATTAAAATAAATTTTGCAATGATTGAACTAAACAAGAAAGCGTTCAACCTGCACAGAGTGAAAACGCTGTCAGCATTCAATCACAATCATTCAATCACGAATGTGAAGAGTTCAGCACTCAATCAGGTTACAATCAGATTGTCAAATTAATGATATTCTGTACTGTAGTGGTAGTACTGGTGTCAGAAATACCAAGAATCCATGGTTAGGTGCTCCTTCCCTCACAATATGACTGAAATACTAAAAGTGGCTATTAACCCCATTCAAACAAATTAAGTCTTATCTGTCATGCAGAAGTTTTAAAGTTTTGAGACTTTTCTGTGATTACAAGAATTGTTAATTTATAGTATATGTACAATTATGGATGAATTTCAAAAAATAATTTGGGACATGCGTCCATCATGAGCAAATGTGCCATTTGAAACAAATTTCCTGAAAGGTTCAAGGTCACAGCACAATGTTAGATATTTGGAAGACTCAGCATGTTGACCCTAGATGACTTTCTAGATACATTAACCGATTCTGACATATGAGAAAATTTTAGACTGTTCCAAATTAAAAGAAGATGCAGATGATAATCTAAGGTTGATGAAATTCTAAAATTCCTTGTCTTTTGTGGTAGAAAACATTGTTGACATAGAAGAAATTGCTTGATTCAAGCAATTTCTTCAATGTCCACAATATTTTCCAAAGCTTTTTTCTTGGGGGGAGGGGGGCTTAAAAAGGAGGGATTGTGTTTCAAAGTAGGACACAGGAAATATATGACATTATACATTTATTAAATTTCTAGTGAATTCAGTAGATTTAATACTAAGAAAGACTACTTATAGTGGAAATGGTATTTATAGGTACTGGTATTTCAAAGAAAAACTGTTCTAGGCCTGCTTTCATTCTTAACCCATTCCAACACAAGCCCTCCTTTTTACTCCCTCAAGAAAAGACCTTTGGAAAACATTGTGGAAAATGAGGAAATTGCTTGTATCATGCAATTTCTTCTTTATCCACAATGTTTTCTATCCAAAAAGATTGAACAAATTTAAAGTTCCATCAACCAGAACCTGTCATCTGCAGCTTCTTTCAATTTGGATCAATCTCAAATTTTGTTGTCTGGTAATGGGTTAATTAATAGGGATCATCATTATAACCTAGGGCTCAACTTCAGAGAAAAATTGAAGACTGTTTTAAAGTCTTCAATTCTTTTCTGAAGTTGAGCCCAAGGGGGCCCAACTCTAGAACCCAATGACCTACATCCATTAAACTGCATGATATTTTTGCCAATAATCAAAGGAAGTGTCCTTTTGCTTTTGGGTTATGTAGGTCAAAGGTCAAGGTCACTGAGGGACAAAAGCATTTTTTTCAATTATTCTAGTAATTGCATTACAAACACCAAACCATTTACAATTAATGATTTGAAATTTGTATTCTCTTACCTAAAAATAATCCTGTTTCTACAGATAATCCCACCTTAGATGCATGGTATGGTGCCAAAAAGTGGGCATCTTCACCTATCGTAGAGGATTACTGGATAACTAGAGGGGACTATGAGGAAATGGGCGCTGAGTATTTGAAAGAGTTTACAGCATCCAACAGATACAGGCCTACACCAGTCTTAATACAGTGAATCACTATTAATACATAAACCCATTACCAGACAACAAAATTTTAGACTGGTCCGAATTGAAAGAATCCACAGACAACAATTCCAAGTTTATGGAAATTTAATTTTTTTTTTCTTTTAGGATAGAAAACAATTTTGGTAATGAATAAATTGCTTGATACAACAATTTCTGCATTTCCATAGTGTTTCCAAAGCTTTTTCCTTGAGGGGCGTAAAAAGGAGGGATTGTTCGGGAATGTGTTAATCCATCAACAATCAACAAAATGTTATACTGGTCAAAACTCAAAGAAGTGGTAGACAACAATTCTTAGTTGAAAGGTTTCCCCAAAGTGATAATGTAAAATAGAGAAAGAAAGCATTGTGGATAATGCAGTTTTCCACATTACTTTCTCGAGCTTTTGATTTTTGGGGCAATAAAAAAAAAACAGGATCAAGTGGATATGGGTTAATACAGTGAATCACTATCAACACATTAGTTGACAATGAAACCTGGTACAAATAGAAAGAGGTTGCAGACAACAATGAAAATTGCATGCGATTTGAAATGAAACCATCTTATGTGGTAGCAGATATTGTTGGAAAAGAAGAAATTGCTTGTTACAAGCAATTTCTTCTTTTCCACAATATTTTTTTTAAGTATAAAATCACAGCGGTGTAAAAACCTGGATTTGTACAGGAAAGGGTTAATTAAATTTGAGGGAAAAGGAGCTGAATTCATGTTAAGTCTTTTAGCATCAAATAAACACACCCAACACCGGTCTTTATATATTGATATGGTGTAGGCATTATTTAGATGCGAGACCTAATTTCTACCTTGTCTGTGGTCAGGCATGAGGCAAGGGAATTAAAGTATACAAACAGACCAGCTTCTATAAAATTTTGTCAGCTAAAATTTTTTGTCTTCAACTTCTTTCAATTTGGACAAGTCTCAAATTTTATGACTGATTAATATGGGTTGAATAAACCAACTTGCCTCTCTCTTTAACCCATTCTCACACCCCTCAAGAAAAAGAGTTGGGATAACATTGTTGTAAAATGAAGAAATTGCTTGTGAAATGCAATTTCTTCATTTTCAACAAATTTTTTTACCCAAAAAGTTAAAAAAATCTAAAATTTCATCAACTTAAAATTCTTGTGTGCAAATTCTTTCCATTTGGCCCAGTCTTGTGTGGTAATGGGTTAAAAGGGTAAAATAACTTGATAGAAGACTTCTTAGCATTGGATTTGTGCAGATTGATTTTTGTGCTCTTAGTCAAATAAAGTGTACAAGTCTATTAATTCTTTTTTCTTTAATGGTTATATGTCCATCCTGGGGCGGCCGTGTCTGTTCTTTGTCTGGTGCAAAACTCCAGAACCTCATGCCTGATTGACTTGAAACTAAACAGTTTTATTCGTTAAATGATTACCGAGTGCAGTACACAAGAACCATAACTCTACTGTTATCATTTTTTAGTTATTGCCCATTGTTGCTTTTCAGACTAGAATTTTCTTTGAAAGTATAATAGATATGATCATGAAACTTCTCACCAAGTGGATGTGCAATGTATAAGATCCATAATTCTACTATACTTATTTTAAGTTATTACCCTTTGATGTTTTTCAGACTTGAATTTTATCAGGAACATATCTATGAAAGTTACAAAGGCTAGTATCATGAAACTTAATGTGTAGATAAACCCTAGAGAAAGTGTAGTGCACAAGAACTATAACTCTACAACACTTATTTTTTGAGTTACTCCCTTTTGTGGTTTTTAGCTCACCTCACCTGAGCACAAAGTGCGAGGTGAGGTATTGTGATCAGTCGTTGTCCGTCGTCTGTCCGTCCGTGTGTCCATCTGTCCTTCTGTCCACAATTTCTTTAAAAATCTTCTCCTCCTAAACCAGTAGGCCAATCAAGCTGAAACTTTGCAGGGATGTTCCTTGGGTGAAGTTCTTCAAAATTTGTTATAAGAATTTAATTCCGTCAATAACTCTGGTTGCCGCGGCATTTGAAAATGGGAATCTTTAGTAATTCTTTAAATATCTTTAAAAATCTTCTCCTCCTGAACCAGTTGGCCAATCAAGCTGAAACTTTGAAGGGAAGTTCCTTTGGTGAAGCTTTTCAAAAGTTGTTAAAAGAATTTAATTCCGTCAAAAACTCTGGATGCCGCGGCATTTAAAAATGGAAATCTTTAGTAAATCTTTAAATATCTTTAAAAATCTTTTCCTCCTTAACCAGTAGGCCAATCAAGCTGAATCTTTGCCGGGATGTTCCTTGGGTGAAACTCTTCAAAAGTTGTTAAAAGAATTTCATTCCGTGAAAACATCTTTTAATGGCGGCATATGAAAATGGGAAATTTTAGAAAATCTATTTTGTCTTTTTTTTCACAGACTACGAGGCCAAAGGCGTTTATATTTTACATAGAACTTAATCATATGGTTCTCTACCAAGTTTTTAAATATTTAATCTCTGGGGTAAAAAATGGCCCCGCCCCTGAGGTCCGAAGTTTGGAAAAATGCTTAATTTGAGCAATTTCAAAAGACTTCTCCTCTTAAACTATAAGGTCTAGGATATTCATATTTGGTATGTAGCATAACTAGATGGTTTTGTACTATATCACCAAAAGTTGTCTTCCTCGGGTCAAAAACGGCCCTGTACTAGGGGTCCAAAATTGGAAAAACACAAAATTTGAGTATGCTAAAAAAAAAGAAATCTTCATTTTAAGGCGGAGGGCATTTATATTTTGGGTGAAGCGTAGCCTGGCTGTTATCTATCAGTTTTTATTAAATTATGCCTGTAGGTCAATAAACACCCCTTCCCTGGGTGTCCAAAGTTTGTAAAAATGCTCAATTATACCATGTTCAATAGTCTTTTCCTCCCAATGTACAAAGTCTAAGGCATTCATATTTGGTATATAGCATATCCAGATGGTTCTCTACCATGTTGGCTAAAATCTTAGCCCTGGGATAAAACATGGCACTGCCCCAGAGGTCAAAAATTTTGGAAAACACTCAATTAGAGCAACATCAAAAGTCTTCTCCTTCTAAATATAAGGTGATGGGCATACATATTTGGCATGTAGCATGACTAAATAATTTTGTTCCATGTAACAGGAAAACATGCTCATAGGATAAAAAATATCTCTGCTCCTTGGGTCGAAAATTGTGTAAATCGCATGGAAAGAATACTTGTTCTTAAATATAGGTTCCAGAGCATTTACATTAAAAACATGGGATAACATTATTGTTATCTACCATGTTTACATCCTTTGGACAAACATGGTCCTTCCCAAGGCATCCAAAGATATGAAAAACGCTCAATAAGAGCATGTTCAAATATCTTCCACTCCTCATGTATAAGTTGCATTCATATTTTGATTTATAGTACATCCAGATTGTTCTCTACCAAGGTTGCTAAAATTACACCCATTGAAGTATCAGACAGTAATAAGAGTTTGATTGAAATCTAAATACAAAGAATTTCAGGTAGAAAACACTGTGAGAAATGGATAAATTGCTTGTCACTCCCTTTCTCACTATGTTTTTTTTTCAAACCTGAGGGTGACAAATTCTTGGATAGTTTGGTAATGGATTAAACTATAAAGCCAAAGGAATTCAATCTTATTGTAAAGCATTACTGGATTGTTTTGTACAAAGCCCAAAATCTTATATTTGTTTTATTTATTTTGCTCAAGTTGTGTCTTTTTTACACTAAAAAGTACTGTAATTTGCAGATGCCTCAGGTGAGCGATTTAGGACCATCATGGTCCTCTTGTTCAGACTTGAATTTTGTCCCTAGAATATCTCAAGGTATTATCATGGAACTTTATGTATAGATAGATCTCACAGAGGGGAAGTGCAGTGCACAAGAACCATGACTCTACTGTATTATTTTTAGCTCACTTCAGCACAAAATGCTCATGGTGAGCTTTTGGGCTCAATCTTCATGAAACTTGGCCAGTATAATTGCTAGGTCTTGAGGATGAAACGTATCGATTATGTGTAGGTTCTATTTGAAGAAATGGGAAAGGGACAATTTGACAATTTCTTTGTTAACACTCTAGAGGCCACTATTTGGGCTAAACTTCATGAAACTTGGTCAGGATAATCTTTCAATCCGAAGGATGAACCCTTTTGATTATGGGAAGTGTCACAGAAGAAACACAGAAGAATGGGGCCTTAGTGACAATTTCTTTATTTACATTCTAGAGGCCACAATTTTTGCTCAATCTTCATGGAACTTGGTCAGGATAATTGTTAGGTCATAGAGATGAACACTATCGATTATGGGAAGGTTTCATTGGAAAACACAGGATAAGGGGCCTTAATGACAATTTCTTTGTTTACCTTCTTGAGGCTTCAATTTTTTGCTTAAATTTCATGAAACTTGGCCAGAATAATTGTTAGGTCATGAGAATGGACCTTATTGCTTATTGAAGATTCCATTGGAAAACACAGGAAAAGGGGCCTTTGCTACAATATCTTTGTTTACAATCTAGAGGCCAATTCTCTCAGGTCAAAAGGATTTTTAGGACTTTTAGAAAAAGACGTGAAAGGTACCATGACCTCATTGTGAAGACCATTTAATTTTGAGTATGCACAGGTAGCAGTTGTGCTGCAGAATTTGGAGACCACTACAAGTACTACATAAAAGTCGATCAAAATTTTACCCTTAGAAGATTTGTATCTTCAGAAACAATGTGAATCATGCAAGCTAATATTGGATGTAATACATGACATCTTCCACAGCTCAACACTTGATCCATTCACATGCACAAAAATTTTGGACTGGTCCGAAATTGAAAGCAGCTACAGATAATGATTTCAAGTTAATGGAATTTTATCTAAATTCCTTTTTTTTTTTTTTTTTTTTTGGATAGAAAACATTGTGAATAATGAGGAAATAGCTTGTAACAAGCATTTTTCATAAAATTTTCCAAAGCTTTGTTTTTAAGATGCATAAAAAGGAGGGAAAGAGTGTTGACAAAATTTTAGACTGATCCAAATTCAAAGAAGTTGCATACGATAATGTTAATTTTGATTTTTTTTTTTTTTTTTTTTTAGGTAGAAAAAACAAAAATATAACGTGATGCTGTTATTCAACTATTGTCGAGGATACATTGTTCATATTTAGAACAAAGGTTCTTTGTTTTGATAGGCATCAATTGGTTGTAAGGTCAAGGTATTTCATAAATGTCAAGGTCAAATGCTTTTACATGCCCATACAAGATCCTACAGCCCAAATATCTATGCTCTAGGCTTTCTTGTTATAGAGAAGATGATTTTTGAAGATTTTCCATATGCCCAGTAGGGAACCAAATATAACTCAAAGGTCATCATGTGAACAAACTTGGTAGGAATTCCATAGGAAATGCTATTAAACAATGGGGTTTTTAAGGATTTCCTTTTAAGTTTCAATGTAAAATATAGTGTGCTTTGGTAAACTTCTATTCCAAGGGCAACATAAGACAAAAAAAAAAGATTTTTCTGCTGCAGTAGATATTTTATGTTATCTGGGTATTTGAATACAATACATGCAAACAGATCATATATGCAACTTAGATACACAATTACAAAGAAAAGATACGAACTGTTACACTCCTTGAACCTTTTGTGAAAAGCAAAAGTCCCATGCGCATCCTTTCATAGTACAGTTACTAGTAGTAATACAGTTGACGTAGATATAACTACGCTCTGATTACATTTTGTTTATAAGGCAATACTCATGCTTTGACAGAATGCAAATTAGAGTGCCTTCCTTATTTATTTTTTCCCCATCTTGGGTTCAAAGAAGATTTTCAAAAATTTCGTAATTTTCCCTTTCTATTAAGATGGCAACCAGAGTAAAGGATGAATTATATGAACAATTTGGAAGACCTACACTCAAAGAACATATTTCCCAAATTTCATCAAGATTAGCTTTCTAGTTCAGGAGGAGAAGATGTTTTAAG
The DNA here is from genome assembly GCA_946902895.1 of Fragum fragum. NCBI lineage: Eukaryota > Metazoa > Mollusca > Bivalvia > Cardiida > Cardiidae > Fragum > Fragum fragum. The sequence continues at coordinate 15,293,180 of OX336380.1, forward strand.
AAAATTATTGAAAGACACATGAGGACGACATTGGACGCTGGACACTGGTTGATCTGCAATCTATTTTAACAAATCACCGGATGATAACATTTTAGACTGGCTCAATTTGAAAGAGGTTGCAGATGACAATTCAAATCGTCAAACAGAGAAATAACCAACTTAAAATGTAGAAGACATTGTGGAAAGCGATTTCTTCTCTCCCCACAGCATTTTCCCATGCATAAAATCTCATACTTAAAGATGTGATTGCACTGGAAAAGGTTAATTTGGACCACTTTGAAATACATGTGTATTGTCATTTTGTATTCTGTTAAATCTAATAGGCATAGGGGGCTAGTGGCCAGAGAGCACTTACCAGAAAACCAAGTGACCTAGTTTTTGGCCCCAGCTGACCTTGTATAAAATCTCTACTTAAGAGATGAAGAGAATATTTTTTGTTTTTATGGAGGTATGAAGTGGATTCATACATTGGGTGATTAGGCTTTTCGGTTCATACCTCCATGAAAACAAAAAATATTCTCTTCATTTCTGAAAATTTAATAGCATCAAGCGAAAAAAAAACAACAAAAGCTTTACAAATTTTGATACCTTTTTGTATGGGACTATTTTGTGCGGAAGCATACTAAATCATTGCGTGCTCAAAATTTTTGTTTTGGAGTTATGAATGATATTTTTCGACCAATCAGAATGCTCGTTTTTTAATAGACGAAACTAAAAATCAAATTATTTGGAAATGAAACAAGAAGACTATCAAAGGTCCTGTATCCTTAACCCATTCCCACATAGTGACACCTTTTGGCACCCCTCAAAAAATAAGTGACACCTTTTTCCACATAGTGACACCTTTTGACACCCCTAAAAAATAAGTGGGAACACATTGTGTAAAATGAAGAAATCGCATCTTACAAGCAATTTCTTCATTTTCCACAATGTATTCTAATCTCAAAATTTAAAGATTTCATCAACTTAAAACTGTCGTCTGCAGCTTCTTTGAATTTGGATCGGTCTAAAATGTTGTTGTGTGGGAATGGGTTAACAGGAGAATGATAGCCCAAGCTTTATAATACAAACCAAATATCAACGCCATACAGTTTGAAAGGTTTTTTAGATATCCTTATAATGGAGTCAAATATAAAATCAAGGGTCGCACAGTAAAGAGCTTATTTTCAGAACAGGGTAATTTGTTTTTGTATTTTTGTTAAGGGTCAATACTCAATAGGCAGCGATCTAAGCCAAATATTAAATCTCTAGGCTTTATCGTTTATGAGGAGATTGATTGAATGGGATTTAACACCGCTTTTAACAATATTTCAGTCATTTCGCGGCGGCTGGAGCACCTAACAATGGATTCCCGGTTTTTCACGCACCAGTACTACCACAACATCCTGTCCTAGCCTCCAGCTGCTATCCCACTTATGTTTACGATTATCCATCCATTAGTGAGAGACAAATGTCGGAAAGAATATGTGCCGACGCCGGGGATCGAACCCATAACATCCCATGATTGAAGATTAGGAGTCTTACGCACTACCGACTGCGCTATGACGCTTATGAGAAGATTTTCAAAGATTTCCTTCTTTAATTTTACATAAAATCAAGGATCGCACAGAAAGGGGTAAATCGATAGAGTAAAGAATTTGATAGAGGGTCGTGGTGGTGTATACTAAGTATAAAAGGTCTAGTCCTACGGGTTTTGGAGAAACAGGGTTTTAAAGATTTCCTTCTTCACTCCTACGTAAGATCGGGGATTGCACAGCAAAATGCTAATTTTCACAATGGGTTACCGTAAAATTCTTACAGACACCAGGGTGGTCGTTTATTAGATGCTATAGATTTTAGAGACGATAAAAACGGTGCATGATTCCAAAAATATCAAATACCAACTCATCGACAGATTTGTTTGTTTGAATGGGGTTTAACGCCGCTTTAACAATTTTCCACTCATATGGTGGCGGCTGGAGCACCTAACAATGAAATCCTGGTATATCTCGCACCGGTACCACCATTACAATATTTCATAGCCCCAAGCTGCTATCCCACTCAGGTTAACGATTATCCACCCATTGGTGAGAGACAAATATCGGAAAGGATACGTGCCAACGTCGGGTATCGAACCTAACATCACATTATTGAAGATAATGAGTCCTGTGCGCTACCAGCTGCTCTATGACGACAGAAAAGTTAATTCCTGAAGGTCGCATCATTTTCAGATGACCAACTTGTAGAATTTAGACCCGTCCGAACAAAAGAAGTATCGACACCCCCCCCCCCCCCCTCGATAAGCTTAGAGTTATAGCGATAGCGTTTTCCGTCAAATCGTTCGTCCATTAACCTTTCCTTGTAAACACTAGAGTCCACAGTTTTCATCGGATTCGCTTCAGACTTTCTCAGTATTTCAGTCATATCGCGGCGGCCGCGTAGAACACCTAACCATGGATTCCTGGTATTTCTTAACATCAGTACCGCTAAAACATCCTTTCCAAGCCTTGAGCTGCTCACCCCACTTAGTTTTACGATTATCGACCAATTAGTGGGAGATGAAAGTTGGAAAGGATATTCACCGCGGCCGGGGATAGAGCCCTGGACCCCATGATTAGGTTCCCTGCGGGCATTGGCTACAGCCTCTGAAACAGGGGAAAAGGGGCCCTATAAGTTTAATTTTAAAAAAAATGCTAGAGTCCACATTTTTCATCGGATTCTCTTCAAACTTTCTATGAATGATTAAACCATTACAAGGATTTTTTCCACAGGAAAAGGAGCATTACAAAAATTTGATTGTAAAAATCCTCTTTAACACTCGAATCCACAGTTTTCATTGGATTTCCTTCAAACTTTCACAGAATGATTGTACCATTATAAGGGTCATTCTTTTCGAAATAGGGTGTAATCTCCGTCAAGTATCACGGGAAAGGGGCCTTGTTAAATCTAATTAAAAATCATCATCAAGTATTCTAGTTAAGACAATGAAATCCCCATATTTCATCAGATTCACTTTAAACTTTCGCATAATTATTGTGCCATCATTAGGATATTCTTAATCCATTGAATGCATACGCCGTAAAAAGTAGTTCTTGTGTATTTCAGGAATATAGCAAAATCTGCCTGCAAGTTCATCTCCTAGGTATATTTAGCTCACCTGAGCACATCGTGTGCAAAATGACCCTGGCCAAAGTTTTCAAAGAAGTTGCAGAAGACATTTTCAAATTGGTCAAAATTCTGAAATATTTAGCTCTTTGGTAGAAAACAATGTAGAAAACGAAGAACAATGTGGAAATTAAAGAAATTGCTCGTCACGAGCAATTTCTTCAATTTCCACATTGTTTTCCAGAACTATTTTCTTAAGGGGCATAAAGGAGGGCTTTGTATGGGAATGTGTTAACTCCTTTGTTACTTTAACCCTTTCCTGTTTATCAAAATTTTAGAGAGGTCCAATTTGAAAGAAGATGCATATGACAATTAAAATTGAGTGTAATTTGAAGAGAAACCAACTTTGCCTACGTGGTAGATCTATAACATTGTTGGAAAAGAAGAAATTGCTTGTAACAAGCAATTTCTTCTTTTTCCACAATGTTTTCTCAAGTATAAAATCACAGGGACGTAAAAACCAGGATTGTACGGGAAAGGGTTATCCTCGTTTATTTATCATAACAAAGGAGATTACATGTTCATTACAAAACCATGGTTTGCCAGCTTACAGTACTTTAAGTAATTTGATTTCTACTTTCGTTTTTAACACTTGTATCCGGCTCATTACATCAGTCGAATAGTAAGGCAGGGCAGCTGCCTGTTGTACTTCCTACTTGCTTATTATCTCAGTCAAACTGTCCTAATTGTTGTCTGTGACCAGAGGCGTAGACAGCCATCAGTCAATTCTCAGTTTGATAAACTGGGTTGGTTATACCTCCTATTCTAGCTTCGCCAGTAGATTATCAGAAAGAGGGCTACAATATGGTAGCAACCTCCATTCGCAGCTAAACCCCAAATATAGAGTAAGTAAGGCATTCAATCTAAATGTTTGAAGTTTTCAGTGTTACCAACTGCCAATGTTCATATTTAGTATTCTTATTTTCAAAAATAGGGGAATTAAATTATGCAATATTTGGAATCATAATTTTAAAACATCAGTCCCTCTTGTCAGAAATGAAGAATTTAAATTGTTATCTGCAACTTCTTTCAATTTCTGCCAGTCTAGTACTTTGCTGTCTGGTAACCCATTCCAGCTCAGAGACACTTTTAGACGCCCCAAAGGAAAGCTTTGGAAAACATTGTGGAAAATGAAGAAATTGCTTGTTACAAGCAATTTCTTCATTGTCCACAATGTTTTTTATCCTGAAAGATGAAACAATTCAAATTTCCATAAACTTTAAATTGTCTTCTGCAACTTCTTTCAATTTGGACCAGTCTAAATTCTTTCCATGGGGTAATGGGTTAAGGGGCATAATAAAGCGTGATAAAGATGGAGTTGGTTAAAGGTTTTACCCTTGTCATGCTGAATAAAATCCTTTTTCAGAGTTATACCTAGATCAAAGGATTGAGAGTACCGAATGGCCTTATTTTCAAATCACTTTTTAGCTCCACTGATGGAAAGCCAAAAAGCTATTTTCATGGTGTTGTGTCCAATATCTGTGCATGCATCTGTCCATAAATGTTATAAAAAAATTTCTCAGAAAGTACTCCACCTAATTCAACAAAATTTCACAGGCAGTGTTCAATCTAGCTTTGTATCATAGGGGGCCCAATTGGCCCATGGCTCTTGGTCAAGGGGGCCATGCGATACAAAAACGTAGACAAACTATTGAATTACAAGGTTTTAAATGTAACAAACCCTAACAATTTGATAATAAATATATTGTTTTGAATATATTAAATCTACTAGAAAAAGTTAAGACATTATTTCCATGACTTCATTCAGAGAAGTCTTATTGAATTTGTGATTGAAGTGTGCCTTTTGGGCCCAGTCTTCATTTTGAAGGGGGTCATTTTGGATTTTAGAGGGCCATTTTAGCCATGGCCCCCTCTAGATTGAACACTGCACAGGAATGATCCCTGGGTGACTCCTTATCAGATTCCTTCAAAGGATTTTGATTGGATGAAGAACATAACTATTATGGTTGGAGCTCATATCCCTATTTGGTGATAACTTTGAAAATTTACACAGAAACCAATAGATGGATTATAACCAAACTTGACAGGAATGATCCTTTGATGACCATTTTAACCCATTCCCATACAATGACTCTTTTTATCACCTCTCATAAAAACAGTAGGGAAAACATTGTGGAAAATGAAGGAAATTATTTATTTTCCACTATGTTTTCTACCTAGAAAATCAAAATTTCATAAACTAGAAATTGTCATTTGCAACTCCTTTCAGTTAAGACCAGTCTAAATTTTTGTGGTTAAAAAAGGTTGATGATATTTCAAAAACATTGTCCTCTTTGGTAGAAAAACAAAATGGTGGAATGAAAAAAATGCTTGAATAAGTAATTTTGCTTGTAGCAAGCAATTTCTTCACTTCCACAATGATTTTCCAATCTCTTCTCTTTAGTGACAAAAAAAAGCGATATTTGTGGGAATAGGGTTAGGGGAAAAGTATTTTGTCAAAAGCAGTATTTTTAACACCAGCCCCCCCCCCTCCCCAATAAGGGTTGTTTCAGAAAATACTATATAAATAGGTTTCTGGCTATTGTTGAATTTAATTCATTTGGTCAATAAAATTTTGTTATGTGGTTTAATGTAAATGCATTCCAAATTGATAGAAGGAGGAGATTTCCTTTCAGATAGAGGAAATGTTTAACAAGAGGCCTATAGGTCCATATCGGTCACCTGAGTCCAAAAAGCACAAAAACAAATAAAAGTCCACCAGATTATGCTACATATTAAATATCAAAGCTCTAAGCCTTTTAGTTGGGGAGAAGAAGATTTTTACATCATAAGCCGACTAACTTCGGACATCTTGAAACTAGCTAATTCTGACCCTGGGGCCATAATTTATACATTCTTAATGGGGGTCCACCTGGTGATGCTACATACACAATATTAAGGCTCTAGGACCTCCTGTTTGGGAGAAGAAGAATTTGAATTTTCACTATATAAGCCCTATGTAAAATTCTTGACGTCCGGGAACGGGCTAATTATGGCCCCAATATTGATAGAGATCCACCAGATACCAAATATCAAAGCTCTAAGCGTATCTGTTTGAGAGAAGAAGATTTTGTACAAATTTCACTATATAAGCCTATGTTAAATTTGTAATATCCGGATATGGCCTAATTTTAACCCTGAGGCAATAATTTTTACTATCTTGATAGAGCTCCACAAGAGTATGCTGTATACCAAATATCAGAGTTCTAGGTCTTCCTCTTTGAAAGAAGAAGATTTTGACAAATTTCACTATATAAGCCTATTTTAAATTTGTGACATCCGGAAATGGGCTAATTTTAACTCTGGGGCAATGGTTTTTATAATCTTGATAGAGCTCCACCAGATGATGCTTTATACCAACTATCAGAGTTCTAGGCCCTCCTGTTTGGGAGAAGAAGATTTTTAAAAATTTCACTATATAAGCCCTTTGTAAAACTTGTGATGTCCGGTAATGGGCTAATTCTGTCTCTGGGGCCATGATATATACCATCTTGGAAGAAATGACAAGATGATGCTACATACCAAATATAAATGCTCTGGGCCCTCTAGTTTGGAGAAATTTTCACTATATAAGCCTATGTTAACCTTGTGATGTCTGGGATCGGGCTAATTTTAACCCTGGGGTTATAATTTATACAATATTGATAGAGGTCCACTTGATGATGTCATATACCAAATATCAGAGCTGTAGGTCTTTTGGTTTGGTAGAAAAAGATTTTCAAAGTTGTCACTTTGTAAGCTTATGTACCCCCCCCCCCCCCTCCCCCTTTGCCCCCCCCCCAGCACGGCCATTTCTAGACAGATTTTTTTTTTTGTATTAACTTGATAGTCCTTGCTCTAAAGACTCTAAATACCAAATGTGAATCTTATCTGACAGCCGTACCCTCTTTTGCCCCTTATGGAGCCCCAAGGGGAGATAACTCCATGACATGTGCAAATCTGAAGCGCCTTCCCATAAGGATGCTTCCTGCCAAGTTTGGTTGAAATCTATCCAAGGGTCTTAAGAAGAAGTCGAATATGTAAAAAGTAAACGCACAACGCAAGACGACTGACAAAACACGATCGCAATAGGTCACCATGACCTTTGGTCAGGTGAACTTAAAACTTCTTCACCCATTTCATACTGAGCTAGGAAGTAAAGAAAAAAATCAGATTGCAAATAATGTGCAGTCTGAACTTAGTCTACACCTCCTTTTTTCACTGTTTCAAACATAGTTGTTTATGAAATTAATTTTCAAATGAAATACAGTATCTCTAGAAGGCTTCCTATTTCTTCTAGACCTTTGTTTTACTACATTTTTAGCTCCACTGGCTGAAAGCCAGTGAGCTATTGTCATGGTATTTTGTGCGACGTGCGTCAGTCCGTCTGTCCAGTCGGTCGTCCGTACGTCTGTCCTTCCATCCATAAACTTTTACTTTGAAAATCTTCTCCTCAGAAAGTATTGAACTGATTTCAACCAAATTTCACAGAAATGATCCTTGGGTGACCCTCTATCAGATTCCTTCAAAGAAATTTCGATCGGATGAAAAACATGGCTTAAATGGGCGGGGCTAATTTCAATATATGATAAAAGCTTTGAAAATCTTCCTCTCAGAAACAAGTGGGTGGATTTCAACCAAATTTCACAAAAAATTTTATGATCCTTGGGTGACCCTTTATCAGATTCCTTCAAAGAATTTTGATCGGATTAAAAACATGGCTTTAATGGACTGGGCTAATTTCCATATATGGTGAAAGCTTTGAAAAACTTCTTCTCAGAAACCGGTAGATGGATTTCAACCAAATTTCACAGTAATGATTCTTTGGTTACCCTTTATCAGATTCCTTCATAGAAATTTGATTGGATGAAAAACATGACTTTAATGGGTGGGCTTATTTCCATATGGTAAGAACTTTGAAAATCTTCTAATAACCTAGTGGATGGATTTCAACTAAATTTCACAGAATTGATCCTTGAGGGAACCCTATCAATTTCCTTCAAAGAATTTCGATTGGATGGAAAACATGGCTTTAATGGGTGGGGCTAATTTCCATATATGGTAAAAGCTTTGAAAATCTTCTTCTCATAACCGGTGGATGGATTTCAACTAAATTTCACAGAAATGGTCTTTGGGTGACCCTTTATCAGTTTCCTTCAAAGAACTTTGATCAGATGAAAACCATGCCTCTAATGGGCGGGGCTTATTACCATATATGGTAAAATTTTTGAAATTCTTCTTCTCAGAAACAAGGGAATGGATCTCAACCAAATTTGACCAAAATGATCCTTGGGTGACCTTTTATCAGATTATGAAAAAGAATTTTAATTGGATGAAAAATATGGCTTTAATGGTCAGAGCTAATTTCCATATATGGTATAATCTGAAACTTTGCAAATTTCTCAGAAACCTGTTGATGGATTTCAACCAAATTTCATGGAAATGATAGCCAGATGACTGTTTGTCAGATTCCTTCATATAATTTTGATTGGTTGAAAAACATGGCTATTATGGTGGTGGGTTATGTCCACATATGGTATACAGTGAAAATTTTACATAATGAATTTCACATAACTTGACTTGACTTTTGTGAAAACAATGAAACTTTTGAAATGGTGTTCTAGAACTATTTCAAAGATTTCAATGATTTAGATTTATTTTCATTATATTCAGTTTATTCTAAATTAATGGAAAAATTTGCTTAATCAGTACATTCATGCCTGTGGAGCGATACAGGCGCTCAAGAGCCTCTAGTTTTATACCCTGCTTTGAAGAAGAGGGGGTTGTCAAGGTTTATGTCTGCCTTTCCTTCTTTTTCAGAAGGGATTTGAAAAAACGTGGGATTAATCAGAGCTACAGACAGAGAGCATAATTTGTATCTTAGATTTAAATATTTCACCAATACTAGCATAAATAGACAATTCGAATGAGTACCCACAGCATAAGGTTTCATTGAGAAATTAGGATTTTAGAATGCTGTTACCACCTCTTATCTAGATCTCTGATTAACCCAGTTCAATGTCATCTTTTTTAGGTTAGTTTGTTACAATGGCCGAGGAAGAAGAGAATGAAGAATACTTCATTGCCTTGTTGAGTATGGTTGTTGATGTTGGGACCGACGTTCTTCTCAAAGTTTTGGAGAGAAAAATTCCAGAGCCAGCAAATTTCGAGACTTTTTTAAAAGCAAATGAGAAAAAAATCAAACAAATGAAAAAGCATAACATAATAAATGATGCGCAGCTTTGTATAATAACCAAATTTGATATTGCAAACTTTGATATATCATTAATTTATACGCTGTTGAGAAATTTAACAAACATTGAAGAGCCGTTGGGTGGTTGGAATATAGCTTGCCCTCGCAGTAGTGACAATTCTGAAAGGGCTTCTTTGATAAAACTGAAAAAGGTTAGGAATGAAGCCTTACATCTTGCAAGTACAAAAATGAATAAAGTTACATTTGAAAAATTTTGGATGGAAGCCAAAGATAGTTTAGTAAGGCTTGCTGCTACTGTGAGCCAGGCTGAACATTTGTCTGTGAATCGGAGAATCCAAAAGCTAGAAAACAAATTGCTGAAGAATGACAGTGATATTAAAACAAATTTGAGAAAAATAGCTCAGTGGAATTTAGAAGATAAATGGACAAATCTGCTGCAAAAGGTAACGGGAAATTTGTAATTGTGATTAATGACTCTTAACCTATTCCTACACAGTGAAATTTTAGACTGGTCCAAATTGAAAGAAGCTGCAGATGACAACTTAAAGTTGATAATATTTTATATTCATTGTTCTTTTTGGATAGAAAACATTGTGGATAATGAAGAAATTGCTTGATACAAGAAATTTCTTCATTATGCACAATGTTTTCCAAAGCTTTTTTTCTTGAGGGGTGTAAAAAGGAGGGATTGTATGGGAATGGGTTAAAGATATGTCATGCAAAAAAAGGACAGTTTTAATGCCTTGATCAATTTTAATCGGTTTGCATTAATAGACAGGCATAAATGACTGCTGAAGCTTTTAGCTTTATTCTTTTGTTCATCTGGTTAGAGTCCTATTGCCAGCATTGTCGCCTGCTGCAGAAAACTTTGACACTTTGATATATCTCTGAAAACAACACTCTTAATATTTCGTACACTTAGTGAGACCAACTGTTCTGGCTTGATTCAAATTCATATTCTAAAGATCAAGGTCACATCAGAAGGTCAAATTTTTCATTTGCCTTTATCTCTTGATCAAATTGGCAGATACTTAAATTAGTGATGTGTCCTAAGCAGAACTCTGACATAGTTTCATAAGAATATTTGATGGTTTTAGAAACAAAAAGTTGGATTTTATTTGAAACATATTTTATCTTTCTCAATTTACTTGACTTGAGACAACAAGCTGGTAAATTAAAAAAAATTGCTAAAAGTGCGCTTCAATGGACCAGTACAAAATAGTTGAAACTGCCTGTAGACATATAGGCAATTACAACTGTTTCAAGCTGATTCATCAACTTGTTTGTTTTGAAAAATACCCAGAAAGGAAAAGATATATAGTATGCCGACAGAATTCTACCAAAGATGCACCATTGCAGGATCAGCACACAAAAAAAGTTAAAGATAGCCCCTCCAAAAATATGTCATGGGCCAGCTGGTGCATTAAAAAATATAAACCATGTGCTGTAGGTACAAAGAATTCTTGAGGCAAATCACCGGATGTTTTTTTTTTTTTTAGCTGACCTGAGCACAAAGTGCTCTGGGTGAGCTTTTGTGATAAGTCATCATTTTGCGTCAGTCTGTCCATCTGTCCATTCATAATTACAAATTCAACGGTTTGCAGAAGAAAACTTAAAGTGAATTTTATATGAAATAACCATTCAATAGGTTAGAAAATATGGTGGAATTTGGTGGAAAAACAAGAAATTGCTTGTTTCAAGAAATTTCTTCTTTATCGGCAAGGTTTTCTCAATTATAAGATCTTCAGGAAGGAAAATCTAGGGATTAAACAGGAAAGGGAAGGAAAGTAATTTTATACCATTTGCAAAAATAAACATAATTTACCCTTTTTCACTCAACCAAATTTGTCTTGTCCAAATTGAAAGGAATTCCAGAAGACAATTTGAAGTTTATGAAATTTTAGATTTTTTCAAATTTCTGGGTAGAAAACATTGTGAAGAATGAAGAAATTGCTTGTGATGTTTTTCTTGAAGGGCATCATAAAGCATATGATCATTGTGTGGGAACGGGTTAAATAATTAAGAGGACTAAATATTTTCATTTTGCTAATTTCTCATACTTGTAGCTTAGAGAACATAGTGATAGACTTGGAGCCCTGGATGATATTAAAGACATGGTTAGGGATCTTCAAGTAGATATTGAACGGATAAAACAAAGCTCAATTGGAGGATTTTCTCAGCAGGCTCAGGTATGAACTAAATTACTATGTTGCTGAACCCTTTCCTGTTTTTTTTAAATTTTATACCGATCGAAATTGAAAGAGGTGGCATACCACAATTAAAATCTAATTCAATTTAAAATGAAACCATCCTATGTGGAAGAAAATATTGTGGAAAAGGAGAAATTGCTGTCTATACATTGGATTAACCCTTGCCATGCTGATCCCCGAATATTCCTGCTTTGGCAGGAGGCGTAGACAAAGATCAGCCTGGACATAAGTGCAGTCTGATCTTAGTCTACACCACCTGCTTGTCGTCTTTAAGCCAGAATTGTCCATAAGATTGTTTTCCAAACTAAATATGACCCTGACAACAGGCCTACAGTACCATCAGTGCTTTGATTTTAATCTATTTCTGTACAAGGTTTTTATTCAGCATGACAAGGGTTGAACCATACCACACAAATCTGCTTTTTGACAACTTGAAGACGTGTTACTCTATGAGAAAGAAGAAATGGCTTAGAACCAGCAATTTCTCTTTTTCTCACAATTTGTAAAACTGTTTTTCCATAGGAAAAATCTGACCAATAGATTGGTGAATGTCCATGGCAACTGGATGGGCTGTCAACTAGTTGGTCTGTTGGATCGGTGTTTATTTTACCTTGTGTGTGCAACTGGTCCTTCAATGGATTTTGATGAATTTTTCTCCAAATGTTTGTCTTCATGGTACCTATAGCATATTATCAGCCTCCTGTGATTCACTGCATTGTCACGCAGAAAGGAGACTTATTGTCAAAATACTAGTTTGTGCAAATACTTCTACAATTCCTGACAGATTTTTATTGATTGAAGCCATTGTAAACTTGGTTTTGTGACAATTTTGTCTCTAATTACCACAACTTGAACTTATTTTCTAATTTCAGCACACTTTGAAATGTTGTCCCCCTCTTATGAATTACATTATCACCTCTTTATAATGGCATCACTCCTTCCTTAGAAAGGCATTGTACCCCCTTTACCTGAAAATTATCCCCTCTTCAGAAATTAACTATCCATCTGTACAATTTTTCCCTCTTTACAGTTGCATTATCCATTCTTTACTATGGCATTACCCCCTCTTTAGAATAAAATTACCCCTTGACTTTAGAATAACATTACCCCCTAACTTAAGAATAAAATAAACCCCCTCTTTAGAATAACGTTACCCCCTGACTTTAGAATAACATAAACCCCCTCTTTAGAATAACATTACCCCCCTCTTTATAATTTATTTTTCCCCTTTACAATAACATCCCCTCTTTAGAATGGCATAATCCTCTCTTTGACCCTTTCCTGTTCAATGCCTGATTTTTATGTCCCTGTGAATTGTGGAAAAAGTATAAATAGCAATTTCATCTTTTTCCACAATATTTTCTATCCTACCGAATGGTTATTTGTTCAAATTATATATAAATTAAATTATTATCTGCAATACCTTTTAATTTGGGCAAGTCTAAAATTTTGCAAAACAGGACCTCTGAAAGTAGATGAAGAGAGACTATGAATCTTCTTCAATTGATGGGACTGAAATATTTTCACAGGGAAGAATTGACCAATTTCTGGACCTGCCCTTGAACTCCTTTGGCCACACCCATTGACTCTGACAGGAAGTCCATCTTTGATTTTAAACTACTTTATTTTGCAAAATTTATGGCCAGTAGCATGTAACAAAAAAGTAGAATGGTTGGTTGACGACCTAAACATCATAATTATAGTTACAGAATAAGCTGTAGTTATGACGTTTTAGCTGCCAAACCAACAAAATTGGTTGATGTCAGAGTTCAGACTTCAATCCCAGGGTGAATGAATTATTTGATTGGACAATATATTTCAAGATTGACATCCAAGATTAGTCAATTCCAAAATGACAATCCAGCAGATATATTTGTAGTTTCAGCCAACATCACCACCTATCAACCCAACTCTTGCGGAAGACCAAGCCATTAGATACCAAGTAGATCAAATCAGTCAAATGATGCAAAACATGATGTGTAAGTAATCTTTCAAGTTTGACCCATTAACAAACAATGAAATTCAAAGAGGTTGTAGACAACATATTGTAAGGTGCATGTAAATTGAATAAATTTGCGCTATTTTGGTGGAAAATGGGGGGGGGGGAGAAGAAATAACTTGTTTTTTCATCTCTAGTCTAAAAGTTTGTCATCTGATAACCCGTACCCAAACAATCCTGCTTTTTTACGCCTTTCAAGAAAAAAGAAAACATTTTGGAAAATGAAAAAAATGCTTCTGACAAGCATTTCCTCCTTATTCACAATGTTATTTGGACCAATCTAGAAATTTTGTTGTGTTGTATTTGGTTAAGTCCTTTTTCACATTAAACATTGTTATGCTGTACCCAGAATATTCCCTTTAGGTAGGAGGTATAAACAAAGATCCGCCTGCACATATGTGCAGTCTGATCTTAGTCTACACCACCTGTTTGTCCTTTTCAAGCTAGTTGTTTATAAAATTAATGTTCAAAAGAAATATTGACCCAAAACTAGTGATTTAACTATTTACTGTATAATCACTGGTTTTTACTTCCATGCAATTTTGTACTTAAGAAAACATTGTGATAAATAAAGAAATTGCTTGAATCAATGTCTACCACATAGAAAGGTTTCGTTTCATTTTTGCACTCACTTTTCATTGTCGTCTGCAACATGTTTCAAATTTTGCCAGTCTAAAATTTCAAGAAACAGGAGAGGGTTAAGTACTCTTAGTCCTTTGATTTTATTAAAATTCTGACAAGGGTTAATCCATTCCCACACAGTGACGCTTTTGGATGCCCCTAAAGAAAAACAATTGGGAAAACATTGTGCAAAATGAAGAAATGTTTGTAACAGCCAATTTCTTCATTTCTTCCAATGTTTTCTACCCAGAAAGTTGAAAAAACCGAAAATTCCATAAACTGTAAATTATCGTCTGCACCTCCTTTCAATTTGGTCAAGTTTAAAATTTTGCCGTCTGTTAATGGGTTAATAGTCACAAATAACTCTTACTAGCTCTTGTGCTTCTTTTTCAGTGACATTTTACAGCGGGTATGAAATGTTTAACAGGCAAAATGATAATGCTGAAATGCCTATAACCAATAATACAGCTTTTACTGATGGTGAAATAAATGAGATCTCAAGAAAAATTGGTAAGTTATAACTTCTTTTATTCTACCTTATGTGAAAAAAGTCGTGAAATTTATGATTTGAAAATTTCCTCATGGTAATATTTGTAAGCTTTCAACAGTCTTAATCAAAATTTAACAATATTACCAGACAATCAAATTATAGGCTGGTCCAAATTCTAAGACATTCATTTTTAGCTCCACAGGCTGAAAGCCAGCGAGCTATTGTCATGGCACTGTGTCCGTTGCGTTCAAGCAAATTTCACAGAAATGATCCTTTCGTCACCCTATATCAGATTCCTTCAAAGGTTTTTAATCAGATGAAAAATGTGGTTTTAATGGGCAGGGCTAGCTTCAATATATGTTTAAAGCTTTGAAAATCTTTTTCTTAGAAACCAGTTGATGCAAATTTTCAACCAAATTTCACTGGATTGATGGGCTGGTGACTTTTTTTCAGATACCATCAACTTTAATTTTGATTTGTTGAAAATATGGCTTTTATGGTTTAGGCTTATGTCTATACATGGTCTCCAGTGAACTTTTTGAAACGCCATTCTTGAATGGCAGATTTTTACATTCATCTTAGTAGGGTGAACTGTGTTAAAGGGTTAAAAGTTCATAGTGAGTTTCTGAGACTTCAAGATTTTTGTGTATGTATACATGGATTGACTAATTAACACCGAATTTTCAAGGAGACTGTTGTAGATCAGATTACACCAGTTAGTTATTTACAGTATTTAAAGTCTTCACAGACTTAGATAATGTATTTGCAGTTCTACAAATAGATCAGTTTGTTGAAGGCGGTAGAAAGTGGTAGAAAGTATGGTTTTGTCTTAATGGTTACTGCTCTTGGATATGAAAGATAAAACCTTATTATTATCAAGGGAAATATGGATTATATATTTCAAGCCATTACAAGACAACATGATATAAGACTGGCTCAGATTGAAAGCAGTTGCAGGTAACAATCTTAAATTGTTGGAATGAAGAAAATCTTTGTCTTTTAGGATAAACAACATTGTTGACAATGAAGAAATTGCTTGTAACAACTTGAAATTGACCTTTTAACCCATTCCCACACAAGAAAATTTTAGACTGGTCCAAATTGAAAGAAGCTGCAGACGACATTTTCAAGTTGATGGAATTTTAATTTTTTTCGTCTTTTGGGATAGAAAACATTGTGGATAATGAAGAAATTGCTTGTTATAAGCAATTTCTTCATTGTCCACAATGTTTTCCAAAGCTTTTTTCTTGTGGGGCGTAAAAAGGAGGGCTTGAGTTGGAATGGGTTAACCCATTACATCATGATGAAATCTTAGATTGGTTCAAAATGAATGAAGTTTGATATCACAATTTCAAGTTGCTGGAATTTGAAAAATCTTTACCTTGTTGGTACTTTTCATTGTTCACAGTGTTTTCCAAAGATTTGTTCTCGAGATGCTTAACCGTTGTCATTCTGTATAAATTACTTTACTGAACTGCTGTCAAATCAAAGGGCTGAAAACACTGATAGAACTTGTTGTTCAACAATCAATATTTCTTTACGAAATCAACTTCATAAGCAACTCTGATGGGAAAAGTACAATCAGGAGGTGTAGACTAAGATCAGCCTGCACATAAGTGCAGTCTGATCTTAGTCTTCACCTCCTGCAAAAACCGGAACATTCCGGGCTTAGCATGACAAGGATTAAAAAACAGGATTGAATGGGAATGGGTTAAATGCAATTGCAGAAACTTGTGCTTAATTTGACATGCTTACTTTCAAGTTCCTTAACCTTTCAATCAAAACTGACATTGTAACAAATTTTTTCATAGCTTAGGCCATTCCCACACTGAAACACTTTTTGATGCCCTTTCAGAAAAACAATATGGGAAACAAATGTCCATAATGAAGCAATTTTCTCATTTTCCACAATGGTTTTCACCCAGAAAGTTGAAAAATAAACTTTAAATTATCATCTGTGACTCCTTTCAATTTGGACCAGTCTTAAATTTGGCCATCTAGTAATAGGTTGAAAACTCTAAAATTAAGGATTGTAACTGTAAATTCATTTTCATGGGAATTCTGTGCCTTTTTCATCTGAGGTTCATTACTAACCTCCATCCTTTAAAACATTACAGCGCAGGTTCAGGTATCTGCAGACAAATTAAGTTTTAGAAAATCAAAAGATAGTTATTGCAATAGTACTCTCATAGCTGAATTAACTCAACATGTAACATTACACTTTAGACCAGTCAAAATTAAAAAAAAAATTCCTATGGTGAATATGATTCAGTTTATATTGAATTTCTGAAAACACCATTTCCTTAATCAGTACAATCAGGCCTGTGGAGCAATACAGGCGCACAAACGCCTCTAGTTTATTGTTTTATTTTTTTTTTTGGGGGGGGGGACATTTTCAAAAAACCTTGTCTTTTTGGGGTAGAAATCAATATGGAAAAGGAATCTAGCAATGTCATCATTTTCCACGATGTTTTTCAAAGCTTTATTTCTTGAGGGGCATAAAAAGTGGGGTTGTGTAATCCTTTATTATTTGACTGGTCCAGATTGAAAGAAGTTGCAGACAGTAATTT
Source organism: Fragum fragum (assembly GCA_946902895.1). Taxonomy (NCBI): domain Eukaryota; kingdom Metazoa; phylum Mollusca; class Bivalvia; order Cardiida; family Cardiidae; genus Fragum; species Fragum fragum. Next base: position 15,310,407 of record OX336380.1, read on the forward strand.
TCAGGTACACCTGAGCACAAAGAGCAAGGTGAGCTATTGTGATAATTCATGGCCCATCGTCCATCTGTCTGGCCATCATCAAAAAATCTTCTCCTAACCCAGTAGGTCAATCAAGCTGAAACTTTGCAGAGATGTTCCTTGGGTGAAGTTCTACAAGTAATTTCTTCAATTTCCAAAATGTTTTCTGCCCTAATATTAAAAAAGATTAAAAAAGTTCATAGCTTTTGAATTATCGTCTGCAACTCCTTTCAGTTTGGACTAGTCTAAAATTTTGTCATCTGGTAATGGGTCAAGGGGTATAAATAAGCATCATACCTCAATGAAAACAAAAAAATGTTCCTTTCATTTATTGTAATTCAAACCTTAAAACCTTTAATCCTTGTTATGCAGAGTAAATGCTTACCACAGGAATTGTATTACAATCAAAGGGCTGAAATTACTGGAAGATCTAGTTGTAAGTCAACATTTCTTTCAAAATTTAATCTCAAAAACCAACTCTGATTTGAAACAGACAAAAATGTGTTGTAGACTGAGATATTGTCATTTTGGTTAGAAAATATAATGGATAATGAAGAAATTGCTTGAAAAGGCAATTTCTTCCTTTTCCAAAGTGTTTTCAGAAGCTTTTTCTTGAGCTGCAAATAAATGCGGTGTTGTGTGGCATTGGGTAAAGAAAAAGTCTCATTATATACCTATATTCCCAGTAAAATATATACATTCTGTACAGACAAAATCTGACATGACAGAAAAAATATCTGCATCTGGTAATGTCAAATACGGTTCCATATAAGGTAGTAGTAGATGAGTAGATGATGTCATTTTCATTCTGTATATGACATCATAATGTAAATCAACATAATTATAGTGGTAGAGGAGAAGGGTAGAAATACAGTTGGTGTTTTTAGCTCACCTAACCACTTAGTCAACTTTTACCTTGTGTGCACTCTGGAGGTCACTTTTTTGGCTCAAATGTCTTGAAACTTGGTCAGAATGTTGGTCTACATGATATCTTGGATAAGCTTGAAAATGGGTCATGTGGGGTCAAATTATAGGTCACCAGGTCAAATCTTAGAAAAACCTTTTGTGCACTCAGGAGGTCACATTTTTGGCTCAAATGTCTTGAAACTTTGTCAGAATGATTGTCTACATGATGTCTCAGATGAATTTGAAATGGGTTATGTAGGGTTACAAGCTCCAATCTTGTGTGTCATTTAGAGGACACGCTTTTGGCTCAAATGTCTTGATATTTGCTCAAAATGTTTGTCTGCATACAATATCAGATGAGTATGAAAATGGGTCACATGGGGTCAAAATCTAGGTCACTAGGTTAACTCTTAGAAAAACCTCGGTTGCACTGTAAAGGTCACATTTTTGGCCAAAATGTCTTGAGACTTGGTCAGAATGTTTGTCTACATGATATCTAGGCTTAATTTAAAACTGGGTCATGTGGGTCTAAAACTAGGTCAGCAGGTCAAATATTAGAAAAGCCTTGTGTGCACTCTAGAGGTCATATTTCTGGCTCAAATTTCTTTATATTTTGTCAAAATTTTCGTCTGCATAAGATCTCGGACAAGTAAGAAAATGGGTCATGTAGGATCAGAATCTAGGTCACTAGGTCAAACTTAAGAAAAACTTGTGTACATTCTAGAGGTTATAATTTTGGCTCAAATGACTTGATACTTGGTCAGATTTTTTGTCTACATGATATCTTGGATGAGTTTGAAAATGGATCATGTGAGATCAACAACTAGGTCACTAGGTCAAACTTGAGCAAAACCTTGTGAGCACTGTAAAGGCCCTTATGCATCACAGGTCTTTATATTTGTTCAGAATGTTTGTTTTCATGATCTTTGTCATATTCGATATTGGGTCTATTGGTTAATCTTATGATAACCATCCTTTCTATGAAGTCACTATACTTCTGGCATAGGCATCATAAAACATGAAAAGAATGTCTCTCTTGTTTAATTTTTGAGACAAGACTTCGGTAACAAGATTAGTTAGGACAAGAAAAGGTCATTTGTGCCATTTTACTTCTATATCAATTGACTCAGGTGAGTGCTTTAGGGCCAAAGGCCCTCTTGTTTTATCATTTCATCTAATTTATTCAATAAAAAAATAAGTATATAATAATTGACTATGTTATGATTTTGAAACAACATCTTTTATTATATTTTTTTCAGAAAATCGAGCAGAATCGAGAGGGATTAATCTAAGTTGGAAGAACTTGTTCCCCAATCGATATGAAATAAATAGGTTTAAACCAAACCATATTTTCTTCATGCTGCAGATGAAAATTTGATATTCTACTTTAGACCTTCAGTCTCATGGAATATCAAAATTTTACTCTGCAGCTCGAAGCAATTATAAGAGGTTACGGTTATATCACTACCATAACATAATGTTCCCGATTTATTTGCACTAGTGACTAATGTTATCATACAGGAGGCCAATGGGAGATGCTTTCAACATATTTAGGATTCACAAGTGCCCAACAAGATGCCCTAAGGTTCAACTATCAAGGCCAGGTAAACAAAGTACCTCCATTAAACCATTGCCAGGCAAAAAATTTTTTTAGACTGGTCCATATTTAAAGAAGTAGTAGACGATAATTCAAATTTTATTAAATTTTACAATTTTTAGCTCCAGTCAGAGAGCGTTGTCATGGTTTTGTGTCCGTTGTGCATGTGTCCGGTCGTACTTCTGTCCGTCCGTAAGCTTTTCCTTTGAAAATCTTCTTCACAGAAATGATTCTTTGGTGACCCTCTTTCGGATTAATTCAAAGAATTTTGATCGGATGAAAAACATGGCTTTAATGCAAGGGGCTAATTTCCATATATGGTGAAAGCTTTGAAAAACTTCTTCTCAGAAACTGGTGGTTGGATTTCAACCAAATTTCACAGAAATGATCCTTGGGTGAACCTTTATCAGATTTCTTCAAAATTTTGATTTCATGAGAAACATGGCTTTAATAGGCGGGTCTAATTTCCATATATGGTAACAGCTTTGAAATGGTCTTCTTAGAACCTAGTAGATGGATTTCAATCAAAGTTCACAGAAATGATCCTATGGTGAACCTCTATTAGATTCTTCAAAGAATTATTATCAGATGAAAAATATGGCTTTAATTGGCAGGGCGAATTTCTATATATGGTGAAAACTTTGAAATTCATCTTCTTCCCAGAAACAATTGGATGGATTGCAACTGAATTTCACAGAAATGATTGGGTGAACATTTATCAAGTTTGAAATGGTTCTTGAGAACTATTTAAAAGATTTCTATGACCTAGATTAATTACATGTATCCTTATATTCAGTTAACCCTTGTCATGCTGAGCCCGGAATATTCCGGTTTTGGCAGGAGGTATAGACCAAGATCAGCCTGCACATAAGTGCAGTCTGATCTTAGTCTATACCTCCTGTTTGTATTTTTCCAGTCAGAGTTGTTAATGAAACTGATTTCCAAAAGAAATATTGTTTTTTGAACAACGAGTTCTATCAGTGCTTTCAGCCCTTTGATTTTACAGCAATTCAGTAAGGTAATTTATACAGCATGACGAGGGTTAATATTGAATTCATGCTAAAATTTGCTTACATAAATCAGTACATTCATGCCTGTGGAGCACTACAGGCGCTCAAGCTCTAGTTCAACTTTCTTGGTAAAAAAGCATTGTTTTTCTTGGGGAACACAAAAAGCATCATTATGTGGGAATGGGTTAAGGTTCAACCATCAAGACCAGGTAAACAGAGTACCTCTTCTAACCCATTACTAGACAACAAAATTTTAGACTGGTCCCTATTGAAAGAAGTTGTAGACGATAACTCATATTGCACATAAATTAAAAAATTTAGATGCCAAATAGGGTAGAAAACATTTTGAGAAAAGGAGAAATTTCTTGTTACAAACAGTTTCTCCTTTACCCACAAAGTTTTCTATGATCATAGTGCAAGAGGGCGTTAAAAGGCGTCATTGTGTGGTCATGGGATATCCTACTTATTCTACTTTGTTACGTCTTTGAAAAGCATTGTTTGTAATGAAGAAATTACTTACCACAAGATATTATAACATTATCTACAATGCTTTCTACCCTGAAAAAAAAGAACTTTAAAATTACACCAATCTTTTCTAAAGCTTTCATGTTGAGGGACATTTATAATCATCATTATGTGGGAATTGGTTAATGAAATTATCACTTGAAATAACCCTAAGAAGAATCAAATTGAAAAGTTTCCTAAGTATTTCATATACATAGTTTTTAGCTGACCTGAGCACAACATGCTCTACCGGAGTTTTTAGGATCACCCGATATCAATTATTTTGTCTTGCATCATCTTTCGTTAAAAATTTCATTAAATTCTTATTGTTTTAAACCAATGGGCCAACTCAGACCAACTCAGACCGAACTTAGCAAAAAATGTTCGTTGGGTGAACCTGTATAAACCTTGTTAATTCCCACACAGTGACGCCTCTCAAGAAAACGAACTTACCAACTTCGACCAAACTAAGAAAGAATGTTATTTGGTTGATCTTAAATGAAACTTGTTCATCATGTTTTGATTGACCAAGGAATTTACCAATTTCTGGCTAGGCTTCTTACTCCTTTGACTCTTACGGAAAGTTCAGCTTCAATTTTAAACAGTGTTATTTTTAGCTAAACCTATTCCTCCTTTTTACGTCAGCTTTTAAACATTGTGGAAAATGAAGAAATGGTTAGCATTTAGCAATTTCTTCGTCATCCAAAAAGGTTTCTATCCAAAAGGACGAAGAAATAATAATTATAATAAAATTTTATCAACTTGAAATTGTCGTCTGCAGCTTCTTTCAATATGAACCAATGTGGAATTTGTTGTGGGGGAAAGGGAAGAGTTTAACCCAATTTGTGAAGAAAGGTTGGATGGATGGTCATTTTTTCCAAGATTCACCTATTTATTCCTATCTTTAATCAAAACGAGATGAAAATATCATTTTTCTTTGCGAGTTAACCTTTTAGACAGGTTTAGAACGCTATAATCGAGGACAAAATGTCAAATGGGTAACAAGATTTATCTTATTTTAGATTAATTAATTTTAACACTTGGTTCTAATCAACAATTAATTAAGGACCAATTATCATTGTTCATATTTTTAATTGTTGTGTGTTTCATTTAGGGGATTGCTGAAAGTATTTATTATCTATGATTTATCCTCAATAATAATAATGATACTTCTCTTCTTTTCGAATTTGATGAAATGTAAGAATTTTTAGCTCTACTGGCCGAAGGCCACTAGAGCTATAGCGATGTCTTTTTCCCGTGTTGCGTCCGTCCTGCCGGCCGGCCGTCCGTCCGTCGTCCGTCCGTTAAACTTTTCCTTGTTTACGCGAAAAAGTCCACAGTTTTCATCGGATTCTCTTCAAACTTTCACAGAATGATTGTACCATCATAAGGATCGTTCCTTTTGAAAATGGGTATGATCCGTCAAGAAACACGGGAAAAGGGGCCTTATGAAAATTTAATCAAAAATTCAATTAAAAATCCTCGTTTACGCGATAGAGTCCACAGTTTTTATCTGATTCTCTTCAAACTTTCTCAGAATGATTGTACCAACATAAGGATCGTTCCTTTCGAAATTTGGTATGATCCGTCAAGAAACATGGGAAAAGGGGCCTTATGAAAATTTAATTAAAAAATCCTCGTTTACGCGATAGAGTCCACACTTCTCATCAGATTCTCTTCAAACTTTCACAGAATGATTGTACCAACATAAGGATCGTTCCTTTCGAAAATGGGTATGATCCGTCAAGAAACACGGGCCACGGGTGAAAAGGGGCCTTATGAAAATTCATTAAAAATTCAATTAAAAATCCTTGTTTACGCAATAGAGTCCACAGTTTTCATTGGATTCTCTTCAAACTTTCTCAGAATGATTGTACCAACATAAGGATCGTTCCTTTCGAAATTTGGTATGATCTGTCAAGAAACATTGGAAAAGGGGCCTTATGAAAATTTAATTAAAAAATCCTCGTTTACGCGATAGAGTCCACAGTTCTCATTTGATTCTCTTTAAACTTTCACAGAATGATTGTACCAACATAAGGATCGTTCCTTTTGAAATTGGGTATGATCCGTCAAGAAACACGGGAAAAGGGGCCTTATGAAAATTCATTAAAAATTCAATTAAAAATCCTCGTTTAAGCAATAGAGTCCACAGTTTTCATTGGATTCTCTTCAAACTTTCTCAGAATGATTGTACCAACATAAGGATCGTTCCTTTGGAAATTTGGTATGATCTGTCAAGAAACATTGGAAAAGGGGCCTTATGAAAATTTAATTAGAATTCCATTAACAATCCTTGTTTACGCGATAGAGTCCACAGTTTTCATTGGATTCTCTTCAAACTTTTTCAGAATTATTGTACCAACATAAGGATCGTTCCTTTTGAAATTGGGTATGATCCGTCAAGAAACATGGGAAAAGGGGCCTTATGAAAATTCAATGAAAAACTCCATTAAAAATCCTCGATTACACGATAGAGTCCACAGTTCTCATTTGATTCTCTTCAAACTTTCTCAGAATGATTGTACAATCATAAGGATCGTTCCTTTCGAAAATGGGTCTGATCTGTCATGAAACAGGGGAAAAGGGGCATTATGATAATTTAATTAAAAACTTCTTGTTAACACTCTAGAGTCCACAGTTTTCATCAGATTGTATTTAAACTTTCACAGAATGATTGTACCATCATAAGGATTGTTCCTTTGGGAATTTGGTCAGATCCATCTGGAAACACGGGAAAAGGGGCCTTATAAAAAATTTAATCGAAAAAACTTTTAAGAAATACTCTTTAACACACTGGAGTCAATAGTTTTCATCGGATTCCCTTCAAACTTTCACAGAATGATTGTACTATCATAAGGATTATTCCTTTTGAAATTTGGTATGATCCTTCAAGAAACACAGGAAAAAGGGGTCTTATGAAATGTTTAATAAAAAATTCTCATTAATAATCTAGAGCCAACAATTTACAACGGATTCTCTTCAAACTTTCACAGAATGATTGTACCATCATAAGAATTGTACCTTTTGGAATCTGATATGATTCCTCAAGAAACATAGGAAAAGGGGCCTTATTAAAATTTAATTCAAAGATATTTGCTAACACACTAGAGTCCACAGTTTTCATCTGATTGACTTCAAACTTTCACAGAATGATTGTACCATCATAAGAATTGTTCCTTTCAAAATTTGGTATGATCAGTCAAGGACCACGGGAAAAAAGGGCCCGATTAAAACTGGATTGAAAAAGTCCTCGTAAAAACAATAGAGTCCATAGTTTTCAACAAATTCTCTTCAAACATTCCCAGAATGATTATTACATTATGTGGATTGTTCCTTTCTGAAGTAGGTTTGATCCATCAAGTTTCATGGGAAAAGGGGCCCTATGAAAATTTAATAAAAAAAATCTTAGTTAACATGTAATGGCCCTAGATTTCACCTGATTGACTTCAAACTTTCACATAATGATTGTACCATCATAAGGATTGTTCCTTTCAAATTGGGTCTGATCCATTGAGAAACATAGGAAAAGGGGCCTTAGGAAAATTCAATTAAAAAAATCTTAATTAATGCTTGTAAGTCCACAGATGAGATGGGGTTGTCTTTATACTCAAACAGAATAATTATACTTTTGTATGAAGAGTTCCCTTTGGAATTGGTTCAGATCCATCAAGTAACATGGGAAAAGGGGCTATATGAAAATTCAATTAATAAAACCCTGTTAACACAATAAAGCCCACAGCTTTGATCAGATTTTGTTGAAACTTTCACAATGATTGGAAGGTCATAACTATCATTCTTTTCATAACAGGGTTTGAACTGTCAAGAAACGCAGGAAAAGGGGCCTTATGAAAATTTCATTTATAAATCCTTGTTACAAAGTCCAGAGCTTTCATCGGATTTTCTTCAAACATTCACAGAATAATTGTACAATAATAATGATTGTTGATGTTTGCATTAGACCTGATCCGTCAAGTATCACAGGAAAAGGAGCATTATGAAATTTAATTTTAAAATCATTGTACCACAATAAAGTCAACAGTTTTCATCAGATTCTGGTAAAACTTTCACAGAATGATTATTCCATCATGATGATTCTTTCTTTTCAAATTAGGCGTGATCTGTCTAGTATCATGGGAAAAGGGGCCTTTAGAGAATTTTATCTATAATCCTTGTAACCAAGTCCAGAGCTTTCATTGGATTTTATTCAAACCTTCACAGAATCATTGTACAATAATCACGATTGTTGAGGCTGACATGAGACCTGATCCTTCAAGTATCACAGGAAAAGGAGCCTTATGAAAATTTTATTTTAAAAATTTGACACCAAGATAAAGTCTGCAGTTTTCATCAGATTCTGTTCAAACTTTCACAGAATGTTTGTACCATCATTAGGATTGTTTCTTTCCAAATTGGGTCTGATCTGTCTAGTATCATAGGAAAAGGGGCTGTATGAAAAATTATTACCAAATCCTCATAAACACAACAATGCCCTCAGTCTTTATCAGAATCTCTTCAAACTTTAATAGAATGATTGTACCATCATTTGGGTTGTTCCTTTGTAAATTAGGTCTGATTGGTTAAGTGACACAAGAAAAGGGACAATGATGTCCCTTGATTTCACCGGATTCACTTCAAAATTTCACAGAATGATTGTACAAATACTTAGATGGTTCTTTTCAGAACTGGGTACAATCCATCAAGTATCATGTAAAAAGGGGACATATGATTTGTTTTTTAAATATTCTAGTAAACATAATGAATTCCCAATATTTCATCGGATTCACTTTTAACTTTCATAGAATGATAAAACCAACAGTAAAATATCACGGGAAAAGGGGCCTTATGAGAAACTGAATTTAATATCTTTGTTAACACAATAAAGTCAACAGTTTTATTGGATTCTCTTCAAAGATGCATGGAATTGAAAATGAAAATTGTGGCATTAGGGGCCTTACAGATTATCATTCAAAACATTCTTGTGTATGTGATGAAGATCACAATCATTATCAAGTTGTCTTTTAAATTTCACAGGACAATTGTCGGGTTGTAAGGAAAGTTCCTTTTCGAATGAAATTGATCCATCAGAAAACACAGGAAAAGGGGTCTTATTGATTTTCATTCAAAACAATCCTGTTTATGTGATTAAGTCCACAATTATCGTCAGATTCTGATGAAATATTCACAGAATGATTGTAGGGTCATAAGGTAACTTTCTTTTGGAAATGGAGTGGATCCGTCATGAAACATGGGAAAAGGGGCCTTGAGGATTGTTTCTTAAAATGATAAAGGGGATAAAGCCCCTTTTTTTTCTTTATGCATTCTTCTTTGTGCAATTAGCTTCCTTAAATATCAGATTTCTATAAAGGAAAACTTTATAACCAGTAGAGCGTCTCAGGCCCTCATGGGCCTCTTGTTTTATTATGACTAAAATTAAAAAGATACATGAAACAATTAAATCTACCCATAAACCCGTGCACAAGCGATAATTACACTATAATTACCTTTTTACCGAAGTCTCCATTATTTTACTATATAATATCAATTTACCGAAGTTGTAATTTACCGAAGTCAATTCCTTTAACTACAAATAGCTAAAGGAATTGAAATCCATCTAAATCTCTGGTTGCCATGGCATCAAAAGTGAAATTTTAAAATAATCTTTAAAAATCTACTTCTGACCCAGAAGGTGTAAAGCCTTGATATTTTGCATGAAGCATCATTATATTGACCTCTTTAAAATAGCTAAAATCATGATCCTCTGGTCCCAAGAGGCAGAGCCCCAAGAGGGTGGGGTTTATTAAGAAATAAAGAATGATTTTTTAAACGACATCTCCTACCAAACCACTGGACAAATTTGAACCAAATCTGGCAGAAATGTTCCTTATGCGGTCCCCTCTACAAATAGCTAAAAGAATTAAAATCGGTTAGAAACTCTAGTTGCCATGACAACGAAAGTGAAATTTTAAAATAATCCTTAAAAATCTTCTCCTGAACCAGAAGGTGTAGGACCTTTATATTTTGCATGAAATATCAATATTGACCTCTTTCAAAATAGCTAAAATCATTATCTTAGGGTCCCCATGGGCAGAGCTCCAGGGGGGTGGGGTTTATATAGAAATAAAGAATGATTTTTAGAATGATTCTCCTCCCAAACATTGGGCCAATTTGAAACAAATTTGGCAGAAATGTTCCTTAGGTGGTCCTCTTTAAAAATTGCTAAAAGAATTGAAACCTATCAAAAACTCTTATTGCCATTGCAACAATAGTGAAATTTTAAAGAAATCTTTAGAAATCATTCTCCTCCTGTTCAAGAAGGCTAAGAGCCTTGATATTTTGCATGATGCATAAGATCATAAGATGCAATATAACCCATCAATCCAGAGAGAGGAAAAAGTGTTCTCCTCGTTTCAAATTAGTCCTAAAGCCTTGGAATTTGTCATTAACCCATTCCAACTCAATCCCTCCTTTTTACGCCCCTCAATATAACAGTTTTAGAAAACATTGTGGAAAATGAAGAAATTGCTTGTTACAAGCAATTTCTTCATTATCCACAATGTTTTCTATCCCAAAAGTTGAAAAAAATTAGAATTCCATCAACTTCAAATTGTCGTCTGCAGCTTCTTTCAATTTGGACCAGTCTAAAATTTTGTCGTGTGGGAATGGGTTAAGACTTTAGGATGCCTACGGACAGAGCCTATATGTGTATAAAGTATGGCCCACTTGTATCATTGTCCTAATCTCACCATAAAATTAGACTGTTTAAAGAAAAAGAGTCTTTATCTTAGGTGAGCAACACAGGGCCAATGGCCCTCTTGTTTATTAAATTGACTGTAGATTAATCCTTCCAATTTGGATCAGTCTACACTTCTAATGTGTGGTAATGGGCTAATTCAAGAGGTTTATATACGAGCTTGGACAATCCTCATTAACCCATTCCCACACAACAAAATTTTAGACTGGTCCAAATTGAAAGAAGATGCAGACGACAATTTCAAGATGATGAAACTATAATTTTTTTTATCTTTTTGGATAGAAAACATTGTGGATAATGAAGAAATTGCTTGATACAAGCAATTTCTTCATTTTCCTCAATGTTTTCCAAAGCTTTTTCCTTGAGAGGCGTAAAAAGGAGGGATTGAGTTGGAATGGGTTAAAGATAAAGAGTCTTTATCTTAGGTGAGCAACACAGGGCCAATGGCCCTCTTGTTTATTAAATTGACTGTAGATTAATCCTTCCAATTTTTGATCAGTTAACAATTCTAATTTGTGGTAATGGGCTAATTCAAGAGGTTTATATACGAGCTTGGACAATCCTCATTAAAAGAATTTTGGCACCAGCTTGTTCACAAACCCTCAATTCACAGTTCAAATGTCCAAATTTAACAGCTAGAAACACTGTTATACAAAATGCTTGAGAAGTGGCATGGTGTTGTTGCGAGGACTGACGAAGATGTAAAGTGGCTTCTTGCCTCTGCCTTTGCTCAAATAAAAGATTATTGTGTTGCTGGAGATATACTTCAAGACAATAACAGAGTAGAAGGTATTCTTACTTGGTTCTGAGATATCCAACAGGGTTAAGACTCTCTTATAAACATTATCTTTAACCCTTGCCTGTTCAATCCCTCCTTTTTACGCCCCTCAATATAACAGTTTTAGAAAACATATTGGAAAATGAAGAAATTGCTTGTTACAAGCAATTTCTTCATTATCCACAATGTTTTCTATCCCAAAAGTTGAAAAAAATTAAAATTCCATCAACTTCAAATTGTCGTCTGCAGCTTCTTTCAATTTGGACCAGTCTAAAATTTTGTCGTGTGGGAATGGGTTAAGACTTTAGGATGCCTACGGACAGAGCCTATATATGTATCAAGTATGGCCCACTTGTATCATAGTCCTAATCTCAACATAAAATTAGACTGTTTAACCCATTCCCATTTGACAAAATTTTAGACTGGTCCAAATTGAAAGAAGATGCAGACGACAATTTCAAGATGATGAAACTATAATTTTTTTTATCTTTTTGGATAGAAAACATTGTGGATAATGAAGAAATTGCTTGATACAAGCAATTTCTTCAGTTTCCACAATGTTTTCCAAAGCTTTTTTCTTGAGAGGCGTAAAAAGGAGGGATTGAGTGGGAATGGGTTAAAGATAAAGAGTCTTTATCTTAGGTGAGCAACACAGGGCCAATGGCCCTCTTGTTTATTAAATTGACTGTAGATTAATCCTTCCAATTTGGATCAGTCTACAATTCTAATGTGTGGTAATGGGCTAATTCAAGAGGTTTATATACGAGCTTAGACAATCCTCATTAACCCATTCCCACACAACAAAATTTAAGACTGGTCCAAATTGATAGAAGCTGCAGACGACAATTTCAAGTTGATGGAATTTTAAATTTCTTTGTCTTTTTGAATAGAAAACATTGTGGATAATGAAGAAATTGCTTGATACAAGCAATTTCTTCATTTTCCACAATGTTTTCTAAAGTATTTTTCTTGAGGGGCGTAAAAAGGAGGGGTTGTGTGGGAATGGGTTAAAAGAATTTTGGCACCAGTTTGTTTCTCAAACCCTCAATTCACAGTTCAAATGTCCAAATTTAACATGAAATATCTAATCCAGCTAGAAACACTGTTATACAAAATGCTTGAGAAGTGGCATGGTGTTGTTGCGAGGACTGACGAAGATGTAAAGTGGCTTCTTGCCTCTGCCTTTGCTCAAATAAAAGATTATCGTGTTGCTGGAGATATACTTCAAGACAATAACAGAGTGGAAGGTATTCTTACTTGGTTCTGAGATATCCAACAGGGTTAAGACTCTCTTATAAACATTATCTTTAAACCTTGCCTGTTCAATCCCTGGTTTTTACGTCCCCGTGATTTTGTAATTATTTTGTAGAAAAAAAGTTGGTTAAAAGTTATTAAAAGTTTTGAAAGTGAAGTAAGAATTAGCATTAGAATTCAAAATTTTCTGTTCATTTATTTTTAGGTACATTTTAATGATCCAGAATTGATAGCTCACCTGAGAACAAAGTGCTGAAGGTGAGCTATTGTGATCACTGAATGTCATGCTTCTTGATTGTGTGCTTGTCCATTATTTGTTTAACCTATTCCCACTCAATCTGCTTTTGTATCCCCCTCCTGAAAAGAATCTTTAAATTGTGGATAATGCAGAAATCTTTTTTACAAACAATTTCTTCTTTATAAACAATATTTTCTACCCCAAAAGACAAAAAAAAATAAAATTTCATCAACAAAAAACTGCCCTCTTCAACTTCTTTGAATTTCAACCTGTTTAGAATTTAGTCTCCTGGAAATCGGTTAAATAGCTTCGTCTTCTGAACCAGTGGGCCAATCTTGTTGAAACTTGGCAGGGATGTTCCTTTGGGGAAGATTTTCCAATTTGATCAAATAATAGAAATCTACCATTAAGAATTTAATTTATCAAAGACTCTAAAAATATACTTCTATGAAACCAGAGGGTTCATTGCTTCAACATTTGGTATTCACCATTTCCAAGGTAACCTCTATCAAGTTTGTTTATCTGATGTCCCTTGAGTCATTTTTTGTCCCCCAAAGGCGCACCCTATGTTATGGTGAAACCAAGAAGAAAAAACTATGGGGTCTAGAATATCAACGTCTTAGATTTTTTAATTAAATTTTCATAGGGCCCCCTTTTCCTTGTTTCTTCAAACATCGGACCAATTTTCAAAAGAAAGAATCCTTGTGATAGAACAATTATTCTGTGAAAGTTTGAAGAAAATCTTATAAACACTGTGAACTCTAGAGTGTTAAAGGGGATTTTTAATTTAATTTTCATATTGTCCCCAGGGATGTGGAAATACAGATTTTCTCTACTTGTCCATGGACAAGTAAAATGTGATTTTTTACTTGTCCAGGATCGAAATGGACTTGCCCGTGAAAAGATGAAGAACAGATAAATTTTGAGAAAACATTTTTTTAAAGAAGAAAATGCTGGAACTCAGCATTTTCTTAATTAAGAACAATTTTTTCTAGCCTTAGATACAAACATTACACTCATAAATCTCTTCTATCTATGTACACATGTAGTACCATTCCAAGATTTGCCCTGATATTTACTTGTCCACGGACAAGTAGCCTTGAAAAATATACTTGCCCGCAGGTAGAAAAGCCCATGTCGGCCAAGTCGGGCATGGGAATTCCACACCCCTGGTCCCTTTTCAGGTCTTTCTTGATGGATCACACCCAATTTCCAAAGGAATGATCCTTATGATGATGCAATCATTCTGCGAAAGTTTGAAGAGAATCTGATGAAAACTTTGGACTAAAGATCGTTAACGAGCATATTTTTAAGGGAAAGATAAAAAATTTTTACCTAATCATACATTTTTCCAAAATATGAATAAACTACAGCTGTCTTTTAAGCCCATTTCCAGATTACATATATTTAGACTGTTAAAGATGACAATTTCAAATTGATGACATTTCAAAAGTCCTTTTCTGTGGGGGTAGGAATTGCTTGTTTGTTTTACTAAATTTTGTTCTCTTTTTCAGAATTACGGTGCTGCAAACCAAAACCAAGACCAGGACCTGATACCGAACATAAAATTCGAGCTATCTCTTTTCAAATACAGTCTCAGCCTCCCAATTTAACAATTAATTTTGGGGCACCTTACAGCATGAATGCGTTTGATAGCAACATAAACTGTCATGGAAGTGTTAGTTTTGGCAGCAGAGACAATCAACTAAATTGAGTGCTAATGTACATCATAGAAAACAAAAACAAAACGCATCCTTTTAAATTATTACTGGATGATAAGACTTTAGACAAGTCCAAATTGAGAGAAGTTGCAGACAATTATTCAAATTGGATGTAGATTGGAAAAGTAGCTTTTAGAGTAGAAATCATGGGGATAAATGGAGAAATTTCTTATTATAAATATTTTCTCTTTTTCTCAAAGTGTTCTCTAATCTTATTTTCTTTGAGGGCATCAAAATGCTTGATAGTGTTGAAATGGCAATTAAATGACAGATTGAATAATTTTGCAGACATCATTCAAGCTAACCCAACACAATCCTTCTTATTGACATCCTTCGAGAAATTGGCTTTGGAAAACATCATGGACAACAAAGAAATTGTTTGTTACAAGCAATTTCTTTAACCCATTCCAACACAGCAAAATTTTAGACTGGTCCAAATTGAAAGAAGCTGCAGACGACAATTTCAAGTTGATGGAATTTTGAACTTTTTCGTCGTTTTGGATAGAAAACATTGTGGATAATGAAGAAATTGCTTGATACAAGCAATTTCTTCATTTTCCACAATGTTTTCAAAAGCTATTTTCTTGAGGGGCGTAAAAAGGAGGGATTGAGTTGGAATGGGTTAATGTTTTCTACCATTAAAGGTGAAGGTTTTCTAAATTCCACCAATAGAATTGTGGTATGCAACTTCTTTCAATTTGTACCAGTCTAAAATTTTGTTGTGTGGTAATGGGGTTAAATTTTCATGTGAATTGAAAGGAAAGTTCCAAAATTTACAAAATTGACAGATCACAGCTTTCAATAAAAAAATCAAGTTATCCATTAAGAATGGAAGTGGACTTTGAACTTTGACACTTGTCAACATTTACTTTTAGCTCAACTATTTGAAGAATGGCGGGGGGGGGGGGGATATTCCAGTCACCGGGTGTTTGATCAGCAGTGTCAGCTTAATACTTTTGTTAAAGTTTTATGTGCAAGTCCCATATTTGTTAAGTTTCACATGAAAGGTGGTCTTATGAATATTTTATCACAAAAAAATCTTGTTAACATAATTCAATCTACTGTTTTTGCTTATCAGATCAAATATTTCTCAGATGAGCAATTAAGGGCCATTTAGCTTTACTGGCAAAAGGCGTATTTCCAGTCCAGCGTGTGTCCGTCCGTCCGTCTGTTAACTTTTCCTTCTTAACAATCTAGAGTTCTTAGTTTTCAGTTGAATGATTGTACCATCATAAGTATTGTTCCTTTCAAATTGGTTTGGATACTGAAAGAAACATTGGAAAAGGGGCCTTTTAAATCTTCATTAAGAAATACTCTAGAGTCCACTGTTTTCATTGAATTCTCTTAAAACTTTCACAGAATGATTGTTACATCATCAGGATGGTTCCTTTCAAAATTTGATCTGATTTGTCAAGAAACAAGGGAAAAGGGGCCTCATGAAAAGTTATTGAAATCAAACCACTGAAGGTCCTGAAAACCCCCATATATTGAATTTTCAGACAGCACAATACTGGTGAAACCTCAGACCTGGATAAAATCTGTCTTAAAACCTGTTAACAGACAGAACATTTTAAGTCTGGTCTAAATTGAAAGAAGTCAACATTTTTTTTCAGTAGAAAAATAAGTGTCATAAAGGGTAGAAAACACTGTGACAAAAGAATAAATTGTTTGTAACAAGTTATTTCTGATTTTCACACCATGTTTACCTAAGTATTTTTCTTCAAGGTGTAAAATGCGGGATTTTCAGGGAATAGCTTAAATGTGGAATCAATACAGTTATTTGGAATATAAGAGTACTATAGCAATATTGTCTCTGTAGGTTTTCTAATAAATTATTTTACAGCATGATTTTCGTATGCAAAGCTCAGATGAAAAAGTCACGTATCATTCTTGATTTTAGAGTTTGTACTTCCATTTTTACCTATAACCAGATGGCCAAATTTTAGCCAGGTCTAAGTTTAAAGGAGTTGCAGATGACAATTTCAAGTTTATTTTTCAATTTTCTTGGTAAAAAACATTGTGGAAAATGATGAAATTGCTTCATTTTTAACATTTGTTTCCCATATTGTTTTTCTGAAGTGTCATTAAGATGGAATTGGCTAATCTATAAGCTTAAATATCAAATTTTGTTTTGATTGACAGGTTAAGGAACTTGAAAGCAAGCATGTCAAATTCAGTTTAAGCATCTGTATTTTCATTTAATCCATTCCCACTCAATCCTGCTTTTTAAGCATCTCAAGAAAAAAGCTTTTGAAGACATTGTGGACAATGAAGAAATTACTTGTAACAAGCAATTTCTTCAATGTCCATAATGTTTTCTACCCACAAGGCAAAGAATTTCTAAATTCCATTCACTTGAAATAGAAGTTTTCAAATCCTTTAAATTTGAACCACTCTAAGATTTTGTTGAATTGTAATGAGTAAAAGGTTAATTCAACTTGTTACAAGTAATTTCTTCATTGTCCACAAAGTTTTATATCCTAAAGGACAAAGTTTTTCTAAATTCCACCAACTTGAAATTGTTAACTGCAACTGCTTTCATTTTGAACCAGTCTAAAATTGTTTCGTCTGGTAATGGGTTAAAGTTTTTACCATCATTAGGGGAAATCCTTTCTAAGTTGGGTCTAAATTGTCAAGTATCACAAGAAAAGGGGCTGTAAAAATATTTAATACAAAATCCCCGTTAACACAATAAAGTCCTCAATCCTTATCATTTTAGAATGATTGTACCATCATAATGACTGTTCTTTTGTAAATTAGTTCTGAGCTCTTAAGTTTCACAGGGAAAAGGGCCTTTAGAATTTTTTATACAAAGATTCTTGTTAACACAGTACAGTCTGAAGTTTTCACGGATTATCTTCAAACTTTCACAGAATGATTGTACCTTCCTAAGAATTGTTGATTTGTTCTGTAAAGTATGATTGGAAAAGGGGCCAAATAAGAATTTCATTAAAAAATCCAAATGAACACCATAAAGTTTACAGATTTTGCTGATTGTTTGTACCATCATTACAATTGTTGATTTTGATATTGGATCTGATCCATCAGGCATCACATGAAAAAGGGCCTTGTGAAGAATTTATTTAACCCTTTCCTGGACAAACCTGGGATTTTACCACACTGTGATTTTATACTTGAGAAAACATTGTGGAAAAAGAGAAATTGCTTGTAAAAAGCAATTTCTCCTTTTCCCACAAAATTTTCTACCACATAGGATGGTCAGTTTTAAAATTGGATGCATATTTCATTGTCGTCTGCAACCTCTTTCAAATTGGACCAGTCTAAAATTCCATAAAACAGGAAAGGGTTAAATATTCTTGTTAACACAATGATGTCCCAAGATTTCATTGCATTCACTTGAAACTTTCACAGAATGATTGTACCATCACAAGAAGGTTTCCTATTGAAATTCGGTCCATGTTGTCAATTATCATGTAAAATGGGACATAAGATACAGTAAAATACTTACACTATCATATTCAGTTTTTGACAGACAAACAGAAAGGCATACAAGTCCAAACATGAGGAAAAAACAATATACCCCATCTTATCCATGAAAGGACTGAAGACTGAAAATAAATCTCCAAAATCCAAAATATAAGTAGATATACACTGATTGTTTAAATCAAGGCTCTTAAGACTCCTGCTCCAATGACAGCGAACGCCTTAACCAATTCCCATTCAATGACGCTTTTTGGCGCCCCTAAGAAACAAAGCTTTGGAAATCATGGTGGAAAATAAAAAAAAATTGCTTGTTACAATGTCACGTTTTCTACCCTAAAAGTAAATCAAAGCTCTGAAGGGCCTGAGAGTTACGACAACAGACAGACTGTCTTGGATTCATTACTAAACACAAACATAAGGCTGTTGGTCTTTGACTCATCAAATGTGATTGATCCATGTTGAGAAGACCAATTCAGGTAAATTCTGTGTGAGATCTATTTCTAAAGCCAAGTGTTACATTTGACACAAATGTCAAATTACATTTGACTTCATATCACACAGGTTACTTAAAAGAATCATGGATTATCTGAGGTGAATTGTGTTTTGAAATATGAATATTTTTACACTAGTTATAGACGATTCAGAGCCTATTTCTTCTCAGTGTAGCATAAGCTCTGGAAAGCAGTTTTTAAATCGTCTTAGAAAATGCCGAGGACTTAATAAGTTTGGTAGAATAACTTCTTGTGTAAATCTGGTTTCTGTTTCTAATCAGAAGTTCTTTCAGCGCTTTGATTATACAAATTAATGACCTTCATATCACAAAAAAATTTGAAATGAATACAAATATAAATGAATCTCAATCCAGGTAAAAAAAAGATATACACATCTTCTAGGAAACGGACACTTAATTCTTTTAAGTGCAATTTATCTTTTTCTACTTGGGGTTATGGTTTGAAACTTTTAGATATGTGTTCAGAGTCATGATTTTAAAAAATTCTCATCCTAATATTCATTGAATTGATGCTACTATCCCGCAGCACTAAGAATACTCTAGCTTTGCTGTCCACTGAATATGATATTACAATCATTGACAAATAGTCATTATAATTTTAGAACAGTTATCTTGATTGAACAATAATTTATATAGACTGCTACGGGATCTATGTTAAGCTTGGAATTAAAATCAATCTCATGTTATCTAGCATGTTTAAATCGCCATTCTTGAATGGCAGAATTTTACTGTCAGTAGATAATAGATTTTTGAGACTTCTGGCAGCATATTTTGTTAATTTGTTTATAACGCATAACATCTTTTTGTATCAGGTAGCATGTTGGTTAAATGTTGTTGCTGGCTCATTGTACAATACTGGTCCTAATGCTCTTCTTTTTAGACCCCTATGTAAGGATTCACTTGTTACAAGCAATTTCTTTTTTTTCTTCAACGTTTTCTCAACTTTAAAATCACAGGGACGTAAAAACCAGGGATTGATCAGGTAAGGGTTAACATACCTTTGACAAACTGAACCTACCCTGAATTATTATCTGTAGAATTAACTATTTGATAAGTCAACGATCTGCCAAAAGCGTTAGTTGCAATTCCTAGTAAACATCTGTTTATCCAATAGTACTGATTTTTCTTTTATCTGAAGCTAACCAAAAAAACCGAAAGCGACATCTGTCATTTCTGTCGTTACTTTTTTTATTCAGAATTTTAATAGATTTTAAGAAAAATGCACGCGCCAATTTTGCAATGTTTAGATTCTATCGACGTGACTGTTTTGGTATAAGAAACACAAAAAAATATTAAATCCGAAGCTTTTGTCTTTCAGCGTACTCTACCATCAAGTAAGAGAAAAAGAAAGAGCATTCGCACAAATCGTTGGAATTATCTGAAAATGTGAGTGCATTATTTGATTTGCTTTAAATGAAAGGAAATCTTTTTTGTTAAGAAAAGAAATATCGATGATTTTACTAGTTCCTCTTCTACTTCACTGCCCCCCCCCCCAAAAAAATTGTGATATTCAAAAAGGATTCCGATTGGGTTTGTCAAAAATTATTATAAGAGTAAATCAGACAAACCTGTACAAACATTTTACACTCAGAAATTTGTTTAAAGACCCCGTAAAAATATAGAGAAATCCCCATACTTGACAAAGTATGTCCTTGCGAAACAACCTCTTTTTCACAAACATTAATAGTGGCTGTAAGCAAAATATCGATGAAAAAGAAAAACGCTTATTAAACTTAACCCAATCCAACTCAATCCCTCCTTTTTACGCCCTTCAAGAAAAAAGCTTTGGAAAACATTGTGGAAAATGAAGAAATTGCTTGTATCAAGCAATTTCTTCATTATCCACAATGTTTTCTATCCAAAAAGGTGAACAAATTTAAAATTCCATCAACTTGAAATTGTCGTCTGTATCTTCTTTCAATTTGGACCAGTCTAAAATTTCGTCAAGTGGGAATGGGTTAAGGTGCTTTGTTGCAGCTTTCTATGAAGAATACACTGTCGATCTTTTTTTAGAAATTGTTGTCGTCTTTTCCTTCGGCGGTCGCGAATTTGTAGTTTCTCGAACAATGCTTCTCAAGTTGTTTATCTCACATGAAAAAGAAAAACTGTTACTCGGGTTTTCTTTTACCATTTATGAAATTTGTTATTACAAAATGTATCTTTTATTACAATTCAATGTCATTCTTTTACACTTTCTTTGTCTATGCTAAACATATTTAAAAAAAATCGAGGGAAAGAAAGTAACAGGGAAAAAGTAACCGACAAGAAGTAATAGGAAAACCCAGAGACATAGAATAACGTCTCTGGAAAAACGTAACAAGAAAAAGAAACAATGTTTTGGGAAAATAGATGGACGATATAAAGAAGAAGGTATTAAGGTTGTTGATAAAGTAATTTGGATGCTACAAAAACATATACATACTCCATATTTATTTGTCTATTCAAATTGCTGACAAATTATAGACTATAATAAGAATCATATTATTTCGGTCAAGTACAATCGCAAGTCAAGTGTCATTATCCCTGCCAGGTCGAAGTCAGGATAATGTTAATCACACAAATTGAAAAACAATGCATCGTATTTATATCATTAGTCTTTTTTGTAAGATTATTTGAACGCCACTTTTAATAGTACTTCATTCACATATCGGAGGCTGGATCGGACCCTGGACCTCATGATTGAGAATACGATAAAACCGCGGTTTTTTTTTTTTTTTTTTTTTTTTTTTTTGTTTGTTTGTTTGTTTGTTTGTTATTGTTGTTGTTGTTAAGAAACATTATAAGTATAGAAAATGCCGAATATACGAAATGGGAAACTGTTGAAACCTGATTTCTGTTAAAATAAAGATTAAAAATTTGTTATAAATACTTTAATTCCTATTACTTTTTTCGAAGCTGAAATTGTAATTTTTTGTCCGTTATATTTTTCCTGTTATTTTCTTTCCGATTACCATTTTTCCTCGATAGTTTTATTTTACAATAAGCAAGTAAATTTACATATATTATGTATATTACCGAATATTACCGGGCGATGAAATTTTTAACAGGTTCAAATTGAAAGGACTTGCAGATGACGAATTAAGGTTTGTGAAGTTGTGGATATATTCATTTTTCTGTACAAAACATCGTGGAAAATAAAGACATTGCTCGTTATAAGTCATTTCTTCATTTTCTATGTTTCCCAATCGCGTTTCTTGAAGTGCGTCAAAAAGCGGTATTGTGTAGGAATGCGTTAATGTGTCATATAGTAGGTTAAACGAATGAGAACACAATTTTTTAGGTTAAAATGAATTACAACTAGGGCGATTCGGAATTTAGGGTTTGATTGATCAAAGCTAGAAGGTAGTAAAGCGAACATGTCGCCCGACTGTTGATGAAAATCGCGGGTCACACACGCTGCAAACATACCATTTACTAGTTGTGATCATAGGCAGCATAGTTACACAGAGAAGACAATACATCGGAAAGTTGTAAAAGTTAGTTTTTATTGTATTGATAATACTAAACTTTAAATCACCCGCCAATCTTACAACTGCTATCCTTTTTTCCGCAACACATTAAAGATTAAGGAAGGAAATCAAAAGAGGATATAAATGTATAAAATTCTAGATTTGTGCTTCTTTCTATGTATTACTAATGTATTTTGTATTTTACCTCAATAAGATTAGATCTAATGAATTCCTTTTTTACTTTAACGTTGAGAAAATGCTTGGCAGAAAATGAGGAAATTAGCAGTATAATTAATGAAAATTAACGCACCTTACAAACTTCTTTCTTTCTTACTCTATATGACTCTATTTGACTTGGATCTAATTATGCAAGTTTCATGTTTAATGCATCTGTTCAGAGATAGTTCGACAAAATGAAAAAATAAAAACCGCGTTTCTTTCATTTTGTATGGAAAAATTACTACTTTCTATTAACCTTTTCCCGTACAGTCCCTGATATTACGTCCCTGTGGTATAATAATTGAGAATATATCGTGGGAAAAAAGAAATTGTTTCTAACAAGAAATTTCTTCTTTTTTCACAATATTTTCTACCACACAGGATGGCTACTTTTTTAATTGTTCTTACTTTATAATGCCGTCAGCAATGCTCTTGAATTTGGACAAGTCTATATATTTGAAAAATAGTAAAGGGTTAAAGTAGTGCGAAACCTTTACCATTTTCAATGTTTCATCAAAGCTGGGTAATATATCATTGAAAATCATTGGAGATACTTTGCATATTGCCTTTCAATCTTATAATTATCGTATTTTTGTAGAGATAATTTCATTTTACTTAAAATCACTAATATGTTCTTTGTCGTTTCTTGATGGCACTAGATTATAAGAAATGAGAATATCGTTTATTGTCTCCATTCAGGCATTAATCCCAAAACTTGGTAACACTGTACAACTTGCATTGTCATCGTAATTAAATTAATCTAACTTGTAGTTAGTTATATTACTGAGGATTTCAAACTATTTAAAATTGATCTAATGTCGAAAGTAGGTATAAGTAAATATTTGCAGACCAAATAATCTGAGTTATTTCCTAACTATGTAAATCTAAGTCAGTTTAAGCGAAAATCAATTTGTTTTAAAAAATAATTTCATTTCAAAGTTCGTGGCTTTAATCATTCGGGGTAAAAATAATGAAGTGAAAAACATCATTTGTTCACTATCTGATTATTAGATAAACGATATGGATTTATGATATGCCCCTATAAATGTACTTGTATAATTTGCAAGTGTGTAAAATTACGCACTTTGAATTTGAAACCGATGAAACAGATTTAATCTATGTCATAATAATAATAATAATAAAACGATATTTATAGACCCAAGAATATGGGTTATTTCATAACTGTGTAAACTTGGGCACTTAAGATGGAAATCAAACTTTTTAGAAATTTGATTCCAAAGTGCGTAACTTTACACTTTTGTATTAAAAATGGAGTCGAAATTATAAAGTGCCAATCTCTGGTCTGTCCTTGTCTAATTACAAAATAAAAGAAATGAATGGCTATGCCAGTATGATTTGACAAAAAGATATTTATGTACGGTATTTATAACAGTTGTACAAGTATGACTTTCAAGTGTGTAAAATTACGCACTTTTGATTTGATATCAAATGCAAGTTGATATAAGGTCTCTCTCTCTATCTCCCTCTCTCTCTCTCTCTCTCTCTCTCTCTCCTTCCGAGTGAACACTGATTTTTTTTATAATTTTCATACCAAAGTGCGTAACTTTATACACTTGTATTAGCAATTTGAGTCACAATTTTAAATGTTCAACTTTTGGTCATTGACTTATTCCAAGATGAAAGATAATAAATTTCCAAATAATTGTACCTGTATGATTTGTAAGTGTGTAAAATTACGCACTTAGGATTTGAAATCATACGAAATGACATAATTAAGATATTTCCTCTGCGAACTGTGTATAACTAAGAACTTTTGTTTCTATTCAAAATATTAAATCTACAATTTTTGGTAAACGATTTGTCACATGGCAAAGACATAGCTTTGAAAAAAATATTTCCTTAAGAATTATACCTGAACAACAAAACTTGTAAAATGACGCACTTTAGAGGTTAATTAATTTTTTAGTTGATCTTGTATTTAGAAGAATCGTGTAAAAGAAAGTTTATTACTTATTACTGTGTAAAAGTCCCACACTGGAGCAAAACGAAAAAGAAAAAAAATCGTATAGTATCAACTTATTTCAAAGCGCGTAACTTAACGCACTTGCTTTTCTTGTGTGTTCTCGTCCACGATAACTGTCCTATGATAGATATCTTTATCACTTAAGTATGTAAAATTACATACTTACGGTCGCAAAATAAAGAGTCAGTTTTAAGAATAAGAGTGTACCTTGTTTTTATACAATCAATTTTTAATGCTTTTAACGATCATTTTTCCGGAAAAGAGATTGGAAAAAGGGGGTGATGCGTGCAAAATCCCTTTTTATGATAAAACCAGTTAGTAGTATTTGCTCTGTGTATACTTTTGAATAATAATGATACGTTACAGGAGCTAAATACAATGTACACTGTATATGCAACCAAAGCTTAATAGGCCACTACCTATAAAAGCCGATAAAAGTGGAAATGAGTCCATACAGACTGGTACCTCTGTCGACTTTAAAAAAGCCGGCTGCCGGCTTCGTTACAGTCGACGGCGCTACCGGTCTATGAGTCAATACCGATATACGTAGTTGTCCCGAAAATTGACCAATCGCAGCTCTCAATCAAATAATCAGTCGCCCAATGAAAGCATTCATTAGGATCAGAAGTAAGTTTTGAACTCCGACATTGATCGCAAATTTTGCAAAATATCGCCGTTGAATATCGAAGAGGAACTTCCTGCTGGGGTCATTAGGTTGGCGGGGCCAGCGATTGATCAACTGGGTTGTTTTGGTTTGAATTTGCTACAATGAGTGTAATTTAGTTAATGGTAGATACTAATCCTTTGTGCAGAATCAGAAACTCCTCAGTTTTTACACAATAAAATATCAATCACTCTAATGAATTTCCTTCGCTACTTTTAGCATATATGTATACAAATATATATGGGGGTATTTTTATTCACGTATACATAATTCAACCCCCCTCCCTTTAGAGGAAAGTTATTTTAATTATCACCCAATATAATATTTCATTAGTCACTTTTCGAAACCAAACTAGAAATAGTGTCATTCTAAATGAACTATTGCTTCTTTTTCCTTAGTCGTATGTTTATTTCTAGATCCGCTGTTTTGGGAGAAAACCCAAGGTATTTCGATAGCACCCGTATCGTCGTCGTCGTTGGTGTTGTCGTCGTCTACGTCGTGCGAAAACATGATTCACATTTTGTGATAGGCTATCTCTGGTTCTACTGAAGGCATTCACATGGAACTTGGCACACGTGTTCACTACCAAAGGAGGAACCTATACTATCAAGGGAGATAACTCTAGATGCATTTTGTGCGAAAAATGCCCTTTTTCGACTTAGATTTTTTATCTACTACCCAGCACCAAACAGCCGAGCGTAGGCACCCGTAAGCGGTGCCCTTATTTATAAGTTCACTTGACAAGCCAGTTTGATTATCCGCAGAGCCCAAATCAATCAAAGCATGAATAGTTATCATATTTAGATATCGACATCTAAAAAAACCCCCGTTGGCAATATTCATAGACTGCGTCAGGATAAAAAGGATCACAGTCTAAAATTTTCAAGTCTATCAATACAACAACAACAAAATGTTAAAATCCGGGAGGTACCGGAAATCATCATTCCTACTTTCTTTTTCAAAATATTTCCGGTAGGAAATTGGCGACAGAATATTCTATTGGTATCTTCGTTTGAACAAAATTCTAATAAGAAACAATCACTCGTTCCAGTATTTTGTATCTCAAAAAGTGGAGGGTGGATTGAGGCTCGATTCGGACTCGATTAGCTGCGATAACGTAGCCCTTTAGCATGGATAATTCTGGCTCCGAATATCATGTGCAAAAATATCTCATTAGCCAAATCTAACGAGAAATTAAGAATTTTTGGTGAGAAATTTTACCAAATCCTTCACTAAATTACGGTTTGCTCTGGGACTTTTCTCTCATTAAGCCAGTTTCAGTGAGAAAAGTGAGAGAATCTTCAATATCTCGCCCCAAAATGATCCCAGGCTTTAGTCTATCTGTTGGCGAGGATTATCGGATGGATGGCTACTTTATCGCAGCAAGGAGTGAGTCGATAGGCTATATCATCCATGGAACTTGTCAGGCATAGGCTCATTTAAAAGGTCAAATAGACCAAGCATCAGTCATCCATTTGCGGTCTTTATCACAGTCAAGTAGTTCAATAGGTATTTAACCCATTGCCAGACTACAAAATTACAGACTGGTCCAAAATCAAAGAAGTTGCAGATGTCAATTTAAGATTTGATGGCAATCTAAAAATATTTGTCTTTTGGCGTAGAAAATATTGTGGATAATGAAGATATTGTTTGTAACAAACAATTTCTTCATTATCCACAATCTTTTCCAAAGTGATCAATCTTGGTTCTTTCTATGGCCCACATAATCAGTTCATATATTAATGTATTGTCTAGGAAGTAGAAGTGAGGAAGATTTATCTAAGTTTGAAAAACTTGTTTCCCAATTGATGCAAAATGCATAGGTTTATACCAAAGCTTTTTCTCGAGGGTAGTCAAAAAGCAGGGTTGTGTGGGGATTGATTAAGAAGTTTATACTATTTCTTCATTCTCTCTCCCTTAAGACATTTCTACATTTTCTTTCCATTCTATATTGATAAAGTTGAGCTTCTTTAGAACTATTTCAAAGATTTCGTTGACTAGATTTTTCTTGAATTCCCCAAATCACCATCTGCTTAATCAGTACATTCAGGTGTGTGGAGCGACATAATGCATGCTTAACCCTTTCCCGTTCAAATACTGGATTTTACGTTCCTGTGATTTTATACTCAAGAAAACATTGTGGAAAAAGAAGAAATTGCTTGTAACAAGCAATTTCTGCTTTTTCCACAATATTTTCTACCACATAGGATGGTTTCTTTTCAAATTGCATCCAGTTTTCATTGTCGTCTGCAACCTCTTTCAATTTGGACTAGTCTAAAATTTCCAAAAATGGGAAAGGGTTAAGTGCCTCTAGTTCTGTTTAACCATAGTTTTAACCATATTATGTTTAAGTATTAGGATAAGAGAAGTCAGTAAGTTCAGTTTGAACAGTTGTTTCATCCCCTCATTCTATTTGATAACTAACAAAATTAACCAATTTGTTACATAATGAGGTATGATTGAAAAGTCTGTGGCAAGTAGAACCCGTTTATCCCATTCCCACATAATTCCTCTTTTTACGCTCTCTCAAGAAAAAAAACTTTTGAAAATATTGTGAACAATGAAGAAATTGCTTTCTATCCTAAACAGCAACATTTTTATGCCCCCGCATCGATAGATCGGGGGCATATTTTGACGTGTCCGTCTGTCTGTCTGCAAAACTTAACCTGCCAACTAAACATTTTCCTATAACTTCAACCCTGATTACGTTACAATGCTAATATTTGGTATGTAGATAGGTCTCAACAAGGCGCAACTGGGGAAGGTCATTACATCAAGGTCAAGGCCAAATTTTAACCCTTTTCCCTAAAACAAAGAGAAAAACAATAAAGATCACCTGTTTCTAAAGAATTCCTGTTTCGGAGGCATAGTATTTCACAAACACATCTTGTTTTAAATTACACTACTTGAAATTGTGTTTGCATCGTCTTTCAAATCAGACCAGTCATGTGGGAATGGGTTAACCTAATTATTTTCATTTATTTTCAATGTAGTCACCCTGCAAGTTTTTATACTTATTTTGGTTACTGCATATTGTATTCATATCTTTTAATAATAAATGGTAAGGATACTCTACCCACAATTAGGGCCGATTCAGGTGATTTTTAGCTCTGGGACACTAGATGAAAGCCATGGGCTATTGTCATGTTGTTTGTTGTCCGTCTGTACACCCATTAACTTTTGCTTCAAAAATCTTCTCTTCAGATAGCATGAAAAGAATTTAACCTAATTTCACAGAAATGACCATTTGGAGATCCTTTATTAGATTCCTTTAAAGAATTTTGATCAAGTGAAAAACATGGCTTTAATGGGTAGGCTTATTTGCAATATGGTAAAAGTTTAAAAAATCAACTTCTCAGAAACCAGTTGATGGATTTTAACCAAATTTTACATGAATGATCCTTGGGTGACCCTTTACCATATTCGTTCAAAGAATTCTGAACGGATGGAAAGCATGGCTTTAAAGGGCCATGCTAATTCTACGTAATGTTGAAAGCTTTGAACATCTCCTCAGAAAGAACTGAACAGAATTCAACCAATTTACATAGAAATAATGGTTTGGTGACCCTTTATCAAATTCTTTTAAAGAATTTTAATTGAATGAAAAACATGGCTGTAACTGGTGGGTCTGATTTCCACATATGGTAAAAACTTTAAAAGTCTTCTCAGAAACCAGTTGATGGATTTCAACTAAATTTTACAGGAATGATCCATGACTGACCTTTTATCAGATTCCTTCAAGGAATTTTAATCGGACGAAAAACATGGCTTTAATGGGTTAAAAGCAATTTCTGCATTTTCCACTTTCTTGTGTACCCAGAGAGACAAATATATTGAGAATTTCGACAATTTGATATTGTCGTCTGCAGATTCTTTCAATCTGAACCGGTCTAAAATTTTACTGTGTAGGAATCGGTTATTTGAATTATACTAACTAAGATCCATGTGTTCTAATATTTTCAGACAACAGCTGATGTACCTTGAGATCAACAAGTAACAAAATGTCGGAAGGAGCTGACAACTTTTATAAGTTAATACATATTGTTGTGGACTTAGGGACAGAAGTTCTCCTACAATTTTTAAAGAAAAATGTGCCTCCTGGTCAAACCCTTGAAAGTTTTTTGAATAGCAAAAAATCACTTATCAATGGTCTTGAGAAGAAAAAAGTTCTGAATGACTTGCAGTTGAAAGTTCTAAAGGAGACAAAACCTGACGGCACAAAGTTTGATATATCATTACTTTTCATGCTGATACGGAATCTGACCAGTGTACAGCCGCCAAATGCTGGCTGGGATGCCAAAAGTATACCACCAAGTGATCAATCTGCAGGGGCATTGCTTATTCGAGTAAAGAAAATCAGAAATGAAGTAATTCATAAAGGGAAACCCTGTGTAACACAGACAGATTTTTCAAAGCTCTGGACAGAGATGAAGGTCTGTCTCATGGGCTTAGCTGCTAACATAAGTTCAACTTTTGAACAGGAAATCCAAACCAAAATTACCGAATTAGAAAACAAGCCCTTTAGTGGTGAAGAGAAGGACAACTCAGATTCTCTGCTGAAATGGCATAAAGAAAAGTATTCAGATGTTATGGCTAAACTAGACGAATTAACAGAAAAGGTAAGAGGGCATTTCAGAATTGAGTTCAAAATATATAACTATAGCTAAAAAAAAAGGAATGGCTTGATTTTCACTTTACAGTGTGCTAGACCCTTTTCACGGCCGGTAATCTTGGGCTCCATCTCTTTTTGGAGAACAGTACAAAAAGGAGACAATGATACTTCCGATATGGAGCCAAGGACCGGAACTGAACAGAAAAGGTAAGAAAAACAGTGCACCTCGCGTACAATTTGATCTCCTATTAACCTATTATGCATTTTCCCAAAATGTCCAGAAATTCATACCACATAGAAATTATTATATTATTCGTTGGCGGTGATAGATTTGAAAAATAATTCCCTTTGTGAATAGAAACTTGAACCTAAGTTTTGACATCGGACCTGATCAAACACGAAAATGCATGTTGAAATCGTTCAAATTCATCAACAGTTCTGAAAGATTTAAGTGGTGGTGACTGTGAAATGAATGATAAGGTCTTGATATAAAATAATGTTACCATAAAGAACTGCGTTTTCCTACCCCTTTTACGGATTTTCTTAGAAGAGAAGGAGACCAGGATGCAGTGCGGGAGACAAGATTCAGAGGGAGAGGCAATGCATATAAAAGAATACAGTGAATGATTTTCTAGGACTGTAACTTTATGATTATTACAGGACACTTTTTCTTTCTCTTTTACACAGTAAATGTGTCTCTCAGATTCTCTAGAACAGCCATATTTATATCTAAGTCGCAAGAATCGAGTTACACAACTCACCAATAAATTAATACAGAATCCGCACTTTGAGCTCATTACTTTCAGTCACAATTCTGCTACACTTGTCTATTTTCAGCTGACTTGTGTTAACTTTGAGATCACACATGAAGTGAATAGTCAAAGATCATTATTTCAAAAGTCTTTATAACAGATATGGCCGACAGTATATCTAGCACTTTTATAATGATAATCATTTGCAGGGTCATGTTAAAACACATGACATTCATTTTATCTCATAAGTCATTATTCAACAGGCCATAAAATTCAACAAATTTTTTAAGCAATACCTATCGTGATAAATTTACTGGTATTTCCAATAAATTGTCATCATTCCTGTATTATCATTCCATCATATTTTATAATGAACACGTATAATGTTCCTGAAAAAAACCCTCATTCATTCATTCACCAGCATGGATAGGCACGTGGTCTTAGTCAGATAGAAAATATCATTCAGCGGTATATGTGAAATAGACACTCACTGTAGCTCGCATTCATTTCCCATATATCATGCCATCATTTTCTAACCTATAATATTATCTAATGTCAGAATGAAACGAAAGATTATGAAGACAACCAAATGTTGTATTATATACTTTTAGTCATTTCAATATACTATATTTGTGTTGTTTTGATTTAGTCTTGGCGATTTTCATTCCAAAATCATTCCCAAATCATCCAGTGAAGTTTTTGACCTTGGACATAATCTAGGATACAGCGCCCTCTAAATATAAAGAAAGAAACTTTAAGCAAAGAAATTATCTAAGCATTGAACCATCACAAAAGGGGGACATTTGGTTGAGAACAGTTAGATTTGCCCTCTATTGAATTCATTGTGGCATTGATTTGTTGGGGATTGGGGTCTACTACAGGCTATAAGTTTTCAGAAAATCGTACAAAAAGGGTCGGTTTTGACGTCCCAAGAGGGGACTGGGGTTACATAAGAGTATGGGGTTCTATTAGAAGATTTACAGTACATTTATATATGCATTGCCTCTCCCTCTGAATCTTGTCTCCAACACCGAATCCTGGTCTCCTTCTCATCTAAGAAAATCCGTAAAAGGGGTAGGAAAACACAGTTCTTTGTGGTTACATTATTTTATATATACATGTTATCATTCATGTCACAGTCATCGCCACTTAAATCTTTCTGAACATGGATTTGAACAATTTCAACACGCATTTTTGCGTTTGATATGGTCAGAGATTGAGCCCAATATTACTGGCATACTTTTGTTATCCTTACAAGTCAAATATATTGATTAAGCTGCAGAAAAATATCTGGGGTAAACATTGTAGGAGAGGAGAAACTGGATGTGATAATTACAAGCCATTTCGATTCGACCAGTTTTAACTGTCAATCAAAGAATCATTTGACCAATCAGTTGTGTTACCCTCGGGGCTGGCATCCAAATTGGTTAGATTTTTTATTTCACTATTTTAACTAGTGCTGGGAAGGAGAAATAAGAAGAAAAAATTAGAAATATTCTCTTCACTTCTCTAACCATTAGGTCCAGTTGTTTCAAAAAAGTGTTTGCTAGTAATATGACCCTATGAAAATAAATCAAACTATCACTCTTGGATAAAAATCAGAATCGAAAAAATCAAGATGACAGGGATTGAGCACTATTGAGGCTATGTATATGATCATTTATCCTGATATAATCTAATACCGGTTCCAAACTGGGTTACGTAGGGTCAAAGCTTTGTTACTAAGCACTCTAGATGCCACATTTCATGCTCAATCAACCTGGGGGAATGTTTATTATGATAGACTCATTAACATTATAATGCAGTTTTTACTTTAGTCTATCAAACACAGGCATTCTGATTGGTTGGAAAAAAAAATTCATACCTCAATGAACAAAATTTTGAGCAAGCAGCTATTTTGTGTGCTACCGCACAAAATAGTTCCATACAAAAAAGTATCAAAATTTGTAAAGTTTGTGTCATTTTTATACGCCCGTTGAAGACAGGACGTATTATGGGATCACCCGTGGTGTCCGGGTGTCCGGGCATCCGGGCGTCCGGTTGTACAGGCGGTGTCCACTTCTTTGTCCAGAGCATAACTCTGTCACCATAAGTCCGATTGACTTTAAACTTGGCATTAATATTCTTCTCATCAATATGGAGTGCAGTGCTCAATAACCATAACTCTACCTGGCCTACTTTTTGAGTTATTGCCCTTTGTTGTTTTTCATACTTGAATCTTGTCCAGAGTATATCTCTAAAAGTATTATAGCTAGGATCATGAAACTTCATGATTGTATAGATCTCTCCAAGGGGGAGTGCAGTGCACAAGAACCATAACTCTACCTGGCCTATTTTTTGAGTTATTGCCTTTTTTTGTTTTTCATACTTGAATCTTGTCCGGAGTATATCTCTAAAAGTATTATAGCTAGGATCATGAAACTTCATGGGTGTATAGATCTCACCAAGGGGGAGTGCAGTGCACAAGAACCATAACTCTACCTGGCCTACTTTTTGAGTTATTGCCCTTTGTTGTTTTTCATACTTGAATCTTGTCCGGAGTATATCTCTAAAAGTATAATAGCTAGAATCATGAAATTTCATGGATGGATAGAGCTCACCAAGTGGGAGGGCAGTGTACAAGAACCATAACTCTTTTGAGTTATTGCCCTTTGTTGTTTTTCATACTTGAATCTTGTCCGGAGTATATCTCTAAAAATAAAATAGCTAGAATCATGAAACTTCATGGGTTTATAGATCTCACCAAGGGGGAGTGCAGTGTACACGAACCATAACTCTACCTAGCGTATATTTTGAGTTATTGTCCTTTGTTGTTTATCATACTTTGTTTGACAAAAAATATTCATTCAAAATAACCTCAGTTCTATTCAAACCCCCGGTTAATATTAAGCAGTGTGACAGGCGTATCTTGTGACAATTTGGCACCTTGTTGCTCAATGCTATTAAATTATAAGAAATGAAGAGAATTTTTTCGTTTTTATGTAGGTATGAACTGAAAAACCTAATCAAACTTATGTATGAATCTGCTTCGTGTATTCATACAGTGTGATTAGTTCTTTCGGTTCATACCTACATGCAGCCGTCATAGCGTAGTCGGTAGCGCATTGGACTTGCAATCTTTAATCACGGGATGTCATGGGTTTGATCCCCGGCAGCAAGTATTCTTTCCGACATTTGTCTCTCACCAATGGTTGGATAATCGTAAACCTAATTGGGATAGCAGCTGGTGGCTAGGAAAGGATGTAGTGGTAGTACTGGTATGAGAAATACCAGGAATCCATTGTTAGGTGCTCCAGCCGCCACGATATGACAGCAATTAACCATCTTAACCCTTGCTTGTGATAAACAATTTCTTCTTTTTGCACAATATTTTCTACCACATCAAATGTTTTTATTTCAAATTGCATCCAATGCTTCATTGTCATCTGCAACCTCTTTTAATTTGGACTAGTCTATAATTTAAGGAAAAAAATGGCAAAGGTGGAATCCTTTTAAACATAGCACCAATTTATCAATGCTTTTATTGCAATTAACCAGAAGTTGCCATTAAAAGTAGCCATTGGTTCTTGAAATCTAGTGTAAGTGTATTAAGTCAGTTGCAATTTAAGCAGTTAATTGCTATTAACAGGGTTGCAATTAGGAGGATTCCACTATACAAATTTTATTGTATTTTCCAGGTTGATAGCCACCGAGATGTATCGAGTGAGCTCACTTCCTTGAGGACATCGGTAGATTCGATGAGCAATGAGATCAGAAGCCTAAAGTCACAGGCAACTGGGAATCTGGGATCCTTCCCATTTCAGGTAGGGCCTACGCCTTTTGCACAGCTGTTTGCCGCTCCATTGTATTTAATTTATATTGTGACTGCAAAATATTAGCTTGATCTCATTCCAAAAAGTTGGATACTTTAACCCAATACCAGATGGCAGAATTTTAGACTGGTCCAAATTGAAAGGAGTTGCAGACGACAATTCAAAGTTGATGAAATTTTAGATTTTTCAACTTTCTGAATAGAAAACTATTGTTATGAACAATTACTTCATTTCATACAATATTTTTCCAATTGCTTTTCTCGAAACACGTCAAAAAGCGTCGCTTTGTGAGAATGGGTTAACCTTTCTTGCATTGGAAAGAAAGGTGCTAGCCTGTGTGTGAACCATGTGGTTAAAACAGGGTATAAGAATAAACCACTGCAGACCTACCCCTGTCATATCTGCCACGTCATCTAGTGGAACAAATCTGACAACTGGCATATCGAATTTGATAGAAAAAAAATCATTCAATAGAGTAGAAAATATTGTCGCAAAAGAGGAAATTACTTGTTTCAATGTCTTTGCGAGGTAATCCGTTAAATAATTCATAAATCTGTCCTAGACAGAGAAACCAGAACCTCTATTTAGCCTTTACTTTAATCAGTTAATCCTTATTTTCAGACCAGTAGTCAAATGTCCTCGGCCTCTGTTAGTGCAGACAGTACCGTTCCTGATAGACGTACCACATCCCAAGATCAGTCTATGGAGGTGGCTGAAATGAAGAGATATGTACATAATTGTATGATGTGTAAGTAGAGTCTGATACAATGGCTGAGGGCTACCTAGGCTAGTGTTCTGCCTGTGTTGTCTGTGAATGCCTTCTTAATCCTTGTTATGAATAGCTAGGTATATTCCTGCTTTGGCAGGAGGTATAGACTAAGATCAGCCTGCACTTATGTGCAGTCTGATCTTAGTCTACACAAAATGATTGACTTATTTAAGTAAGAGTTGTTTATTAAATCATTTACCTAAATGAGTCTAAGGGCCTCTCAGTGCTTTCAGACCTTTGATTTTAATGCAGTTCTAAACAAAAAATAGTATTCAGCATGACAAGGGTTAACCCATTTCTGCGCAGTGATGCTTTTTGACACCCCTCAAGAAAAACAATTGGGAAAAAATTGTGTAAAATGAAGAACTTTTTTGTAACAAGCAATATCTTCATTTTCCACAAAGTTTTATATCCAGGAAATTACAAAAATCTAAAATTTTATAAAAATAGAAATTGTCGTCTGCAACTCCTTTGAATTTGGACCAGTTTGAAATTTGGTCATCTGGAAATGGGTTAGCCCTCTTGGCAACAGCCATAGTGCAGTTGGTGATGTGTGTGTATTTCAGTTTATTTATTGTCGCTACCGTAGCACATGCCCATATGAGCGACACCCCTAGAAGACAGTTAGTTGTACGGGGGATAGTGCAAGGATACAGGACGAAACTGCTGAGAGCTCCGCCTGGTTCTTTAACGTGCTCGCTGGATAGCATCGTCACACGGGCCTCGGTTTAACGTCTCATCCGAAAGACAATAGTTTGTTAGTTGATATGGTCAGCCCAGGGCTCGAACCTGTGATCTTAAGGTTTGAAGTCAAGTGCTCTATCAACTGAGCTAATCGGGCTGACGCAGTTGGTGGTGCTTCAGACTGTCAAATTTGAGGTCTAAGGTTAGGACCCTGGTCAACGGCAAATAATATCCTTTCCGATATTTGTCTCCCACCAATGGGTGGATAATCCTACATTTATTTGAGATGAGCAGCTAGAGGCTCTGAAAGGATGTTATGGTAGTACTGGTGTGAGAAATACCAGGAATCCATGGGCACTCCATCTGCCGCAATATGACTGAAATACTGTAAAAAATGGCTTTAAACCCTGATCAATCAATCTTAACCTATTCATACACATTCATGCTTTTCAACTCTAGAAAAAAAAAACACCATTGGAAAACATTGTGGAAAATTAAGAAATTGCTTGTTGCAAGCAATTTCTACATTATCCACATTGTTTTTTACCTTGAAAGACAAAACAATTTAAACCTTCATCAACAAAAAATTGGTGTCTGCAACATCTTTGAATTTGGACCAGTCTAATATTTTCTTCAAAAAGTGCTCGAGAAATTTCTATAAGATTTCAAAGGCCAGCAGAGCTATAGCAATGATGTTTTCTTGTCCGGTGTCCGGCCATAAAGTCATCTGTCCGTCTGTTAACTTTTCATTATTAATGCTCTACAGTTAACAGTTTTCATTTGATTCACTTCAAATTTTCATAGAATGAAAGTATCATCATAAGGATTGTTCCTTTCAAAATTGCGTCCAATCCATCAAAAAACATGGGAAGAAGGGCTTAATTGAAATTTAATTAAAAATCCTCGTTAACACTCTTAGATTCCACAATTTTCATTGGATTCTCTTCAAACTTTCTCAGAATGACTGCAATATCATAAGGATTGTTCCTTGCAAAATTGAGTCAGATCCGTCAAGAAACAGGAGAAAAGGAGCCTTATGATGAAAATTTGATTAAAAAAATTATGTATAAATCCTTGTAACACACTAGAGTACGGAGTTTTCATTAGATTCACTTCAAACTTTCACAGAATGATTGTACCATCATAAGGATGGTTCTTTTCAGAGCTGGGTACAGTCTGTCAAGTATCATGTAAAAAGGGACCACATGAACATTTCATTTAACCCATTACCAGACAGCTAAATTTTAGACTGATCCAAATTGAAAGGAGTTGCAGAAGACAATTTAAAGGTTATGAAATTTTAGTTTTTTTCAACTTTCTGGTTAGAAAGCATTGAGTAAAATGAGGAATTTGCTTGTTTAAAGCAATTTCTTTATTTTACCAAATGTTTTCACAATAGTTTTTCTTGAGAGGCGCCCAAAAGCGTCACTTGGTGGGAACGGGTTAAATATTCCAGTTAACATAATGAAGTCCCCATATTTCATCGGTTTCACTTTAAACTTTCACAGAATGATTCAACCATTGTTAGGTTGGTTCTTTTTTTTAAATTGGATCTAATCAGTCAAGAACCATTGGAAAAGGGACTTCATACATAAGTTTGTTATGAGAAAGAGGACTAAAGCTATTGAAAATGGTGAAATTCCATCAAATATTGAGTAAAAGAGAAGAATTTGTATCAAGCCTTTATATTTTCTAAACTTTCCTTAAATATTTGTTTGGTCATCAGAATGACCCCTTAATTAAAATACAGTAATTTACATTGGTATTTTTGCACAAGAATTTGAACACTAGTGAGTGATATAGGACGAATTTGGCTTGTCTAATACTTGCCTTGTTGAGTTATGGAAGACATCATTATGATAACATGATTGCAGTTGATGAAAGACCAGAATATTGATTCTGTTTTCAGGGATGTGGTACGGGAATATGGCACCAGAAGGCTTAGATTCAACAGATAGTGGAACCTCGTATACGAACCCGAATGCTTTAACAGACGACGAAATTAAAGATTATGCAGAAGAGTTGGGTAAGACACGGAATGTTAACGTGTAGTATTAATAAGACACCTTGTGTTGGATCCAGGCTATGTAGGAATATTTTGATATTTTAGGAGACTGAAGTTGGAGTGAAATATAGAATGTTCCTTTTCAGCAAGAATCCAATACAATTAGTGGGTTAAATACTAAACCATAGTATCCATTTTCTACATGCATAACATGAAGGCCGTAATGACAGCTTCTTTAATTTTACACTATTGGAGCCACAATGTTGGCTTAATCTTAACTAATTCCCACACAGTCCTGCTTTTAGATGCCCCTTAAGAAATAGGCTCTGGAAAACATTGTGGCAAGTGAAGAAAATGCTTCTAGCTAAGGATTTCTTTTCGACAATATTTTCAACTCCAAAAATGCAAAGTTTATTAAAGTTTTGATTTGAACACCTTTGAATTTGGACTGCTCTTAAATTTTGTTGTTGGAAAATGGGTTAATGAAACCTAGTCAAATTGTTTTTCAGGTCATAAGAAATACCTCATCACCGGGTATTTGTTTACTCTAGAGAATTGCAGATATATAACGTATTAACCCTTGTCGTGGTGTATAAAATCCTTTTTAAAAACAGTATGAAATCATAGGGCTAATAACACTGAAGATACAATTTCTAGGTTTATAATTTACTTTGAAAATTAGATTTTATAAACAAACCTGACTTAAAAGGGACAAGCAGGTGGTGTGGACAAGGGTCAGATTGTGCTTATGTGCAGGTTGATTTTTGTCTACACCTCCTGCAAAAACAGGAAAGTTCCAGGTTCAGCATGACAAGGGTTAAGATCTAAGTGTGAAAGCAACCATACGGTATTGTATTGGGCTATTACATTTGATATTCATGTATATCATTTGCATTATAACTAGAGCGCATTTAACCCTTGTCATGCTGAATGCAATCTTTACCTAAATTTGCATTAAAATCAAAGGCCAGAGAGCACTGGAAGCATTAGATAAGGGATAAATTTTATTTTGGAAAATTAATTTTTATCCTCCCCAAATTTTTTTTTGTGGGGAGCATATAGTCACTGGATGAAACTTCATATATAATCTTTTTAGCAAATTTCCATCAGACGTTTTTTGAATTGTCTCAAATCAAGGCTGTGTCATGTAAAAAGGGGCCTTAATGTAAAAAATAGTTTTTTGCCAATTTCTCCTAGTCAAATAGTCAGAATTTTACGAAATTTCATGTTATAGTAGCAAATCAGATTCTCTTGACCTTAAACTATCAAAAATTTACGTTTAAAAAAACGTGTCATGGGAAATGGGGCCTTAATGTTATTAGCTTTACGGAAGCTCTCTTTTTGTCCTGTAAACTTATATTGGCCATAACTTTTGATTAGTTACAGATATAGTCTTCATATTTCACATGTACATTGCTTGTGATAAAGCCTTTTTGTTGGTATTAAGTTCAAGGTCATCAGTCAAGGTCATGTGTCCAGGTCAGAATTTGGAAAATCTTAACTTTAACTGTCTATAAGTTTACAGTGGTAAGTATTATAGCCTTTTTATTGCAAATGTGCATTGTTTATGACAAAACCTTTCTGTTGGTATTAAGTTCAAGGTCATCAATCATAGTCATGGTCATCTCTCAAGGTCAAAATTTCAAAAAATTTAACTTTAACATTGTCAATAAGTTTACAATGGTAAGTGATATAACCTTCATATTTCACATGTGCATTGCTTATGACATGACCTTTCTATTGGTACTAAGTTCAAGGTCATCTGTCAAGATCAAGATTATAATCAAGGTCAAAATTACGAAAAATCTTAATTCTAACATTGTCTATAAGTTTACAATGTTAAGTGCTATAACCTTCATATTTTACATGCACATTGCTTATGACATGACCTTTCTGTTGGTATTAAGTTCAAGGTCATTCCTCAAGGTCTAATTCAATTCTCAAGGTCAAAATTAAAAAAAACAAAACTTTAACATAGCCCATAAGTATACAATGGTAAGTGATATAGCCTTCATATTTTACATGTGAATTGCTTATTACATGGACTTTCTGTTGGTACTAAGTGCAAGGTCATCTGTCAAGATCAAGGTCATTTCTTAAGGTCAAAATTTCGAAAAATCTTAACTTTAACATTGTCTATAAGTTTACAAATGTAAGTGATATAGCCTTCATATTTCACATGTGCATTGCTAAGTTCAAGGTCATTGGTCAAGGTCAAATTGTCTAGGTCATTAATTTTCAAATATACCTCCTTTACAAGTTGCCAAAATTTCTTTTTACTTTACATAAATGTTGTTTATAAAATGCCCTAGGTAATGTTTATTTCAATTTTTGACCCAATGAGCCTTACCATGCTAAAAGGGGGCTTAATTCCATGTTGCTTACATTTTGTATATTTCCTACTCTAAAATAAATCAGTCTATTGTTTCTGCAAGACTACTCAAGTTAGAGTCTGCATTTTTTGTATGGAGACATTTTTCATTGATTACTTTGACAGTCAAGGTAAAATATTTAACCCTTTACCATATAATGATAATGAATTTTATTAGAATCAGGCCTGTGAAGCCAAAAACAGATTCCTTCAATGTTTGTCAAACTTCCAAATTTCTTGTAAACTGAACTCTCAAACTATAGTTGCATTCAATAAAAAGTTTTTTGTCCAATAATGGCATACAGTTTTGTGACAAAAGCCTTATTCGGGAACATAATCCGTCTCCGATGGCTCTTGTATACACTTCTCTTGTTTGAAGGAGACAAACAGGAGGTGTAGACTAAGATCAGGCTGCACTTATGTGCAGGCTACTCTTTGTCTATACCTCCTGCCAAAACAGGAATTTTCTTGGCTCAGCATGACAAGGATTAATGTGTTTTACTTTTACATTGGGTCATGATGGCAGTAAAATTATGAAAATTTTTCACAATCAGGCTTTTTGACGCCCTTCAATAAAAAATATTTGGAAAATATTTTGAAAAATGAAAAAAATGCTTATACAGTGTTTGTTCTAGAATTTCAAAAATATGGGGGATTTCATTACATAATCTACACAATCAAGAACTGGTTCATGCTCTTTGCTTATAAAAAAATCCCCAACCAATGTTGAAAATATGGGGGATCCTTGAAAAAGGTGGGACAATCCCCCAATCTCTCAATACAATTTGTCTTGACTCTCCTCACCAGATAATTTCTGATTGGATTTTCTGTTGACTCTATTTCAGGTTCTGATTGGGAGATATTTGCTATTTATCTTGGGTACAAGCAAACACAAATAGACATCCTGAAAGATACTTATGTACGCCAGGTAAGAATATCATAAATTTGCAGAATGACACGCTTTGTCTTGATGAATTTCTAATTTTCCAACCCTTAGATAGGACATATTGTCAGATTCATCAAAAAGCATTAGTTCTCAGTATTTGGTCAAAGAAACTTGATAAAGGAAAAACAAATTGATTTTTTTATGGCCTACCCAGATGTGGAAACGACAGCACGGGTTGATTCTTAGCTCATCTGAGCACAAATTGCAAGGTGAGCTATTGTGATCATTTTCTGTCGTCAGCCGTCCGTCTGTCCATCCGTCCACAATTTCTTAAAAAACTTCTCCTCCTAAACCAGTAGGCTAATCAAGCTGAATCTTTGCAGGGATGTTCCTTGGATGAAGTTCTACAAAAGTTGTTAAAAGAATTTAATTCAGTGAAAATCTCTGGTTGCCGCAGCATTTGAAAATGGGAATCTTTAGTAAATCTTTCAAGATCTTTAAAAATCTTCTCCTCCTAAACCAGTAAGCCAATCAAGCTGAAACTTTGCAGGGGTGTTCCTTGGGTGAAGTTCTTCAAAAGTTGATATTAGAATTTCATTCTGTGAAAAACTCTTGTAACCGAGGCTAATGAAAATGGGAAATTTTAGAAAATTTTTGTTGTCGTTTTTTTCACAGACTACAAGGCCAAAGGCATTTATATTTTATATAGAGCTTAATCATATGGTTCTCTAGCACGTTTTTAAATATTTAATCTCTTGGGTCAAAAAAGGCCCCGCCGTGGAGATTCGAAGTTTGGAAGAATACTTAATTAGAGCAATTTCAAAAGAATTCTCCTCATAAACTATAAGGTCTAGGACATTCTTATTTGGTATGTAGCATAACTAATTAGTTTTGCACTTTATCACTTAAAACTGTTCTTCTTGGGTCAAAAACAGCCCTGAACTAGGGATTCAAAATGGGGAAAAATGCAAAACAATCTTCACTTTAAGGCAGAGAGCATTTATATTTGGAATGTAGGATAGCCTGGCTGTTATCTATCATTCTTGATTTAATTATGCTTGTTTTTTTCTATTTTCAACCACCTTTTCAACCCCAAAAGACAGATGCTCAAAATTCTTCCTACTTGAAATTGTCATCTGCAACTTCTTTGAATTTGAACAAGTTCAAAATTTTGTTGTTTAAAAATGGATGAAAACCATTCAGAAATACAGCAAGATTCTACAGACATGTTAACCCTTTCTTGGATAAACCTGGGATTTTACGTCACTGTGATTTTATACTTGAGAAAACATTGTGGAAAAAGGAGAAATTGCTTATAATAAGCAATTTCTCCTATTCCCACAATGTTTTCTACCTAATAGGGTGGTTTTATTTGGAATTGCATCCACTTTTCATTGTCATCTGCATCCTCTCTCAATTTGGACCAGTCTAAAATTTCAAAAACCAGGAAAGGATTAATTGACTAATTGCAACAGTCAATCAAATAATCAGTCAACCAATGAAATCATTCATTTAAACTGGAAGTAAAGTTTGAACTCCAGCATTGGTCACAATTTTGGTGAATCATTTTCGTTGGTTTGGCAAATCAAACATCGTAACTTCGGTTTTTTTCACCATATATAGAAAGTAAAGCCAAGTTTTTCATACTATCAAAATTCTTTGTTGGAATCTGATAAAAGGTCACCCAAAGATCATTCCTGTAAGATTTGGTTGAAATCCATCCGCTGGTTTTTGAGAAGAACATTTCTAAAGGTTTCACCATATATGGAAATTAGCCCCTCCCATTAAAAACATGTTTTTCATATGATTAAAATTCTTTGAAGGAATCTGATA
This sequence comes from Fragum fragum, assembly GCA_946902895.1. Classification (NCBI taxonomy): domain Eukaryota; kingdom Metazoa; phylum Mollusca; class Bivalvia; order Cardiida; family Cardiidae; genus Fragum; species Fragum fragum. Next base: position 15,353,182 of record OX336380.1, read on the forward strand.
AAAGGTCACCCAAGGATCATTTCTGTGAAATTTGGTTGAATTCTGTTCTGTACTTTCTGAGAAAAAGATTTTTAAAGTAAAAGTTTATGGACGGACAGTCACACACACACATTCACAGAAGATGAACACAACACCATGACAATAGCTTGATGGCTTTCAGCCAGTGGAGCTAAAAATTATTTGTTACAATTAATTTCCCTTTTCACAGTAGATTTTCCATGATTGTATTTCTTCAGTGCTTTAGACAGTCTCATTATGTAGTAATGGATTAAAGACAAGAGGACCATGATGGTCCTAAATCATTCACCTGAGGCATCTCCAAATTACAGTACTTTTTGTATAAAAAAGACACAGCTATTGGGAATTTTCCCAAATTTTGGACCTCTGAGGCAGGGCCATGTTTTATCCCAGAGCTATGATTTTAGCTAACCTGGTAGAGAACAATCTGGTTGTGCTATATACCAAACATGAATGCCTTAGACTTCTTAGATTGGGAGAAGACTGTTGAACATGGTCTAATAGAGCATTTTTATAAACTTTGGACACCAAGGGAAGTGGTTTATTTTATCCTAAAAGCATAATTAAATCAAGAATGATAGATAACAGCCAGGCTATCTTGGATTAAATAAGTCTTGTCTGAAAGCGTCTATTTTTTTCATACTTGTGATATTCACTTGGAGATAACAATTCCATGTAAAATGACACTTACATATGTTAATAGTTTCATTATTTTTTATTCAGATTGAGACATTACTTCTCACTATGCTTCAAAAGTGGCATGACGTTGTCGCAAGATGCGAAGATGAAAATCCAAGGGATTTGCTTGCTGCAGCATTTGCTGGTATAAGGGATAATTTGACGGCATCTAAAATTCTTGGAGGTAGAGAGCATCTTAAAGGTAAGGGGATTTAGTAATACACTATTAATGTTTTATTAGGAACAAAGTTTCAAACTTGTCAAATATTTCAGAAGTTAAGATCGACAATTTAAAGTGTGCTAAAATTTGCAGACAACAAATTTAAGATGATGTTATATTGTTTTTCATTACTTTTGTGGTAGAAAACATTGTTGATAATGAAGAAATTATTTGTGACATCTGCGCATAATCGAAATTAGATCTGTGCAGAAAGTTTCACCTCTGATAATGTAAATATCAAATTTTTTCTGCTTAAGTTATATATCTTGTGTATATATACCTCAGTCTTTCAGTATTCCAGTGCTGTGATTAGTTTCATACCTCTATGAAGAACAATATTTTCTTTCTTTCTTATAATTTATATACAGTCGAACCTGTCGTATGCAGCCAGCCAAGGGACAGATCAAAACTGGCCACATACGACAGTTTGGCTGCTTAACACAGATCAGGGTTTTTTTTTGGGGGGGGAGGGGTGTACAAACCCGTTGACAAAAGGTAGTCATGATACAATGATGCGTCTCATTATCAGAATGGCCACATAAAAAGTAAAAAATAAAGAAAGACAATTGTTTAAATTAACAAAAAATAGTAAACACGCCAATATTTATGTATTCTTAATAAAATATTTCCATTCATTTTTTAATTTGCACAACCCAAGCTCGAAAGCGACGACCAACCGTGATCAAGAAACTGAAGAACATTGAAATATTCTTCTAGACATTTACAGGGCATTACGGTCGGTGTACGATAATTCGTTGCATGATAAAACGTCTAAACGACTTATGATCGAGACCGACGTTCCGATGAATTTATTTTCTTCGAAAGTTTGCCGAAAAATATATTTTTGATAATCTATTACGACCATATGTTTCCTAAATACCGGTACTACAATGTCTATGAACCGCTTGGAAAGAATATTCGGATCCAGACCTGCACCCATTCCAACACGATCCCGCTTTTTTACGCCCCTAAAAAAACTTTGGAAAACATTGTCGGAAATGAAAAAGTAGCATTATCCATAATATATCTACCGCAAAGGACGATTATTATTAAGTTAAAACGTCTACAACTTTTTTGAATTTGGACCAATCTAAAATTTTGCTGTGTGGTAAACTTACAAACTGGATAGGTAATTAGACTTCATATCAAATCCATCAAAGTCGATTAATTATAATCAACATAACTCAGCACTTGTTGCATTCACCCATACACACGTTGATACAGTACACCTTTAAGTGGTGTGTTCATGTTTATCTCACATGTTGAAAAGTTTATGACCAAGATTAGCCAGATGCATAATTGATTTTTTACACAACACCTGTCAGCAGTTAGTCGGGTCGCGTCACTGTTTAAAGGGATATACATGAAGTGCAAATTGGACAATTAAAGGTGACCGCTGGCCACACACAACAGATTACCGCTATTCACAGTAATTTTAAAGAGCAAATTGCACGGGCGGACCTGGGATGACCATTATACGCAGGTTGGCCGCTATTCTCAGGTGACCGCTAACACAGTTTTGACTGTATACCAAATCATATATTGAAACCCATTGTCAGACACTAAAATTTTAGACTGGTCCATATTGAAAAAAGTTTCAGACGACATTTTAGTCCAATGAAGGAATTGCTTGTTACAAGCAGATTATTCATTTTGCTAAGATTTTATCTACAAGGGCAAAAAATTGAGACTGAGACGGGCTTTGTGTCAATTGGTTAAAATATTATATAAGCAAAGATTGTGCAGTTTTCAGCTCACCTGAGTACAAAATGTTTCAAATACTGTGAAAGGTCATGTCTGGTGTTCGTCTATCCATCCTTCTGTCCATACCTGGTATTGACCAATATGGGGTTAAGTTTGTGTCCAGATATGTAATGTGAGGTTCATTCTGTCCAAAGTGCAAAATATGACCCTTTTTTTGGCATTATGAGCTTAGAATTAGGGGCTAAAAACAACAAAGAAAAACCCACAAGTACCCAAAATTAGAATGAGTGTCCACTTGTCAAGAATAAGAAAATAATCTTTTACTGTGAAACAAAGATTTCAACAAAGCTTACCCAAATCATCCTGAAGACATACTTCTTCAAAATACTTCGAAGAATTGAAATCAATGAAGAACTTTGTTTTTTAAGGCAACCAAGTGAAAAACCTGAAATACAACTGTATGTTCTTCTCCCTAACAATAAGGCTTAGAGCTTTAATATTTGGTCCACATCTAATGACCCTCTATCAAAATACTTCAAAGAATTACTCAACTCTGAAAAATAGCCCTATGTTGTGCCTATGTTATGTGATCCTTGATTATAAAAAGGAATAAACAAGAGAATTATTGAAAACTTTCTTCCTCTAAACTATTGGGCCTGGAGCTTTGATATTTGGTACATGTATATGACGCTCTATCAAAATACTTCAAAGAATTACTCTACTCTGAAAATCAAACCTATGTTGTGCGATCCAGGATTTAACAAAGGAATAAAGACAGAAATCTTTAAAAATCATGTTTAGCCTGGAGCTTTGATATATGGTATGTATCATCAGCTAATGACCTTCTTTCAAATTACCTTGAAGTATTATTCTACTTTGAAAATTAACCGTGTGTTGCGCAATCCTGGATTGTACATTGTAATAGAGAAGAAAAGATTTAACAACCTTTAACAGCCTATAGCTTTGGTATTTGGTATATATCATCAGCTAATAAACCTCTACCAAAGCACTTCAAAGAATTAATCTTCTCTGATAATTAGCCATATATTTTGCTATACCTGACTTTTCAAAGGGAAAAAGAAAGAAATCATTTAAAAATGAAAAAAGTATCATTGCAAATTTGTCCTCTAAGTTACATCTTTTAGCTAAAAGAAAAACAACTCTAATTGTGTGGGATCCTTGATTCGTCATAGAAAAATTGGGAGATCTGTGAAACCTACAGCTTTTAGAATTTGCATGTTGCACATAACAGTATGTTTCTCTACCAAAATTCATCAAAATATAGCCCTTGATGAATTGAAGCTCTGTGTTGTCAGATCCTCTACTTTGAATAAGAGGCAGATCCTCTACTTTGAATAAGAGATTGAATAAGAGACAGATCCTGTACTTTGAATAAGAGACAGATCCCCTTCTTTGAATAAGAGACAGATTCTGTACTTTGAATAAGAGAGAGATCCTGTACTTTAAATAAGAGACAGATCCTGTACTTTGATAAAGAGACAGATTCTGTAAATTTGAATAAAAGACAGATCCCAACTTTGAATAAGAGACAGATCCCCTTCTTTGAATAACAGAGAGATCCTGTACTTTGAATAAGAGACAGATCCTCTACTTTAGATAAGAGACAGATCCTGTACTTTGAATAAGAGACAGATCCCCTACTTTGAATAAGAGACAGATCCTGTACTTTAAATAAGACAGATCCTCTACTTTGAATAAGAAACAGTTTCTGTTCTTTGAATAAGAGACATATCCTCTACTTTAGATAAGAGACAGATCCTGTACTTTGAATAAGAAACAGATCCCCTACTTTGAATAAGAGACAGATCCTGTACTTTAAATAAGACAGATCCTCTACTTTGAATAAGAAACAGTTTCTGTTCTTTGAATAAGAGACCTATCCTCTACTTTAGATAAGAGACAGATCCTGTACTTTGAATAAGAGACAGATCCCCTACTTTGAATAAGAGACAGATCCTGTACTTTAAATAAGACAGATCCTCTACTTTTATAAGAAACAGTTTCTGTTCTTTGAATAAGAGACATATCCTCTACTTTAGATAAGAGACAGATCCTATACTTTAAATATGAGACAGATACTGTACTTTGAATAAGAGACCTAGAACAAAAATAAGATTTAGATTCTCCTTCTTCAAGACCTTTAGACCTAGAGTATTCACATTTTGCATGTATAATTGCCAGTTTGTAAAAAGAGATATCAAGATAAAAAATATATTATTCTCCAAATATATTAGGCTTAGTGCTTTAAAAATATTTTTGCCTGCTTTTATTTCTTATGGTGGTCTGAAATAAATTACTGAATAACAACAAGTTTGTTTGTTTTGTTTGTTTGAATGGAGTTTAATGCCGCTTTAAAAGTATATAAGTCATGTCCCGGCGGCTGGAGAACCTAAAAATGGATAATGTAAACACAACACTTCTTGCATCTCTCCAGTTTTAACTTCCTAGACAAGACTTTGACAACAGGTCTAGTTGGAGTAAAATAAGGTCACTTGTGCTATTTTACTTCTATAGTCATCAACTCAGGTAAGGTGAGCACTTTAGGACCAATGGCCCTCTTGTTTTATAATGTCCAATAACAACTCTTGATATTCAGTTATATTTGAAAAGAAATTTCCTATTATAAGAATATATTTGTAGAAGTAAAGCGAATGAAGCCCAAACCAGAGACAGCTGCCAAGATTAGGAAGATAAAGTTTGCAACACGACCTACCGTACCTTTTGCTGCTATGTTACAAATGAGTGCTTCAATGTCTAGTGGGGTTCTTGGAATCGGATCTGGAAATATGAATCAAAATTCTGGTGAGTCTTTAGGATGCAAATATTTGCCCTGTCATATGAACTCATTACCAGTTGACTCAATTTTAGAGTGGTTTAAAATTGAAAGCAGTTGCAGCAGAATTCTCAAAGGTTACTAAGTCAAATCTTTAGAAATAACTTGAGTGCACTCTTTTTTTGCTTCAAGTGTTTTGATATTTCATCAGAATGTTTGTCACCACAATACCCCAGTAAAGTTTGATATTTGGTGACATTGGCTTAAAAACTAGGTCACTAGATCAAATCTCTGAATACTTTGTTTTGGAGGCTAATTTTGAGGCTCGAGTCCCTACATATTTGGTAAAAAAATTGTTCTTTGATATTCAGGACAAGTTCAATTTGGTGTCTTTTTTTTTTGGGGGGGGGGTCAAAAAGTGTTCAATCCTTTCAATAACTTTGTATACAGCATCGAGGCAACTGTAATGGCTCAAATACCTCAAATTTTTTCTTGCATTGTTTAACGAATTATGACCCTTTTTTAATTTAGAAATTTTATATATCCACAATTAAGAACTTGAACAGTAGATCATTAGTATCCCCGTGTGGTACTCTTGTTTGATATATTTTAGGCCAAACTCAAGGCGCAAGGTAAAGTTTAAAAAATTAAGCCGTCCTGGATCATAACTCCTATTCATTATTTAGTGATTTCAAAATAGCGTAATGTAATAATTTTTCTCCCTAAGTTATAGATATGTCATTTACCCCTGTAAAGTTCGAGTCCTTATTTTTACGTCTCAGTGCTTTTAATATTGAGAAAACACAGTTTGTTACAAGCAATTTCTTCTATTTTTACAATACCTTCTACCCCACTGAATGGCTATTTTTCAAGATCAATTCATTTTTTATTTTTGTCTGCAAAGCCTTTTGATTTATACAGTTCTAAAATTTTGCAAAACATTTTGTTGCAGTTTTCCAAGGTCAAGGTCACAGCTAAAGGTCAAAATTTTCTTCAGTCTGTAACTGGTACATTTATGAGTCACATTATAATTTAGCAGAATTGATATAAGTTGATGTGCCCTTTGAATTAATGGATAAGATAAGGGTCAAGGTCACAGGGCAAGGTCAGTATCTTGCCTGGGCCGTAACACCTATGTTTATTAGCTCAAGCATTTGCTGGCACCACACCAGTCATCTTTGGTAAACCAGTCTAGAAGTAAATAAATTGAACTTGGTGGCCTTTGAGACAAGGTTACATAAATCTGTTGTAAAATCACACTATTGCAATGAAGGGTCCATTCTCTTAACCATTTATCAAACAATATCTTAGACTTGTCAAAATTGAAAGAGTTGCAGATGACAAATTATAAGTTAGACTATGTAAAAAACCCAAAAAATCCAAGACATTCTATAGAGGAGAAAAAACTTGTTGGTTGTCAACTAACTGCCTGTGAGATGCAACGTCTACTATTCTTTTAAGTATTTTTCTTTTCACAATATTTATATTAATTTCACAGTAGTCTTGATCAAATGATGTTTCAGCTCTGTCTTCTGGTACCCAACAACAATCCCTGCCACCTGCAATTGAAACTGGAACCAATATCTGTAGAGGTGAGTTTATTTAAAACTGTGTGACAAAATGTTAAACTGGTCAGAATTCAAAGAATTTGAAGAAAACAATTTATAGCTAACGGTTTTTCAAAGTGTTAGTTGTTTAGGGTAGAAAACATTGGGGTAAATGAAGATAGTGCTTATTATGATCAATTTTTACATTTTACACAATCATTTCCAAAGCCCTTTCCTTTTGGGGAAAGAAGCAGCACTGAGCTGTGATGGGTAAAAGTATTTCTTGTTGACCTGTACAGTAAACTTTCCTATAACCAGTTTCTTATCTGATGGCTTAACCTCCTTTCCTTTGGGGTTTAACCCATTCCAACACAACAAAATTTTAGATTACCGGTAGTCCAAATTCAAAGTAAACTTCAATTTCAAGGTGATGAAATTTTATTTTTATCTCATAATTTTGGATAGAAACATTGTAGATAATGAAGAAATTGCTTGATACAAGCAATTTCTTCATTTTCATCAATATTTTCCACATGTCTTTTATTTAGGGGCGTAAGAAAGGAGGGATTGTGTGGGAATGGGTTAACATTGCTTTGAACATCATTGCAACTTCACTTTCTCAGGAGGTACCTGGTAATAAATTAACTTTACCGTCATATGACTGAAAATTATCGAAAATTGGTATTAACCCATTCCCACACAAGAAGATTTTAGACAGTTCAAATTCAAAAAGTTGTAGATGACAATTTTTAGTTGATGCAATCTTCAACATTTTTGTCTTTTAGGGTAGAAAACATTGTGGATAATGAAGAAATTGCTTGTAACAAGCAATTTCTTCAATTTCAACAATGTTTTCCAAAGCTTTCATATTGAGGGGTGATTAAAAGTGTCATTCCAAGCAAGCCCTTCTGTTTACGCCCCTTAAGAAAAATGCTTTGGAAAACAACAGGTAAAAGGAAGAAATTGCTTTTGACCACAATGATTTCTTTTCAAGAAGGCGAAAAAGTTTAGAATTCCATAAACTTGTTCTGTTGTCTGCAGCTTCTGTCAATATGGACCAGTCTAAAGTATAGTTGTGTGGGAATGGTTTAAAAGATAGCAAAATTTTAGACTGGTCTGGACGGAGAAGTTTTGGACATTTAGTTCTTTAGCCCATTTTCACACAGTGACGCTTTTTGACGCCCGTCAAGAAAAGTGATAGGGAAAACATTGTGTAAAATGAAGAAATTGCTTGTAACAAGCAACTTCTTCATTTTCCACAATGTTTTCTATGCAGAAAGTTGGAAAAATCTAGAATTTCATAGCCTTGATATTTTCGTGTGCAACTCCTTTCAATTTGTACAAAGTTATCCAAAGCTTTTTTCTTCTGGGCATCTACAAGCATCACTGAGTGTGAATGGATTAATAATTGTTAGAAAGGCAGATAAATTACCTCTATCCAATTTTCATGTAGATCCGTTCAAGAGTCACTTCCAGGGCCCTTGGCCTTTTGTTGTTGTTGAAAATAAGGGCCTTGGACCATAATGCATAGAAAAAGTAATTTTGAAGAAGGAAGGGGAGTTGGTATTGATGGACAATACTTCAGAATGCCTTATTATGTGGAAAAAATGTTGTTTACTAGATTATCATAAAAATTTGACAAATGATAATACCAAAACTGTACCATATCATGAATTTTCTGTAGGAGAGGGTGTCAGTGATTCGATGGATTATGAATCAACAAGCACAACAGCCTCCAACTCTTCTGCCCAATTCAAGAAGACAGATGATGATACTTTTACCCAAAATGCTATCGGTACACTCCATGAATATATGAAAAGCGTGGGATCTATTATTATAACGTATGGCAATAAAGGAACTTGTTTTCGTGTTGGCGAAAAATACATCATTACAGCCTTACATGTTATAGCGGCTTTGCCAGGTATGAAAAAGAATCAGAACAAATCTGATCTATAACTAAAAAATGACTACCATTAAATTATTCCTTTTCAGTTGAACAAAATATTATTTGAAAAAATTATTGAAAATCAAAGGGTCAAAAGCACTGAAAGTAGTAATTTTGGGTCAATATGTTTTAAAATTAGATTTCTGAAACAAATCCGGCTTGAAACTGAATCTGGTTTGTCCGAAACAGCTGGTAAAGACTAAGGAAATATTTCACTTATGGGCAGGCTAATCTTTGTCTTTACCTTATGCAGAAAATGAATATTCTTGGATCAGCATGACAAGAGTTGACATTTGAAAAAGAACTAGATAGTAAAAATAATTTCTATTGAGCCTATTCCAGGTGAGTAAGACAGTTATAGTAGTGTAAGTGTGACAGTCCGTCAAAATTTGTCTAGAGTATCTCTCCTTCATTTATAGATGGATTAACCCTTGTCATATTGAATTAACCCATTCCAACACAGTGGAATTTTAGACCGGTCCAAATTGAAAGGAGCTGCAGACGACAATTTCAAGTTGATGGAATTTTAAATTTTTTCGTCTTTTTGGGTAGAAAACATTTTGGATAATGAAGAAATTGCTTGATCTAAGCAATTTCTTCATTTTTCCACAATGTTTTCCAAAGCTTTTTCGTTGAGAGGCGTAAAAAGGAGGGATTGAGTGGGAATGGGTTAAATCCTACTCGTAATTCCCTTTTTATTGAAAGCCTGAAAGCACTTGTCAATATTTCTTTTTTGTAATTTTATGTAATAAAAATGTCTGCCTTGGAAGAGACTAGCAGGTGCTTGTTCCGACAATTACTCCTACATTTATGGATGGATTTCAAAATAAATTGGCACAATTATTCTTCATCATGGGGAGATGTGCCATTTGAAATAATCTTTTGGATAGCTTCAAGTTCAAGGTCAAAGCTCAAGGCCAAACACTAAAACTGTGCTTGTCCGGAGCATGATACATGTACCTACAAAACTTTGCGGGCTCGACAGCAGTTTTCCTTGGACAACCATCTAGTATGTATGAAGTGGGTCGAAAGATTCCCGAGTAAAATATTGAGAAAGTAATGGCTTCCAAACTTGCTCAAATTCCTAAACGAAACCTCTATTCTTTTGGAAGGTTTTCTAAAGATCAGATCTTTGTGCTGACTAACAGGCTCTTGGTTTCCAGAACTTAAAGACAGATATCTATTTCTCCATGTTAATGCATGTAAAGATTTCACAGCTGCAATATTTTAAGCAAATTGTGAAAATACATGTATCTAGTGGCATTTATTACATTTTGGAGGAAAAGACAGAAGTTTTCAGATGTGATTTCATAATAAGGAAAACTTCACATACAAATAAGAGAATGGCTTCAGTTATCATATTACATGTAATTGTTAATATACAGTCCTGACTGCATTTGAGGCCATCGATTTCAAACAAAAAGTACTTTGATTATCAGATAAGCAATTTAGAACCACTGTCTATTTTTGAAGTCATCGACTTAGGTAAGTGGTTTAGGGCCAAAAGCCCTTTTGTTGTTGGTTTGGCAACTTAAGCATAGTATCTACAGTTTATTCAATTTGTTTACTCCCTTTTGTATTTTCAGATGATATGTATAGCCATGATATTCCTTTAGAACCAAATTATGCTGTTCCAGCAATTTTCTTGAATTTCAATGAGAATCCTGATTTACCACCACAAACCATTTATCGACTGAAACCTCCGTGTTATAAAGATTCGAGCCTTGATATTGCAATTATGGAGGTAGAAAACTGTGACGGTAACTTACCGAGAGGCCTTCCTTTTGGCGCTTTTGAGGATCCAAAGTACAAAGTGGATATCATTGGCTATGGACATCCTAATTCAAACAAGAAACATTTGGACCCAAACTGCAATGTTTTACAGGTAAACCACAACAAAGTGGTATCAGCGAGATCTATACTAGATCAGGAAAAGCACGCTTTACAGACACTTCTAAGGTTAGCTGGAAAAGATTGGCAATCAGTACAGAGGGCTTTTGACGGTTTCGATGATCCGTCTCATTTTCTACTTGATTGTTTTTTTGAGCATGGAGCATCTGGTGCACCTGCTATAGATCACAGTACACCAAATTCGTTAAAAGTTGTCGGAGTTTATACTCGGGGATTTCCTAGTTTCTTTTTTGATCTTCCCAAAGATAGGCAGCCTATGTATCAGAGTTTGAGATTTGAAATGTGCTTGAAATCAAGTTGTCTATATCAGAATATAAGAGCTTATAATGAACTGTTAGCTGATGAAATATTTGGCAAAATGTAACAGAATAAGTAGAAAAGTAAGTACTTATCCACAAGTCGAACATGCTACAGACATTACATGTGCATTAAAGTCCAATCATAGAATACTGTAAACCCATTACCACATAATCCCTTGATGCCTTAAAAATAGAGTTATGGAAAACTTTGTGAGAAAAGAAGAAATTTCATTAATAGCATTAATAGCTTGTAACAAGCGATTTTTTTCATTTCACACAATGTTTCTACAATTGTTTTCTTGAGGTGTCAAAGAGCATTATTGAATGGGAATGGATTAAACCTTTGCAGGTGTGATCACCATCACTTTCTTTGTTTCAAGGGGGATGATTTTAGAAGAATATTTGTAGGAATTATGACCGTGTTTCTCTATTCACTACCTGTAGCCAAGTTTTTGCACCTGCGTGCGGTGATTTTGTTATGTCTGATGTGTGATTTGACCCATTCCTACACCATTTTTTTAGACTGGTCCAAGTTCATAGGAAATGGCATACAACAATTTTATTTTGAGAAATTTTAAAGATACTTGTGTTTTAGGACAGAAAACATTGCTGAAATGCAGAAATAGTTTATAACAAGTAATTTCTTCATTTTCTACAATGTTTTCCAAAGCTTTTGGGATTTTGTAGGAATGGGTTAAGGCCTTAAAATGGCCTCTTGTATATAGCTTTTAATAACCCTTCCCTATTCAAAACCTAGTTTTTATGTCCCTGTGATTTTATAATTAAGAATACATGGAGAAAAAGAAAATACTGTTACAACAAATTACTTCTTTTCCCCCAATATTTTCTTTCCTACTGAATAGTTATTTTTCAAATAAAATCCACTTTAAATATCATTCTGCAAAATCTTTGAATTTGGACAGGTCTAAAATTTTGCAAAACAGGAACGGGTTATAGGATCGAATTATCTTTTAAAGAATTTCTAATAATTTAATATAGATATGTGATAACTCTTGTTATTCAAAAATCCTGATGGCCAAAGTCATAGACTAGTCAAAATTGAAGGATCCCAAGCCCCTCTCACTGAGTTCAAACAGGAAGTTGGACTTCAATATCAAATAGCGTTATTCTGTAAAGTGGTCAGAAACGTGTAGCAAAAAACAAGATGGTTGGTTGGCAACCTAAATTACTTAACCGCAGCTTTAATAATCGTATAGTTCTGTTTAATTCATTCCGACTAAGTGACACTTTTAAACGCCCCCAAGGAAAAAAGCAAGCAATTTCTTCATTTTCCAAAATGTTTTCTACTCATAAGACGAAAAAAATTATATAACATCAGCTTGAAATTGTCGTTTGCAGCTTCTTTCAATTTGGGCCAGTCTAAAATTTTTTGTAGTGTTAAAATGGCCAAACCAAACACATTAATGTTGAAAATCTTCATATTTAATAGTTCACTTTCAGTCGAAATGTACTCTTTGATTGATCTGTCAGTTTCTTGATTGACATCTGCAATCTATCAACTGAAAAAGGATGCAGGCGTCTTATTCAAAGTTATGAAACTTTAATTTTTTTACAATAATCTTTGTCTTTTGGGGTACAAAATATTGTGAAAATGAAGAAATTGCTTGTTATACGCAAATTCTTCATTTTCCAAAATGTTTTCTAAGATCTTTTGTTTAAGGTCGTAAAAAATGTCTTTGGGTCAGGGCTTTTGATGCATCAAATGCTTTTGGAACAGGATATCCTCTTGTTTATAGCTTTTATTAGTAGATCCAAGTATATTTTAAAGTATTTTTGATAAATTTGTGATATGGTATACCTCTTGTTGTTTTTACATCCTCTTGCAAAAAGGCATGTCATAGATGCTTGGTCATTTTGCATGATTTGCACCTAAACATAATCGACAGACGGCAGCTGGCAATCAAAAAATCAATTGTCCAATCAAACCATTTATTTAGCCCCGTAGTGACTTTAACTTCTGACATTGGTAAGTATTTGTGTTGGTTTAGTAACTTAAATATCATAACTACTGATTATTAACCCGTTACCATGTGATTAAGTTAAGCCTTGACCAACTTGAAACCAGCTGCAGATCACAATTCAAAATTAATGAAATTTTAGATTTTTTCACCTTTCTGTGTAGAAATCATTGTGGAAAATGAAGAAATGGCTTGTTGCCAACAAGCCATTTCTTCATTTTCTACAATGTTTTCCCAATCGTTTTTCTTTATGGGCTTCAAAAGGCATTGTTATATTGGAATGGGTTAAAGCTGAATTATTTCTCATATGAACATACTGTTGGAGCTGAGTTGGCAAGGGGCCGCAGCCATAGATCTGTGGTAGCGTGTAGGCTTTCTTAATCATAGGGTCCCAGGTTCGATCCCCGGCCTGTATAGCAGCTGGAGGCTAGGAAAGGATGTAGTGGTAATATTGGTGTGAGAAATACCAGGAATCCATTGTTAGGTACTCAAGCCGCCGCGATATGACCAAAATACTGTTAAAAGTGGCGTTAAACCCAATTCAATCAATCAATCCTCGGCCGCGGCGAATATCCTTTCCGACTTTCGTCTCTCACCAATGGATGGATTATAGTAAACTTAACTGGGATAAGTAGCTAGTGGCCTAGAGAGGGGGTCCCTGGAAAGGGTTTAGTGGTAGTACAGGTGAGAGAAATACCAGGAATGCATGGTTAGGTGCTCCAGCCCCCCGCAATATGACTGAAATACTGTTAAATGTTGCATTGAATCCAAACTCAGTCAATCAGTTGGCAGGCCGGCAATACAACACGCATGTTTATCCATTTCCACACAATCCCTTGTTTTTATGTTGTTCATTGATTAAAAGAAAAACATTGTGAGAAAGGGGATTGCTTATTAGCTTGGCAGTTTTCGGAGAAAACCCGAGGTATCATGATCACCTTGGCGTCGTTCGCGTTGGCGTTGGTGTTGGCTTAACGAACTTTAACCTTGGTCAGTTCTCTGTTGTTATTGAAGATATCCTCATGAAACTGGCATCTAGACTATCAAGGGGGATAATTTAAAACGTTTTTGTAAGAGTTATTCCCCTTTTTTGACTTAAATTTTTGCATTATCCAGCACCTGCAGCTGAGCAATGGCACCCGTAGGTGGTGCTCTTGATTTAAGCAATTCCTTCTTCTCGCAGAATGTTTTAAATTCAATTTAGCCATTATATTTCAATTTGAACACACTTCAATTATCACCTGCAACTTCTTTGAAATTGGACAGGTCCATAGTTTTGTTTTCTTGTAACAGGTTAATCCATTCCAAAATGACAAAATTTTAGACCCATCTGGATTCAACGGAGTTACCAACAAAAATTCAAATTGTGTTAGAATTTAAAAAAAATGTGTACAAAGAGAAGGGATGTAGGATTTCAGCAATACAATACTTTATTGACGTAAACTATACAGTTTCTTGTCAAACAAACAAAAATATTAACAAACATAAACAGCACGAATAGTCCTAGAAAAATATATGTAAACCATAGTGTATGGAAGAGAAGCAGATCACTAAATAAAATTGCATAGAGCTGTATCTATTAAAAAGAAAGAAAGAAAAAAAGGAAAAAGGTTATCCAGACTGGATATTGTTTACTATATTTGTTCTCAGTAAGAATGCTTCTTTTATATACTTCGCCAAATTAAGTAAATCGTTCCTATTAGTCATATTTAACATCAGGATAAGTTTGTGCATACTTGGTCGAATTAAATACTTCTTTTTGAGGTGTTTTTTCCGTATATCTGAATATGCATCACAAACAAATAGAAAATGAAATTCATCCTCAATTTCGTTGGTGTTGCATATCAAACATGTACGAAGATTTCTCTCTATTCTATTATTTCCATGTCTGCCAGATTCTATCATAAGACAGTGAGATGAAAGCCTCAGTTTAGCAATGAAATTAAACCATTTATGTGGCAAGGCATTTAAATATATTTCTATTTCATTATGGACTTTAACAAATTTATATGTAGATAAAACCGTGCTATTACCAAGGTAACTATGTAGGTTTTGATGAAAATCATCAATCAACCTTGATTTGAAGATTTTATAAAAACTTCTATGATTAACACAACGAGGATCCTTCCAGACATAACCGAAACCATATCTATACAAAAAATGTTTAACATTACTGCTCCAGTTCAGCCTGCCTGCATCGCTACTAGAAACTAGCTATTGATATAAACTTTTGTGAAGAATATTATCAGAAAAAATAACTTTCCCCCAATATTTGACAATTCTAGAAAATTTATTTATATATAAAGGGTATCTACCAGTCTCGTGATAAACGGCGTAATTGCAGGTGGAAGTTTTGACTCCTAGTATTAGTTTTAAAAACTTTAAATGAATTCTTTCGATTTCTTTTGATTTATTAAATCCCGTGACTTCGCTTGAAAAACATAATATCGAGCCAACAAATGCATCGAAAAGTTGAAATAGTGTGGACGTTTGAAAGTTCAATTTGCGGGTTTTACTAATAAGGACATTCAATGCTTTAAGGCCTTTACCAGCCAAAGTTTTATTGTTGGTAGTGAAAGAACCCGTATAATTAAACAATGTACCAAGATAGTTAAATTCGTTTACAACTTCAATGTCTGATCCATTATAAGTCCAACGCTCATTTTCTTTCAGTCCCCCTTTCTGTCTAAAAACAACTATTTTGGACTTTTCTGTATTCACTTCCAATCCCCATTCTGAACAATAATCATATAATCTACTTAGACTAGTCTGCAAGCCGATCGGGGTATCACTTAGAATAACCATGTCATCCGCAAAAAGTAAAAAGGAGAATACTGATTTGGTCCAGAAATAAGCCACCCGAATTGTCTCCCTGTAAGAATAATTCAAGATCATCAATAAATAATGCAAATAAGATTGGTGAGATTATCTCCCCTTGTTTAAGACCTATATTACTTTCAAACGAGTTAGAAAATGATCCATTAACCTTAACAAAAGACTTAACCTTAGAGTACATGTCACGGATTATTCTTAGCATTTTCCCCTTAATCCCTAGATTAAAGAGCTTATACCACAATCCATTTCTGTAAATACTATCAAATGCCTTCTTTAAATCAATAAACGCTGCATAAAGACGTTTCCTTTCACACAATGTTTTCTGTATTAGCGAATGTAAAATAAAGCACGCATCAGTAGTTTGATCGTTTAGGTCGAAAACCAAACTGAGCGTCAGACAAAATATCATTGTTTTCACAAAAAGCACTAAGTCGTTTGTTCAGTATACCAGTAAATATCTTGGACAAACAACTCACAAGCGAAATTCCTCTATAATTATTAACTTCACTCGGATCTCCCTTCTTATGCAAAGGAATGATTAGACTGGTGAACCTGTCCCATCTGCGCTGCTCTCCGATATTGTATCGTCAGATTAGGACAGGCTCGCCAGTCAAAGGAATGATAATACTTTCGGTCCACTGATCAGGGAAAACCCCAGTACTAAAAATAGCATTAAAGATATCTGTTATATGAGACGAAATAATATCACAACATTCTACAAAATATTCATTCAATAGGCAATCATTATCAATTGACTTATTACTTTTAAGATTACGAATTACACTTTCAACCTCTTGTACTGTGATCGGCTGATCTAACTCTTCAAAATTACAATAACTGCTATTGAAATCGTTTTCTACACAAAAACTTTCACTGTCTGCGTTATAAACTGTTTGGATATCATCGGACAAAGAGGAAAAATATTCATAAAAATCATTCACTGATAAGTTACCATCTAACAATTTTTTCCTTTGCAAAAAAGTTTCCAAAATTCTTTTGGTTGCGAATGACGTAACCTTTCTATAGATGAGTATTTCTCCCTCGTGTAAGCATTTTTCTGTTTTCTCGCCGTTTTTTTATAAGCCAGTTTTAGTTTGCATATATTTTCTCTATTTTCTTGTGATCTACATGAATTATATAATCTCAAAGCCTCCATATACTGATTCTTTGATATTCTACATTCAGTGTTAAACCAGACGGCATTTTTGCGGGTGTCTGCAAATTCAGGCTTATTAGAGGAAACAATTTCCTTTGAAAATAAAGGGTCCGAAACACTTCGAAAAATGGAAACGAACTTGTTTAAAACATCGTTTACACTTTTACGACTTGCATCGATTGTATTTAAAACTAAACTGCTAAATTCGGGTAATTTGCCAATAATAGAACTGCGAAATTCCTGAGTTAAGTCTTTTTTCCACCGAAAATGTATCGATCGTTTTTTAATAGGCTGGCCTTGACCAATGTTGCACATCAATGAAAACGATAAAGGGGCGAGGTCTGACCATTCATTGAACTCTTCAATCGTGAAATTACGTATGGATTCAAAATTATCGTGTTTTAATATCAAGTAATCAATAACAGTGTGGGAATTACACTTTACATATGTATATGAGCCTTTTGTATTATTACCAAGTCTGCCGTTTGCAATACGCATAGACGTAGACTTGCAAAGATCCAAAAGTCTCAACCCAAAAGCATTACAAGTTTTGTCAAGGGTAGATCGAGGAGTGGGCGTGTCTGGTTTATACTCTTCATGGTCTAGTTGCGAAATGTTACGGTCACAATCAATATAATCGGAATTTGACCCAACCCTTGCATTGAAGTCGCCCAAAACATAAACACATATCCAAAATTATCATAAAATTCAAAATCATTCTGTAAAATTTCAAAAAGGTCTACATTATGCACACTATATGCTGGCGAGTTCTCGCACCACAAATAAACGCTACAAATATACACATCATTTTGAATTTTGAAAAAATCTTTACGTAATTTAATCCAAATTAACGTGTCGAAATTATTTCTAACAATAGATATTCCTGTTTTTAAGTGAAATTTATAATACATAACAATACCACCACTATTACGACGCGCATTTCTATGCTGAAATTTACGAAATAGATTTACACGCTCATAACCATTAATTTCTATAGATGAGTCGCTAGTGCACCATGATTCTAGTAAAAATATTATGTCATAAGAACTAAGAAAATTTACAAAGTCCGGATCTTCTCTTTTTTCTTTCGTTAAGCCATTACAGTTCCACGATAAGACTCGAAGCTGCTCTCCCGCGCACCCCTATTCCTTTTCCGACGGTGTTTCTATCACTTTCCCATTAATGTAAAGCTTATCGTAGCTTAACCAAGAACGATGACCCTTTTTGATGGCTTCTTTCATTTTTGGTATGAGTTTCTTTCTCTTTTCGGATACTTCACGAGGAAATTGTTCAAATACCTTGAATTCTGAACCCTTCAACTGACCACTCTGATTTCTAATTATCTCCCTTTCCTTGAAAAGCGTGAACTTTGCTACAATATTACGGTGTGGATACCGTTCGTTCCTATGGCCTGTCCTGTGAACACGCTCAAAACGAATACCATTAACAAGATCTTGGGCAACCTTCAGCTTGTCAACAATGAAATTTCTCAAAATGGTCTCAGTCTCGCTTGACAGCTCGTTCACTTTTTCAGGGATATTGCAAAATATCAGGTTATTACGCATGGACTGGGATTGGACGTATAAGAGGTCTTCCTTCAGCTTGATATTTTCTTTTTCCAAACTTTCCAACTTTTCACATGCTAATCCTATCGAAAATTCATTCTCATCGGCTCTATCCATTAAACAGTCTACACGCTGATCAGATTGCGTGATCGAGTCATTTACAAAGGTCCAAATTTTCTTGAGTTCCTGACCAAAAGAAGTTACCTTTTTATCCAATATATCCAACTTTTCCAGTTTTTGTTCCACTGAACTTAGTTTTATATCCAAACGTTTGAGATAAGATAGAACTGTTTCTGAATTGTCCATTTCACTTATCACATTGTTTATCCCAACATTGTCACATATCACTGCAGCCCCGGAAGAGCGCGTGTCTGTCTGTTTCTCAGATTGATTTGAACGCAGTTTAGAAGGAGATGCTGGAGGTGTACTAAATTGTCCATCCATGTTTAAATCCTCCTCGTATAGTGCCGAACGCGCACTGCGAAGCGATTCACTTACAGTTAAATCACCCTTGTTTACACTATTTTGAGGTGACGCGCCATTACGCGGGGCTTTTAAAAACTGCTCATCATTCTCTTCTTGGCTATTTTTCCTCTTTTTTCTTTGACCACGACCCATCAAACTTGGCTATATTTCAAAACACTCCAATTTCACCATGCTTTCATGCTTTCCGCATCAATACAGTTCGATTTCAACCCAAACAATCCAAAATATAGTAAAATTCCCGAGACCGAGAAAAATCATCGACCATTCCAGCTCGCGTATGTACAACATGCTTGTGGTGAGCTTTCGAGAACCTTGAATATCTGTCACCAATGGTGCAGCATCAACCCTTTCCCGTACAGTCCCTGTTTTCATCCATGAAATTTTATACTTAAGGAATTATTGTGGGAAAAAAAGAGAAGAAATTGCTTGTAACAAGCAATTTCTTATTTTATCACACTAATTTCTACCACATAGGATGGATTCTTTTCAAATTGCACTAATTTTTCATTTACATGTGCTACATCTTTCAAATTGGGCCAGGCTAGAATTTCGAAAACGGGAAAGGGTAAAGTTTTTACACTATAGGCCACAGTTTTATCTCAATGTTGATGAAACTTGGTCAGAATGATTGTAAGGTCAGAAGGATAAACCTATTCAAAATGTGAAGGTTATAATGGAAAACTTGGGAAAGTGGGCCTTAATGACCTTGTCTATGTTAACAATCTCGGGAACAGCATTTGGGTTCAAACTAGGTGAAACTTGGTCAGAATGATTGTAAGGTCAGAAGGATAAACCTATTCAAAGTGTGAAGGTTATAATGGAAAACTTGGGAAAGTGGGCCTTAATGACCATGTCTATGTAACCACTCTCGGGAACAGAATTTGGGTTCAATCTAGGTGAAACTTGGTCAGAATGAATGTTAGGTCACTAGCATGAATCCTGCTAGAAATGGAAAGATTCTATCAGAAAACACTGGAAAAGGGGCATTTATGACAATTTCTTTGTTTTCACTCTTAGAGGCTACTGCATTATCTCAAACTTATGTCTTTTGATATACAGCATATAATGAACTGGTCTACAGGCTGGATGACAGAAATGTTTAGACATACCCGATTTTTAGCTCACCTTAGCACAAAGTGCCAGATGAGCTATTGTGACCGGTCGTTGTGCGCCGTCCGTCCGTCTGTCCATCCGTACACAATTTCTTTAAAAATCTTCTCCATCTAAACCAGTAGACCAATCAAGCTGAAACTTTGCAGGGATGTTCCTTGGGTGAAGTTCTACAAAATTTGTTAAAAGAATTTAATTCCATCAAAAACTCTGGTTGCCGCGGCATTTGAAAATGGGAATCTGTAGTAAATATTTAAATATCTTTAAAAATCTTCTCCTCCTAAACCAGTTGTCAATCAAGCTGAAACTTTGCAGGGATATTCCTTGGGTGAAGTTCTTCAAAAGTTGATATAAGAATTTCATTCCGTGAAAAACTATTGTAACCGTGGCTAATGAAAATGGGAAATTTTAGAAAATTTTTGTTGTCGTTTTTTTCACAGACTACAAGGCCAAAGGCATTTATATTTCATATAGAGCTTAATCATACTGTTCTCTACCAAGTTTTTAAATATTTAATCTCTTGGGTCAAAAAAGGCCCCGCCCTTGAGATCCAAAGTTTGGAAGAATGCTTAATTAGATCAATTTCAAAAGAATTCTCCTCTTAAACTATAAGGTCTAGGATGATTAAATTATGTCTGTAGGTTAAAAAACACCCCTTCCCTGGGTGTCCAAAGTTTGTTAAAATGCTCAATTAGACCATGTTTAACAGTCTTTTCCCCCCAATCAACAAAGTCTAAGGCATTCATATTTTGTATATAGCATAACCAGATGGTTCTCTACCATGTTAGCTAAAATCTTAGCCCTGGGGTAAAAAATGGTACTGCCCCAGAGGTCCAAAATTTTGGAAAACATCCAATTAGAGCAACTTCAAAAGTCTTCTCCTTCTGAAATATAAGGGGAATATAAGGGGAAGGGCATTCATATTTGGTATGTAACATGACTAAATAATTTTGAACTATATTACAGGAAAATATGCTCTTAGGATAAAAAATGTCTCTGCTCCTGGGGTCGAAAATTGCGTAAATCACATTGAAAGAATTCTTCTTCTTAAATATAGGTTCTAGAGCATTTACATTAAAAAAAACATAGGATAACATTATTATCAATCATGTTTATATCCTTTGGACAAACATGACCCTTCCTAAGACATCCAAAGTTATGAAAAACGCTTTATAAGAGCATGTTCAAATATCTTCCTCTCCTCATGTATAAGTTGTAAGGCATTCATTTTTATTGTAAAGCATTACTGGATTGTTTTGCGCAAAGCCCAAAATCTGATATTTGTTTTATTTATTTTGCTCAAGTTGTGTCTTTTTTATACAAAAGGGTACTGTAATTTGCAGATGCCTCAGGTGAGCAATTTAGTACCATTTTGGTCCTCTTGTCTAAATTTTGGACTTGTCCAATTGAAAAGAAGTTGCAGACGACAGTAATAAGTAATCATACATGTAACTCGCCTAGAAATTTGTCACTCAGTCTGTAGGCTGTTTGTTTCTATTCTGTAAATCAAAAGACATTTAACTTTGAACTATTTGATTTCATACAGTCTGCCAATCAACAATGGAGCTGTCCTATTGTTATGTGCTCAATGTGAACTTTTGTGATCATGCTGTGTCCGTCTTGTGTAAACATCTTGGTAGCATTCTTGGGGCAACTTTTTTTTTCCAAATGTCTTCAAACTCTGTTAGAATGAATCGCTCGGCAAAGTTCGAATTTAGGTCACATGGGGTCAAAATCTAGGTTACTAGATCAAAGTTTTTAAATACCTTGTTTGCACACTACAGGCCACTATTCTGGCTTAAATGACTTGATGATTGGTCAGAATGATTTTATCGATCATATTATGGTCAAGTTCAATATTGGGCCACATTGAGTAAACAAAACTAAGTCACTACGTCAAATCTAAGAAACACGGTGTTTGCACTCTAGATGCCACATTGACTTGACATTCAGATTGTTGATCTTCTTGGTTTCTGGGCGAATTCAAATTTGGGTCACATGGGGTTAAAACTAGGTCACTAGGTCAAGTCTTAGAAATACCATGTTTGCACCGTTCAAGCCTAGTTTTAGGCTCAGCCGACTTTATATTTCGCCAGTATATGATTTTACCAATAGTATCTCTTTTCCAGTTTGAAATTGGATTACATGGGGTAAAAACTAGGTCAAGAAAAGTTTGATATTTTGTCACATGTGGTCAAAAACCAGGTCACTAAGGTCTATTCTAAATAAGTCTCGTTCGCGATGTTATATACTACTTTTCCTGCACTAATACTATATAATTTTGTAAGGATACCTTTTCTTGATTTCATAGTCAATATTTCATAATTTGTCCCTTGTTCGGCAAAATTGGTTTCTTGGGATTTTTACTTCTGCAGTCATCGACTAAGGTGAGCACTTTGAATTTAGGGCCAATGGCCCTCTTGGTCTTAGATCATGTAGGTCAGAGGTCAAATCTACATATAATATTTCTTTTAAGACCGTTTTCCCAAAAGACATTTTACTCAGTATCTTGAGGACTATCAAAAATGTTGTCCATGACCCGAGGACAATTGAACAACCGCTGGCCCCGCCCACTTACTCATTTGGCCCCACCGATCGACTCCAATAGGAAGTTCTGTTTCGATTTTTAATGACGTTATTTTGCAAAATTGCTGGCTAGTAGCGTGTTATAAATAAGTAAAATGGTTGGTTGTCGACCTAAACTTCGTAACTACAGCTTTACGTTTAAGTCGCCAAACCAACAAAAAAGGTTTACAAAAATGGCGGCAAATTTTTGGATTGAAAGTTCAAGTCCGTGCTGAATAAATTATTTTATTGGTCGGTTGATTCCTTGATTGACAGGCGCAATTGGTCAATCAGGCGAAGTAAAAATTGTTGGAAAAAGATTTACCAATTCCCACACGATCCGTCAATTGTCAAAGTGCCGTTGCGGACGCCACGACGGGTTGAATAAATTTACTTATTACATGAATGTAGCTTGTCGAATCTAAATGCTACTCGTTGACAACATCCAACCCCAACACACACAAATAATAACATGATTTCGAATGAAGAAGAAAGGTTTTTGCATGTCAAGCCTGCCAAATGTTCGAAGAATTTTGGCCATTCTCTGTCTACTAACCGTTTAGCAGAAATCCAGACTGAAAGAGGTACATTCGGGATGTTGAGCGATTCAGGCGCTCAGGCGCCTCTAGTTATTTTCTATTTTTTCTTTCTTTTTTCACATATTATTTCATGGGTGTTACCTATAATAGAGGCTTGCTATTTAACACTACTAGATGACAAAATTATATACTGGTCCAAATTTAAAAAAGATTAAAGTTAAAAATGTATACTTAATCTTTAAATTAACAACATTTTATTAATATCCAGTTACCTCTCTAGGGAAGAATTGTCCTATCGATGTATAAAAACAAGGGAGATAATTTTTGGGATATTTTCTGCAATGATTCTGCCCCCTTTTCAATTTATATTGTAATGTGCATAGATACAGATAATTGATTAAAAAATGATCTTCAACGGGTCCACTTTTTTTATATAGACTACCATTTGTCATTTGGCCTAACGCCCTTGAAGTTTCTCAATGTGTGTATCACCGCAAATTACCTCCCCTAAAATCATCACGATATTTTTCTGTACCTTCATTCCAGTGCATCAGCATGTCAATGTCTGAACCCTTTACTGTTTTTTTTTTTTTTTTTTTTTTCAAACTTTTGTAATTGTCTAAATTCAAAAGAATAGTAGGCGACATTACAAAAAGCTCAATTCAAAAAGTCACCATCCGATGTGATAAAAAATATTTTTTGAACGCTAAAAATTGCTTGTTAAAAGCAATTTCACCCTTTTCCTCATTTTCCCACAAGTATAATATCACATGGGACGTAAAAAACAGGTAGAATAGGGAAATAGTTAATAATATACTTGAATATAATTTGTGCTTTAACATGACAATTCCAACATATAGTGTACAGAGTAAAGATCAAATCAATCTGCGCATACACGCACAGTCTGATCAGAGTCTTCGTTGTTCGCTATGTAGATATTCGTTCAAAGTTTCTTTTCGACGTCAAGCTAATTGACCAATAGCTGACACCGCCAACTGACTCCCTAGGCCCCGCCCATTAACTCCGACAGGAAGTTCCGGTTCGATTTTTAACGACGTTATTTTGCAAAATTTATGGCCAGTAGCATGTAACAAAGAAGTAAAATGGTTGCTTGGCGACCCAAACGTCGTAACTATAGCTAGAATAAGTTGAAGTTACGACGTTTAAGTCGCCAAACCAACAAAAGATATCAACAAAAATGGAGGCCAATTTTAGAGTTGAATGCTCAGGTCCGGGCTGAATAAATGATTTGATTGGTCGGTTAATTTCTTGATTGACAGTCGCGATTGGTCAACTGACCAAACGCGACTGTCAATCAAATAACCAGCCGATCAATGAAATCATTCATGTAGACCAGAAAATGAGTTTTGAACTCCAGCATTTGCCGCCATTTTTGGTTGATCTTTTTGTTGGTTCGGCGGCTAGAACGTCGTAACTACAGCTTATTCAAGCTGTAGTTTCGGCATTTTTGCACACCCAACGACCAAATATTCTAAATGCATTGTATGAATCGCCTGCCAGTTTACTGTCTTCCATTTGCCGCACATCGTCACTGGGAGACTGAAACCTCGTAACTCGTGCTTTTTCAAATTGTAGCTACGAGGTTTTTGTCGTTCACAGAAATGTCAAACGCGGGCGTATCTTTCACTTATTCCCAAACGACAAAAAATTTGACTGCTACAAATTGAAAGAAGCTGCAGACGACAATTTCAATGTGAATTGTTTAAAAAAAAAATCCGTCGTTTTGGATAGAAAAGATTGTGGATAATGAAGAAATTGCTTGATACACGCACTTTCTTCATTTTCCACCTTTTTTTCAAAGTTTTTCCTTGGGGAGCTTAAAAAGGAAGTAAAAACATTACTACACAATCCCGCTTTTTTACAGAACTAAGCAAAAAAAAAAGAGAAAAAAACATAAAAGACACGATCGCAAGCCTCTTTATATCTTTTTCACAATGTCATATATACTCTCTATGTAGCAGATATTGTCCAATTTAAAAGTTCTGTGAAATGACATCTGTAGCCTCTTACAATTTGGACCAGTCTAAAATTTCGTCGCATGGTAAGATGTTTTACCATAAATTTGAAAGGGTTTATAATCTCATATACAGTTAATAAGAAATGGACGATAAAAAGACAGGTGTTAAATTCCAATTAGGTGAAATGGTGTAAATATTAATAGAATAGTTCCTATATTACTTAATATTTGACATAATATGTAGATAAAGAGAGAATAGTAGAAATTTTATTGGACCCTTTTAGTTGGGTTTTTTTTGTGTGTGTGGGGGGGTGTTGTTTTTTTTTTAGCTCACCTGGGCTATTGTGATCGATTGTAGAATAGAAAGCAATAGGCGGAAAATTTGATAAAAAAAAATAACATTTTTAAGAAAAATTAAATTTCAAATGAAAATTTTAAACAAATCCCCCTAATGAAACTTTTCCAATAACAGAAAGGGAAATTCGTATTAATTTGACCCTTTTTACAGAAAGTGTGTTTAAAAAATATGAGAGTTAAGCTCATAAAATAAGTTCATTTTATAATTCATTATGATACAGCACAAATATATTTTTCAAGTCATAAGACTAAATTTTCTTACACGTTTTTGTTACATAAAATCATGATTTATAGAACCCATTCCAATACAATGATAATTTTTGGCGCTTCAAAGAAAAGAAATGGAATACTTAAACATAGCGGTAAAAGAAGAAATTGCTTGTAATAAGCAACAGAGGAAGGGAATTTCCTAAAAAAAAACCCTGTCGTCTGCAAGTTCTTTCAGAGTGGACCAGTCCAAAGGGTTGCTGTTTTGAAGTCTGTGTATCATTGACAGTACGATATTTTCTCTCAATTGTGCGACAGAATCTAATTCTCAGACCTGCTCACGTGAACTATGATAACCCCATTACCGTACAAAACCCCTTTTTACGCGTCTAGAGAAAAGAAAAAAGCTTTGGAAATCATTGTGGAGAATAAAGAAATTGCTTGTATCAAGCAATTTCTTCATTTTCCACAATGTTTCTATCCAAAAAGACGAAGAAAATTGAAATTCCATTTACCTGGAATTGTCGTTTGCAGTTCCTTTCAACTCGGACGAGTCTAATTTTTTTCGCTTTGGAATGGGTAAAGGCAGGTTATGACCGATTCGCAAATTACACAACGGTTTATTTCAGCACAGGCAGGTTACTCCAATGTGTGTGTGTATTTCCTTTTATTTATCGTCGCTACCGTAGCACATGCCCATATGATCGACGCCCCCAGAAGACGGTTAGTTGTTACGGGGGATAGTGCAAGGATACAGGACGAAACTGCTGAGAGCACCGCCTGGTTCTTTAACGTGCTCGATGGATAGCACCGTCACACGGGGCCTCGATTTAACGTCTCATCCGAAAGACAACTAGTTAGTTAGTTGAAATGGTCAGCCCAGGGCTCGAACCCGTGATCTTGAGGTTTGAAGTCAAGTGCTCTACCAACTGAGCCAATCGGGCTGACTCCATGCACCTGTAAGAGTTTGTTAGTTGATATGGTCAGCCCAGGGCTCGAACCCGTGATCTTGAGGTTTGAAGTAAAGTGCTCTACCAACTGAGCTAATCGGGCTGACAATCGGGCTCCAATGAACGAGTCGATGTAATTATAAATTTATTTTTAGTTTCGTGTATAAAAAATGGGCGTTCTGATTGGTTAAAAAAAACGTACTGAACAAAATTTTGAGCACGCAGCCATTTCGTATACTTCCGAACAAAATAGTTCCAAACAAAAAAGTATCAAAATTGGCAATAAAATATAATAATTTTGCTGTATTCCTCGATGCTAATAAATTGTAAAAAGTGAACAGAATATTTTTTCTTTCATGCAGGTATGAACCGGAAAACATAAAACACTTATGTATGATTCCGCTTCGCGTATTCATACAGTGTGATTAGATTTTTCGGTTCATACCTCCATCAAAACAAAAAATATTCTCTTCATTTCTTAGATCAATACTGCTTTGAACACGCTTAAGGTTTCTGCTAAATGAGTTTAAACGTTTATGACGGGCTCGGTGCAACATGTCAAAGGAAAACGTTGCAATGCCTCCAGGCTCAAAGAACCGAAAAAAGGCCAAGTCAACAACATCTGCTGAGAAGGTAAAAGGCACAGTTTTACAATTTGATTTTACCCAAAACAGCTAGATGATAACTGGGGCTATTATGCTGACCTCAAGCGGCAGCTTCGTGAATAAATCAAAGAGAAATTGTGCGGAAAACTGACATTATGTGCGCTCTTCCATCAGGACAATTCTAAAGCATACAATCTCTCTGTTGCCAAGGCTGCTATTCAGGAATGTGCTTTTAAACTGTCTGAGAATCCAACTGATTTACCTGGTTCGGCATCCTCTTAGAATTACCTGCCATTCTCGCAATGATGAAGGTGTCAAAAAACAGTTGACGGATTTTATTTATATTTGGGGACGCGACCTTCTATGGGAAAGGTATCCAAAGGCTTCTACACCATTAGACAAAGGTGACTGCGTTAAAAGAAAACGAAAATATTTAGGCTTAACCCCTTACTAGACGTCAAAATTTTAGACTAGTCTTAATTGAGAGGAATTGTATATGACATATTAACGCTTATGAAATTTTAGGATTTTTTTTTTTTCATTTTATAAAATGTTTTCTCGATTGTTTTTTTTCTTGAAGGGCGTCAAAAAGCGTGACTGTGTTGGAATGGGTTAACCGCTTTCTCCGCCTTAGGCCACGGACTTTTCAATCACCACTGTACATTGACGTAATAATTGAAGTATAAATTGGATATTTTTACTGTGTAAGATTACTTACAACCCGTGTGAAAATGGATATACCAGTGTGAACGGCAATACGATATTAAGGAATAAGAGAAAGTAATGTTTAAATTTATAATCCCAAGAACAGTAATAAAATAATGTTAATAGAAATAGTGAAAATAATACAGTTATAAAATTTACCTGAACAATATTATTTTATTGAAATTACTTGGCGTATTTATTGTTCTTGTAATTATTTCGAATTTCGTGGGTACATCGCCGTTTTAGCTCACGAAAGCACGAAGTTCGATGTGAGCTATTGTGACTGAACTTTGTCCTTCTGTCCATATTTTTTTTAAAAAAGATATTCTTCCCTTCAAACAAATTGCTCTTGACAGTTATACTTCTTAAATGAATCTCTAAAGTTGTTAAAAAAATCATTTTCGTTAACTCCTTTGGCTGTCATATTATTAGAAAGTTTGAAAACAAGAAAACGATAAAAATATTCTTGTAAAGAGGCAAAAGGCTTAGGGTTTTCATTTTTCACATGTGGAATATGGTTACCGTCTATTAACCCATTCCAACACAGTAAAATTTTAGACTGGTCCAAATTGACAGAAGCTCCAGACGACAATTTCAAGTTGATTGAATTTTATTTTTTTTCAACTTTTGGGCGAGAAAACAATGTGGATAATGAAGAAATTGCTCGATACTAGCAAATTCTTCATATTCACAATGGTTTCCAAAGCCTTTTTTGGCAGGGCGTGAAAATGAGAGACTTTGGAATGGGATAAAAAAAGAACGGATTAAAATAATGGCTCTGCTTTATTATATCACCTGTATAGGATAGTTCACATATTCAAGCTGTAGTTACGACCTTTAGTTCGTCAACCAACGATTTGTGCTTTGCTATATGTCCCCGACCATACATTTTACAAAACAATTGAGAGATGAAGATAATATTTTTTGTTTTCATGGAGGTATGAACCGAAAAACCTAATCACACTGTATGAATACGCGAAGTGTGATAAGGTTTTTCGGTTCATACTTCCATGAAAACAAAAAATATTCTCTTCATTTCTTATAATTTAATAGCATCGAGCGAAAAATGCAACAACTTAACAAATATTGATACCTTTTTGTAGTGAACTATTTTGTGCGGAAGCATTCAAAATGGCTGCGTACTCAAAATTTTGTCATGGAGGTATGAATTAAATTTTTCGAACAATCAGATCGCTCGTTTTTGATAGACGAAACTAACTATTCAATTATTGTCGTTTATAATAGCCTTGGGTCATGTAACCATTTCGGAGGTCAGTGAGAGTGACCTGCGATCTTTCAGTTCTTGTTTCACTGTACTCTAACTGACCAATCGCTGACCCCGCCCTCTGACCACTTAAGCCCCACCCATTAACTCCTACAGGAAGTTTCGCCTCTTTTTTTTTCAGCGTTATTTTGCAAAATTTGTGACCAGTAGCATGTAACAAAAAAGTAAAATGGTTGGTGGTGACCTAAACGTCGTAACTATACAGCTTGAATAAGCTGTAGGTACGACGTTTAAGACGCCAAACCATCAATAAAGGTGAAGAAATGGTGGCGAATGTCGGAGTTGATAAGCTCAGGTCCGAGCGGTATGAATTATTTGATTGGTAGGTTTATTCCTTGATTAACAGCCGAGATTGGTCAACACGAAGCGAACGTCAGCTATTGTGCTCTGTTTGAACTTCAATTTCCTTATTAACCCATTCCCACTCATTTACGCTTACAGACGCCCCCAAGAAAAAAAAGCTTTGAAAATCATTGTCGACAATGAAGAAATTGCTTGCTACAAGCAATTTCTTCACTATCCACAATATTTTCTACCCAAAAAGTGTTAATGAAAAAATAATATAAAAAAACCCCAAAAGCTTTGAATTGTCGTCTGCAGCTGTAGAATATGCACTCTAATTCAACTCAATACCGCACAATGACGCTTCTTGACGCCCCTTAAAGAAAAAAAGCAATTGGGAAAACATTGTTGAAATATGAAGAAATTGCTTGTAACAATGTTTTCTGGCCAGAAAGTTGAAAAAATCAAAAATTTCAAAGAGTTTATTTTGTCGTCTGTAACTCCTTTCAATTTGGACCAGTCTAAAATTTTGCCGTCCGGTAATAGGTTAAAGATTATAGTTCTCGTCTTCTCGTGGCGGGACCACAATGTTCCAAACGATCTCGTGACGTCGAGGATGCTTATTGGTATCTGTGTACATATTTAATCACGCTGCTATTGACAAGTTGATTTGATCGCGCTCTTCAAAACTCTCGAAAAGCTGCGAATTGTGTGAGGAAATTGTTGAATAATGCCGCTCTCTGTCTTCCTTGTGGTCAATCACGCGATAAAGAGAAATTCAATGATTCGTTCCTATGGAGACGGCATCACCGAAATTTGGATAAATTAATCGAACGGGTTTCGAAATGATTCGTTTAAATTCGGTTTTTGCTGTACATATCAAAAGACGGCTAAACTTTTTGGAATTAGTGTTATTTTGCTTTTTTATTAATGTTGTTGTTTTCGATATGGTTTGCATGACGAGCTCGGAATTTACGTTTAAAGCATTCACTCTGTTCATCATTGAAATTTTAGGATTTAACCCATTACCAGACAGCAAAATTTTAGACCAGTCTAAATTGAAAGGAGTTGCAGACGATAATTCAAATCCAAATGGAATTTTTTTTCACTATTTGGGAAGAGAATATTGTAGATAATGAAGAAATTGCTTGTTACTTACAAGCAATTTCTTCATTATCCACAATGTTTTCTAAAGTTTTTTTTCTTTTGGGCGTCAAAAGCGTCACTGAGTGGGAATGGGTTGAGAGTAAACTATGAATGCTTTTCACAAATTTAAGACTCATTTTCAATGGTTATAAATGAAATATTTCATAAGAAATAATAAAAAGGGCTTTTCTATTAGTAATATTGCGTCGACCGTAACGTACCGTAACTCGGACCACATATCGACGAGACGTCGAAAAATTACGAATGGATTTTATTTCTATTTTTCTCTTGTAATCAGCAGATAATCAGCAGGTAGGCTTATATCTACCCTTTTCGACATAGCCGGATGTGTGATTGAAATGTGCGTATCACTGCGACCCCCTATTTTTCTGTTTATATATGATAAGCAAAAATTAGACCGCAAACTATATATATAATGAGGCGTTTGTCACCCCCCCCCCTAAAATAAAATAAGAAAAAAATAGAATAAATAAAATAAAAATGAAAATCCAACCGCCCAACACGTTTTTTGCTTTTCAAAACTTATAGAAATATCATAGTAAATCAGAAGGTATGATTTTGGATGTAAAACATTTTCAAAGGAAAACTCTCGTATGATTAAGAAGATTGTTCCTATGAATAAATCAAAGTACTGAAAGTACTGTAAGCTAGCAAAGCATGGTTGAATTTAGAGGAAATTTCCCTTGTTGGGTAGAAAACATTGTTGACATTGAAGAAATTGCTTGTAACAAGCAATTTCTTCATTGTCCACAATGTTTTCCAAAACCTTTTTTGAAATGCTTAAAAAGCGGAGTTGAGTGGGAATGGGTTAACTAGTATGCTTTGGACAGAGTTCTCTACAATTTGAATAGAGTTTGTAATATTCCTGAAATACATAAGAACTATTTTTTATGGCGTAGGCATTTAACGGATTTAGTGGTTAAGCCTCCAGTGGCAGTTTGCACTCGTTGATCTTGGAGACGACCTCAAAATTTTGTCTGTTAACTTAAGCTATCAAAGCTGGCGCTTTGCTAGCTAAAAATCTTAGAATTTGGATAACGCAAATTAATGGGAAAATTTGGCTCGTCCTCCTTTTATATTTGCATATTTGGACCAAACATTCTTTAATAAACAAATTATGAAAAATAGAGATTTTTACATCGAAACCTTTTTCTAGAAATGTTCCACAAATACCATCTTCTTTTCTGAACATTCGTTTATCATTTATTTATTAACCCATTCCCACACAACAAAATTTTAGACTGGTCCAAATTGAAAGGTGTTGCAGACGACAATTTAAAGATTACGAAATTTTAGGCTTTTTTTTTCAAAATTCTGCTTTGGAAACAATGTGGATAATGAAGAAATTGCTTGTAACAGGCAATTTCTTCATTTTCACAATGTTTTGCCAATGCTTTTTTTTCTTGAGTGGTGTTTTAAAGCGTCACTGAGTGGGAATGGGTTAACATCAGTCATTCATACAGTCAATCTTGCTCGAGTGGCCACTTGCATTAAGCGACCACAATCACAATTCCGTTTCAAAACCATAGCTCACATAAGAAGTGGTCGTATTTGCTAAACGTATATAATAAATAAATCCTATGTTTGTTGGAACTCATTAGAATTGTCTCAGTGAGACGATTCTAATGAGTCCCAACAGCAAAGGATTTAGTGAAAATTCTGCGGTAACGATAACAAGAGACCCAAGCGTGCGTGTTGGTCGAATTATATATGTTTGCATATTTTACAATAATTTCAGACCAAAACAAGTATTCAAGCTATTTTAACTCCTTCAAATTCAGTATCCTTTTAAATATCAATAAATATTTCTAGTAAAATATGTATATTCGATACAGACAAAATCGGACACACCAGAATAGTGTCAAATGCGGTTCCATTTAACATGGTATAAGATGACGTCATTTTCATTCTATAAATCACGTCACAACGCGAATAAACGGAATAAGAATGTTTGGGAAGAATATATACATTCGATACAGACAAAATCGGACATACCAGAATGGTGTCGAATGCGGTTCCATTTAACATAGTATAAGATGACGTCATTTTCATTCTGTAAATCACGTCATAACGCGAATTCACGGGATACGAAAGGTTAGGAAGAAAGGAAATACTTTTAGAAATACATATTATTTTTTATCATCGAAATTATTTCATAAAAATGTAGGTTTATATATATAACGAATGAAACACTAAGTTACGAAAGCGATAAAAAATATTGTATTTGCTTTGAGTTGCCGAAGAAATGTTGAAATTCCACTCAACCTTCGGTCTCGTGAAATATCAAAAATTTCACCCGCAGCTCATGCAAAGCAACATAATATTTCCTGTAGGTAATACACAGTAACACTAAGACTTGGACAAATGTAAGTCAATAACTTTGTTCTCTATAAACCTCTAAATTGAAAGGATATATAATGAGTTATCTTTAAACATTTAACTCATTACATACAAATAAGTCAAATAGAGGTAAAATGGTTAAAAAGTTAAAAGTGACGTAAAAAGCAATAACAAAAATATTCAATTTCCCTCAAACGATAGACCGAACATTCCTTTTTTGTCTTTCTATCTTTTGATAATGACTATAGATCATTGATAAACGATATCTTGGTTGTGAACATTACTCAAAAAGCCACTTGGCAAGTAATAGAAGATAAATCGTGATTAACCAATTCCCACACAGTGACGTTTTGAAACGCCCCTCAATATAGAAGCTTTGAAAAACATTGTGGAGAATGAAGAAAATGCTTATTACAAGCAATTTCTTCATTCTACACAATATTTTCTACCCATCAAGACAAAGATTTTGAAGATTTCATCAATTTGAAATTGTCGTCTACAACTTCTTTGAATTTGGACTGGTCTAAATTTTCATTGTGTGGGAATGTGAGTTGTGCTTTTAAACGCCTCTCAATATAAAAGCATTTGAAAACATTGTGGAAAATGAAGAAATTGCTTATTACAAGCAATTCCTTATTCTCCACAATGTTTTCTATCCTAAAAGAAAAAGATTTTGAAGATTTCATCAACTTGAAATTGTCGTCTACAACTTCTTTGAATTTGGACTGGTCCAAAGTTTCATCGTGTGGGAATGGGAGTGGCGCTTTTAAACGCCTCTCAATATAAAAGCATTTGAAAACATTGTGGAAAATGAAGAAATTGCTAGTCACAAGCAATTTCTTCATTATCCACATTGTTTTCTACCCCAAATTTTAAAGATTTTACCATCTCTAGATTGTCGTCTGCAACTTCTTTGAATTTGGACTGGTCTAGAATTCCATCATGTTGGATTGGATTTGTCGTATCGCTGACTGAGACAAGACTTGTTTCACACAGTAGTGAAGGAAGAAATCTTGATTTTTGATCTGAAGTCTTACCTTTATAGCTTGTGATTATTTTTGAAATATTTTTATTGATACAATTAATACAAATACAATGACATTCTTTTACTATATCCTTATATAAATATAAGAGATCGTCAGCTTTCAATTTGTAAAATGATTATCTGTTAGGTTTTAAGACTTTGTTAGAATCAAATCTTCTTTTCCCCTTATTCTTTTACCAAATATGGAATCTAAGGGCACTGAATATTATGTGGGTGTAGAGACAGCTTTAGCATTAAATTCATTTAAAAATGAAAAAAAAAAGTTTTCATGTAGGTATGAACCTAAAAACTGAAATACACTGTATAAATACATAGAGCGAATCCACACATTATTGTGATTAGGATTTTAGGTTCTTATTTCATTGAAAACTGAAAACATTGTCTTCATTTCTTGTAATTCCATGCCACCAAGCAAAATAACCCAAATATTATACTCGTTTTGAGTAACATTTTATGGATCTACTTTCTAGCAAGAAAACAAAATAGTTGCGAGTTAAAAATTCTGTTCATGGAAGTACAAAACAAAAATAAATAATAACAAGAAGAAGAACAAATCAACTTATCAAAATGCTTAAATCTAAATAGAAGAAACCAATATTAGATAATATAAATATAAAATAAATGGGGTGATAACCCTTTCCTGTTCAATCCATGTTTTTACGTCCCTTTGACTTTATATTCGAGTCAATATTGTAGAAAAAGCATTTTTTTTCTTTTTCCATAAAAAATTTCTATCAAATAGAATGGTTTATTTTCAAATTTAATCCACATTTAATTGACGTCTGCAAAACATTTGAATTTGGGCTGGTCTAAAATTTTGCAAAGCAGGAGAGGATTAAACACAAAATTATTCTAATATAATTATTCTCACGTCAACTGAAACCGCCTTGTCGTAGGATTACGCTGTTTGCCCTCGGTGATGTACAGAATCAGACCGAAACACGGGATTTGAATAATTCACGTGCCCATGAAGGATCTGCGTGGATACAACATAAAGACTTGTCATGTATAGTGTTTTTCTTGCAAACACATCAATTAAAATGTCATTTTTTTTTTACAAGATTTAAGAATTGTCTTCCACATTATTGATTGGAAAACGGAAAAAAT
Organism: Fragum fragum; assembly: GCA_946902895.1. Taxonomy (NCBI): domain Eukaryota; kingdom Metazoa; phylum Mollusca; class Bivalvia; order Cardiida; family Cardiidae; genus Fragum; species Fragum fragum. The sequence continues at coordinate 15,388,561 of OX336380.1, forward strand.
CGACAAAGACTAAAATTTAATAAATATTTGTGAGGAATAGGTTACGATCAATTTTAGAAAGTTTCTGTGCGTTCTCATGATGTAATATATTACAGAAAAAACTTTATTTTCACGAGAAAAAACGAATTCCTGATAAATAGTGTAAATTAATAACTAAAATAATTTATAAATCTTACAGGAGTTTCTAACTGTAGGGTTTCAAACTGAAATTGGAAACCTGTTGGTCAAAACGGCAAAAACTATGGATGCCTGTGGGACGTTGGAATGTGGTAGTGCATATTTTGTGAAAATAACACTTTTGTTCGGATATTTTGTTTCTATATTTGCCTTGAATAACGAACTTGAAACTTTTCCATATTCGGTATATCTCGACCATAACAAACGACTTTATCTTGAATGGTTTCCGGATTATAGTACGTCAGAAGTGCACTTCCGGCTGACCGGAAATGACGTCACAAGTGAGACATGGTTCGGCGTCGGGTTCTCGGATTATGGAGAAACAAACAACGCCGATATTGTGATTTTCTGGACAAGCTCAACGGGAATTCACCACTTCCAGGTAATGATGAAATTTTAGTTTCGTCTATCAACAGTTCCTGCAATTTCCTCGGTTAAAAAATCTTTTCATCAGTTCCATCATAATAATAATGAAAGTTTGCGCACAAAGAATCCAAAAAATACTACGTCTCCAACTGGTAAAATTTAAGCCTATTAGACATCATTTATAAAATCTAAGGTTATTACACATTATTTATATATTCAAAAGAAATCGAGTGAATAGTTATTTTTTCACTAAGATATGAAACTATATAACCTAATCAAACTTTTGAATGAAGACACTTATGGCCTTTAGTTTTATACCTAAAACATCTCTTGTACAGAATTATCAATAAGATTATGCTAGAGATTATCATTTTTTTATCGGTTTATTGCCGGTAAATTCGATTCACAAAATGACGAAAAATGATAAATGCAAATCATTTATAAATCCATTGCGCATTACTTTGCTCCACTGGCTGAAAACCAGCGGGCTACCATCATGCCGTTGTGCCTGCCGTTTGTGCGTCAGTCCGTCGTTATACTTTTGCTTTAAAAATCTTGTCTCAGGAGGTGCTAGCACAGATTTCAATAAGAAATTACACGTATCATCATTGATCGGCAGATTCCTTAAAAAAAAATTTAATTGGATAAAAACTTTAAATTTATGGGTGGGGCTAATATGGCGAAAACTTTGAAAATTTTCTTCTCGTAAAGTATAGGATTTCAAACAAATTTCACGGGAATAAGGGTGACCCAAAATGAGATTCCCTTAAATAATTATGGTCAGATAAAAACAAGTGTCGGAGCTAAATTCCATATATGATAAATATTATAACTTGCAGTGTTCGATTGTGTGTTTGTTTCCAAATTCATCAGAAAAGTGATTGGGTTTAAACATAGGGTGTAGGGGAGGAGCATTATTCAAATATATATTAAATAACCGAAACTTTGAAAATCCATTTCTTGGTAATTGGAGGTTGGATTTGAACCAGATTTCACAGGAATTATCTTTTGATGACCTTTTATCGAGATTTTTTTTGAAGAACTACCAGTAGGTGTAACAACACTGTTTTGGCTGGTTGGCATTTTTTTAGGTGAAGATCACATAGTAGTGCAGGGGAAATAAACAAATATGTTTGACTGAGGAATATTTGTTGCAATATATAAGACAGTTTCCTCATTTGAGGTAAATTGACCAATCGCTGGCCCCGCCCACTTGCGTCGTCAGCCCCGCCAGTTGACTCCAACAGGAAGTTCCGCTTCGAATTTTAACGGCGTTATTTTGATTAAAAAAATTATATATAGCCAGTTGCATGTAACAAAAAAGGTATTATTTTGGTTGGCGATCTAAACGTCGTAACAACAGCTTATTACGACGTTTAAGCCGCCTTAACTATAAAGAAGGTTAACAAAAAGGCAGCCAATGTCGGAGATGAAATGAATAGGTCCGGGCTGAATAAATGATCTGGTTGGTCGGTTAATTCTTTGATGGACAACCGCGATTGGTCAATTGCGAAAGAGTAAATCTTTCTAAATTGAGATGTCTCTGTCAAATTTAAAATCATCTGCATGATCAGTAAATTCAAGCATGTGGAGTGAATCATGAATTCAAGCATTGCGAATTCTACCCATTTATTAATATCTGATCTTTTTGTGCCTTATCGAGATTTGTAGGGTGGATCAGATTGAATCTTCCAAATTTTTAAGTTTTTTTTGCCATTATTCAACAGGCCTTAAAAAAACCAACAAACAAAAAAATAAACAAACAAACAAAAACAAACAACTATAACATAACACTGGCGGGTCCTTAAAAAGGGTTATATTCTAAATAGGGAAATTTTTAAAGAAGCATCAAATCAACAAAGCCGAATTTCATTGCAATGTTAGAGTAGTCCCTCATGTGTTTCGAGGATTATTTTTGCCAGATCATATAGGTATTACAAGGTATTTTGGTCCTTGATAGGGAAAAAACATGAATGTTTTTAGGAAGTGAGTGTACGGTGGCATGGAGGTGAAATATGCCGTTTTTCTTATTTAGAAAAAAAAAAGAAAGAAAACGAATTGCTATGTCGTGGGAACGAGATACACAACCAATCAAAGTCGGTCTTTATTTATTATGAGCTATTTATAACTTTTAAATGGAGGCTGCGTTAGAGAAGTAAACTGAAATAATAATAATAAAAAAATAACAACAAAAAACGCACATGTCACCTCCATGCCACCGTATGAAAGTGCGTAGTTTCTAACTTTGTTCAATCCTGTCATTTCAAACTTGTATTTATCGTTTTGTCGTATAATCCGTACCTTTTTTTGTTACAAGTATACGCAAATGGATATTCAGGAAATTTATTTGAGAGGTCGGGTCAATCAACGAACATTTAGAGTAGATAGTTCAAAGGATCATATATCTAAGTGAAAGGCCGTGACAGTCGGGGAGTGCGATGAGTATCGGTTCTGGTCAGCATGTGCGGATTGTGCAGGCTGACTGGGATCATAACTGTTCGCTTAAACATTGCAAATCTGAATCGAGAATTATTACTTAACCTGATTGGATCCAATCGTGTTTTTTTTTCACAATTTTATTTAACACTTTACTGTTTTACAAAACTTTAGACCTGTACAATTTCAAAGGTTTTGCAGACGACAATTTAAAGACGATCTTATTTGAATTCCAATAATTTAGTAAGGTAGAAAATAGATGTACTGTGGAAAAAGAAGAAATTGCTTGTTACACGCAATACCTTCTTTTTCCCCCACAATGTTTTCTCCAGTATAAAACAACATGAACGTATAAACCAGGGATTGAACAAAAATGGTTAACGGAAATCCACCGAGTTCCTTTTTTGAGTGACTTTTGGTGATTTGTAATGGCCGTTCCTATGTACTTTCGAAATCTTGCCAATCTTGGCAAAAGTTTCGACCCCAGGGCCAGACTACGCAGGGTTGACGATTTTCATTCTTTTTAGTTAGTCTCTTCTTGAAAGACAGGTCGCTCATCTGTTTCTAACCACTGTGGCGGGGTATAAGTTTCTTATTTAACACATTCCAACACAAAGTCGACAGTGGTACCAGTCTAATTCCAACACATACCCTCTTTTTTATGCCCCCCCTCCCTAAAAAATGTTGGAAAACATTGTGGAAAACAAAGAAATTGTTTGTAAGAAGCAATTTCTTCATTTCCCACAATGTTTTCTAAACATATTGACATAGATTTTTAGAAAAATTCTATTAACTTGAAATTGTCGTCTGCAACTTCAATCAAATGAGATCTGTCTTACATTTTGTTTTAATCTTAATGTTGCGCAGTTTGTATCGCGTCGGACGCTCAATCATGAGGACATTGATTCCACCCCCGGTAGCAGCAAACATCCTTTCCGGCATTGGTTTCCAACCAATGGGTAGACAATCGTAAACCTATGTCATGAGGGAATAGGAGCTGGAGGCTTAGAAGGAAAGTAAGTGCTCCAGCCGCCGCGATATGACCGAAATACTGTTAAAAGTGGCGTTAAACCCAAATCAAACAAACTGTATATCATTCGTTCCTCATATTAGTAATATATGTATAGGAGAACATTTCATACGTGCGATTTCTTTGATGTATTATAATACTTACCATTTCAGGATGCCCATACAGACGAGAGAAGTTTTCTTCACACTGATTCGAATCAAAGCTACCATTTACAAAAAGCACAGACAGACGGTCACGTGGCTACCTTAGAGTTCAGTCGTAAATTCGACACTTGTGATGATGACGACTACATATTTGACGTGAGTCACTCTTACATGTATATGTGACCCTCCGAGCGAAAACGGCCAGTTGGGTAACGAAGATGGACACAGCCAGGGACTAGCAACTTGGCTCCTCTATTCGCAGTAGCTTAACCCATTACCACTCAATAACGCCTTCCGACGTCCATTTAAGATAAAACTAATACTAGGGAAAACATTGTGGAAAAAGGAGAAATGGCTTGTAACAAGCCATTTCTCCGTTTTTACCACAATGTTTTCTACCATATCCAGCCATTATTTATCAAATTAAACACACCTTGAAATGTAGTCTGGAACTTCTTTCAATTTTCCAGTCTAAAATTTCGTTGTCTGGTAATGGATTATGGTTTCAAAATCTCGTTATACAACTGTGTAGCCAATCCCATACGCATGGTAATCAATTCCTACATAATTCCAAGCTTTTACTTTTATGGGGGGAAAAGCTTTGAGAAGCGAAGTTTAAGGTAAGGAACTTGCTTGACAAGCAACTTCTTTATTTCCTACGACGTTTTCTTCCCCGAAGACTAAAAAAATATCTTTTAATTTCATTATCTGAACAATTCCTCCTTTTTTTAATTTGGACAATCCTAAAATATTGTCATCTGATAAGGGGTTAATCATTCTATGTTAATATAGCGCGTAGGATTGAAAACCCGCTTTGAAAGAACAAAAAACTCTTATAAACTTAGTGCATATTGCATTCCTGTATTGTGATTGGCTCGAACTGACGACATTGTTGCTTATTCAATGTTTTTTATCACTTATTTATTGATAACATAAAAATGGGAAAGAATAGTTTTTATAGCTATGAAACTAAAAAGCTAATAACGCAAACAACTGTCCGAATCCGCTCATTACTCATTACTAACTTACTCATTCATTAAGACCTCGAAATTCTGTCGTCTTTACCCTTTCCTGTTTTACAAAATTTTAGACCTCTACAAATACAAAGTTCGATACCCTATGGCGGCACTCATCCTTTCCGACTATTTGTCTCCCACCAATGGGTCGATAATCGTAGACCTATGTGGGATAGCAGCTGTAGGCGTAAAAGCGGCGTAAAACCCCATTCAAACAAACAATCAAACAAATACAAAGGTTTTGCAAACAACATTTCAAAGTCGATTTTATTTAAAAAATAATCATTCTGTAGGATAGAAAAATTGTGGAAAAAGAAGAAATTGCTTGTTACAAGCAATTTCTTCTATTTCGCAATTTTTTCTCAAATATAAAAACACTGGGACGTAAAAACCAGGGATTGAACTGAAAAGGGTTAATTTGGTCTTATAGGTATTTTGCTTCTTTTGAACTAACTATGTGTTTAAACGCCATTGTTCAGAATAAAACGGAAAGGTATATTTCTATCCGTCTGTCGACTATGAATTTCATGGTGTTTTGATACTTTTGATGACTTATCTTTTTCGATTGCAGAAAGGAACAACTCACATTATTTACTTCATATCCTCATCGAGGCCGCTTTCCGTAAACAATATGGACTTATCTCAGCAAGAAGTCGGTTTACAGAGGGTCCAGCTGTTGAAACCGGATGTTCAAGATCCGCCATTACCGGAAGACACGTGGACAGTAGAGGTCACGAACCCTGCAGTAAGTTCAAAGAATAATTTTGTTGCTGGTGTTTTCTAAATTTTGCAAGATCTATACTTGCTATGTGTTAACTTCCTGCAATTGGAAGAAATATAAATTCAAACTGTGAGAGGGGTCGTAATATTAGAAGGTCGATAAAATAGACCAGAAAAAATTTACCTATTTTCATTATCATCAAATTTTATTGATCTCCATCTTTTTATTTCCCGTTTTATTTCCCGTTCCCAGATACTGGTCCCAAGCCAGGAAACAACGTATTGGTGGTATATTGCAAAACTCCCAGCTTTAGACAAGAAACAACACATTGTCAAGGTAAGTATCGACCACTCCAATTTAATTGACCAATCGTATTGGTGGTACATCGCAAAGCTCCCAGCTAGACAAGAAACATCACACTGTCATGGTAAGTATCGACCACTCCAATTTAATTGACCAATCGTATTGGTGGTATATAGCAAAAGTCCTAGCTTTAATCAAGAAACATCACATTGTCAAGGTAAGTATTGACCACTCCAATTTAATTGAACAATCGTATTGGTGGTACATCCCAAAACTCCAAGCTAGACAAGAAACATCACATTGTCATGGTAAGAATTGACCACTCCAATAAAATTGATCAATCGTATTGGTGGTACATCGCAAAACTCCCAGCTTTAGACAAGAAACTTCACATTGTCGTTGTAAGTATTGATCACTCGAATTTAATTGATCCATCGTATTGGTGGTACATCGCAAAACTCCCAGATTTAGACAAGAAACTTCACATTGTCAAGTAAGTATTGACCACTCCAATTTAATTGACCAATCGTATTGGTGGTACATCGCAAAACTCCCAGATTGACAAGAAACATCACAGAGAACCACTGTAATTTAATTGACCAATCGTAATGGTGGTACATTGCAAAACCCCCAGCTAGGCAAGAAACATCACATTGGCTAGGGAAGTATTGACCACAATTTCATTGACCAATCGTATTGGTGGTACATTGTTAAATTTTTGTTCATTCGACTTACGATATATGCTTTTGAGACATTAAATTACATAGAATATGTTGTAATGCTGTTTTCATTTGTGGTGTGAAAACGAAATATACATGTTTATAGCATATGCGACTCATCTCTCAAAACAACATTTTCGTGCAAAATAGAAATAGAAATTGACGGGTGGACAGTCTTTAAAATCCCTATTGAATCAGCGATGCTAAACTATCGTTAACGATTTATATTAGAATTCGGTTCAAAACCCGATTCAGAATGCAATTTAGGGTTGCTTTTGTGAAGAGATTGAAAATAATTCGAGAAAATGATGCTTAATAAATGGGAAAATTGTTATATTTTTGTAAATTAAAAAAAATATATATAAGCGTTATCTTGATGAATAAAGTTGAATATTCTTTCACATATTCAGTATGAAGGTGTAATACAAGAGGGTCACGAAGGTCTGGTCCATCACATGGAAGTGTTTCACTGTGAAGTGGATGTCAACGAAATAGTCCGGGATTACAATGGACCAGGAGAGGCCGAAGGCAAACCACCGGAACTACAAGCTTGCAGAAAAGTACTGGGAGCTTGGGCGATGGGAGCAAAGGTTTATCACGCACACTTTTTTTTTCTTTTCTGTTTTTTCAAACATTGTTTTATTCAATTCAATGTCCAATTATGCTAGAGTTGGTTTTTAGTGCCTGATAGACAAATACCTAAACCTCAAGGAACGAGTTTTGATTATATATTATCGTAAGGTTTCTTATTACAACTTTCGGTGAAAGTATTAAAGCGAGTCGATTGGAGAGATTCGAATCCGTTTAACCCTTTCCAATACAATGATGCTTTTTGAAGCCCCCAAGAAAAAAAGCTCTGGAAAAAAACTATGGAAAATTAGGAAATTGCTTATTACCAATAAAGTAAAAAGTAAAAAAAATCCGAAATTTCATAAAATTAAATTTATTTTTTGCAAAACCTTTGAATTCGGACCAGTCTAAAACTTTGTTGTCTGGGAATGGGTTAACTGACAGTTTGGATTTATTTTTCTTGATGGTATACCGTTAACTATTGCCATCTTGGTAAAACTTAACGATGTTGGTAAAATTATTTTGAACTTTCATTACAAAATTTGAATATGATTTATCTATCTTTATAAAAAATCTTATCACGGCCCTGGCTCGGTCAATATTCTTTCCGACATTTTACCGTGACACCGCGACATACGTCATTTGTCGCTCATTAAAGGGTGAATCATAAGTAGAGAGGGATGAGCATCTGGTGGCTTTGTTCAAATTTAATGTTTGTTTTGGCAAGAAAAGCGCCAAATATCAGTGATATAATCGAAAAACTGTTTAAAGTGGCATAACCAATTATCACTCAATGTCGCATTTTTAGGCACCAAAGAAATATACCTTTGGAAAACTTTGTGAGAAAGAAGAAATTGCTTGTGACGATATAGCACTATTTTTTTTCAATTTAAACCAACATAGTTTGTCATCTGCACCCACTTTCAATTTGGACCAGTCTAACATTTTGTCATGTTGGAATATATTTAATCCTGTATTGGCAAAGAAATCTATATATTGTCCTTATTTTAGCCATTGGCGATGCCAAAAGAAGCAGGAATACCAATGGGTGGAGACCATTTCTCAAGATATGTGATGCTAGAGGTACATTATAACAACCCAGGCAAGATTTCAGGTACATGTATTTCTTATTGTAATCACGGCCTTTGCGAATGTCTTTTCCGACGTTTATTGATAATCGTAAACCTATGTCGGACGAGCAGCTGAAGGCTTCGAAAGAAGTAGTGGTAGTACTGGTGTAAGAAATAACAGGAATCTATGGTTAGGTACTCCAGCCGCCGCGATTGATGAAATACTAATTAAAAAACCGTTCTGTCAATCAATTACGAACTGAAACATTACTAGACGACAAAAGTGTGTACTGAAGTTAATAAATATTCCGTCTTCGGATAGAAAACAAGTTCGGAAAACATTTCAAAGCTTAAACAAGGGGGATTGTGTGGGAATGAGTTACTATGTTTTGACTTATCTCAAACTAGAGAGAAAAAAGTTATATCACGTCTCTTTGTGGTTTATGCTTTGTAGAATTGGGTAATTAAAACGATTGTTTTGCCCATTGATGTACGAAAAATAATATTTCCTACATTTCTTTAATTAATATATGAAACATCAAATGTGACTTTTAGGGGGAAAGATAATTACGGATAAGTTTAAAACTATGATTACTGTTATCTATTAATGCTGAATAAAATCCTTTATAAACTGCTTTACAATCAAAGCGCTAAAAAGATTGGAATGCCTTGATATTGTGGGTAATATTTTGTTGATTAATTTTACATACAACTTTTGTCTTAAGATGTCGAACAGGTGGTGTAGACAAAGATCAGACTACACAAATGTGCAGGCTGATCTTAGTCTACGCCACCTATCAAAGTAGAAATATTCCAGATTCAGAATGAAAATAGTTAATACACAATATACAAACCTTTTTGTTCTAAAGAGCAATATCGTTTTGTAAATAATCGCTTTTTTTTCTTTTGAAAAATATTTGCATTGATAAGAGCTAAAAATAATCTTTTTCATATATGTACACGCATTTATATTTATCTTGAGCTAATCTTACTTTTTTCCTATATACTAGTTCAAATATCAATTTTCGGCTCGGATGTTTTCGAAGAAATACCGAGGTGTTGCTATCGCGAGGTCGCCCCGTCAGGGGCGGTGTCTGTGTTAGGGTCAGCATCGTCGTCGGCACCATTTTGTAATATCTCTGAACATTTTTAGGCTTCGTTTCCCGGCGGCGGCACATATCCTTCCGACATTTGTCTCTAACCACCGGGTCGATAATCGTTAACCTAAGTGGGATAGCAGCTGGAGGCTAGGAAAGGATGTAGTGGTAGTACTGGTTTGAGAATTATCAGGAATCCATTCTTAGGTGCTTCAGCCGCCGCGATATGACTGAAATACTGTTAAAAGTGGCGTTAAACCCCATTCAATCAATCAGAACATTTTTACTTGAAACTCGAAATATATGTTCACTATCCAAGTATATTTTTTTTACCAACAAGGGGGATAACTTCATAATAATTCATACATTTCGAATAAATTATGTCCCTTTTTCGACGTAGAACTTTTACCCACTATAGAGCATTTGAACAGCCGAGCATTTGTATCCGAATGTCGTTGTCTTATTTTAACCCATTCCAACTCAACAAAATTTTAGACTGGTCCAAATTGAAAGATGCTGCAGACAATATTTTTAAGTTAGTGGAATTTAAATTTTCTTTGTCTTTTTGGATAGAAAACACTGTGGATAAGGAAGAAATTGCTTGATACAAGCAATTTCTTCATTATCCACAATGTTTTCCAAAGCTTTATTCTTGAGGGGCGTAAAAAGGAGGGCTTGAGTTGGAAAGGGTTAAACTAACATGGCTGTTGAAAAATAGTGCGCATTACCTTATTTGCCAATAATTTCTAATCCAGGTGAAATAGATTCTTCTGGTCTCCGATTTTATGTGACGTCACAATTACGTCAGTTTGACGCAGGTGTTATGGAATTAGGATTGGAATACACAAACAAAATGGCGATACCACCAAACCAAGATCTGTTCCCGCTAACTGGATATTGTATAGAGAAATGTACAGGAGTAGTAGGTATCAAAAATAGGGTCGACCCATTTTAATGGAAAACATTTAATATGTAAAATGAAGCAGATTCTTCATTGTCCACGTTAAAGCCGAGGTTCAGGCATCTGAATAGAAAACTCATGCTGCTAATAAGTTATTAGAAACCCAAAAGATAGTTATTGATACAGTGCTCTCATATCTTAATTAAAAAAATTAAATTACTCAACACTTAACCTATTCCCACAAAATCCCGGAATAATTTTGAGAAAAGGAGAAATTACTTGTGACATTTATTCTTTTTCTAAGTGTTTTCTATCCCATTTTACCCATTTTCCAATTAAAAGAATTAAATTATTGTCTTGGCTTCTTTTAATTTCGGACGTAAAATGTTCTGTCTGTTAATGGGTTAAAAGACAGATGTTGTCTAGGTATGAGGATTTGTGATTCTAGAGCAGCTTTTGTGTGGTCTAAACGTTCAAAATGTGGCGAATTTCAGAAGCTTCAGTCCTTTGATTATTGGAATCTTTTCGAAGTGCATGGATTAATGGAGCAAATGTAGCATTGGAAACACAGGAAAAGGAGCCTTACAGATTATCATTCAAAACATTCTTGTTTACAATTATTAATAGATTGTCTTTAAATGTCACAGGACTATTGTGGGGTCGTAAGGAAAGTTCCTTTCGGAAATGAAATGGATCCACCAGAAAACATAGGAAAATGAGCCTAATGGATTTTCACTCAAAACAATCCTGTTTACGCGATAACGCTCCAAAATTACTATCGGGTTCTATTAAAATAATTCACAAGATTATTGTAGGGTCGTTAGGAAAAAGTTCTTATGGAAATGGAGTGGATCCATCGTGAAAAACGGGAAAAGGGGCCTTAAGTATTGTTGCTGATAATGATAAAGGAGATAAAGTCCAATTTGTTATTTTCATTTTATGCATCAGATTACTTTAATTGATATCCAGTAGGGCGTCTCAGGCGCTCATGGGCCTCTTGTTCCATAATTTTCTGGCATTAAGTTCTAACACTACTTTTATTATTTACAGAGTCTCCCAGATGAAGGCATCTATATTTACGCATCTCAACTACATACGCATTTAACAGGGAGGAAAGCATACACCAAACACATCCGAAATGGGACGGAAATCCCCGAACTTAACCGGGATAATCACTATAGTCCTCACTTTCAGGAAATTCGACAGCTTCCAACACCAGTGCACGTTCTTCCTGTACGTATCGTTATGTAGCATGACCGTAGACCGACTTCAACTAGGTCGAAAAAAGTTGATGGTTCGCGTCACCTATATGATTCGCTACACCGGCATGAAGATACTTATCGTAAAGCTAATTAATTTTTGGCTAGCAAAGCGTCAGCTTTGATAGCTTAAGTTAACAGACATTATTTTGAGGTATTCTCAAAGTTCAACGAGTGCAAACAGCCACTGGAGGCTTAACCACTAAATCCGTTAAATGCCTGCGCCATAAAAAGTAGTTCCTATGTATTTCAGGAATATTGAAAACTCTGCACGCAAGTTCATCTCCTAGGTATTTTAGCTCATTTGAGCACATCGTGTTGAATCTGATCGGAGTGTAGACGACAAATTCAAATTTTTGAATATTTAAAATATCTATCTCTTTATGTAAAAAACAATGTGGAAAATGAAGAAATTGCTTGTAACAAGCAATTTCATCATTTTCCACATTATTTTCTACAGCTATTTTCTTGAGGGGCGTAAAAAGGAAGGGTTGTGTGGGAATGGGTTAACTCCTTGATTACTTTAACCTCGTTTTTATCAATTTAACGTTTGACAAAGAAGATTACTGACCAAAGCAGTGCTTTGCTAGCTTACAGTACTTTTCAGTACTTTGATTCTTTAATATAGGAAACAGCTCATTTAAAAAAAAGTATCTTTTTTCAGTTACCTTAATGGGTGGCAACTTTCTTTTTCACAACAAATATTCTCATTCAAGCAGAATTCAAGGAATCCGACAAAGATTCATCCAAGAATCATTTCTGTGAAATTTTGTTGAAATCTATCGACTGATTTCTGAGAAGAACACTTTCAAAGTTTTCATTATATGTCCCACAAGGAAAGTCGGCCCTCTCCAATCTTTGATGTGCAATCAAAATTCTTTGTGGAAATCTGACAAGGGGCCATCAAAGGATCGTGCTGGTGAAACTTTGTTCAAAACCATCTGCTGGTCTCTGAGAAAAAAGATTTTGTAAAGTTTTCACTAGGTACCATATATGGAAATAGGCCCCGTTCATAAAAGCTGTGATTTTTATCCAGTCATTTTTAAAGGAATCTGAGGTCACAAGGGATAAATGCTGTGAGACCATTCTCTAGTTTCTGAGAAGATTTTCAAAATTTTCACATTAAATAGAAATTAACCCCGTCCATTAAAGCCATATTTTTTCATCCTTGCAAATTTCTTTGAAAGAATCTGATAATGGGTCACCCAGGATCATTCCTGAAAAATCTGGTTGAATTTTGTTCAGTACTCTCCGAGGAGAAGAGTTTTAGAAGTAAAAGTTTACGTACGGACAGGCGTACGCACGCTCAGATGGATGACGAACACAGCGCCATGACAATAGCTCGCCAGCGGAGCTCAAAATCGAATGATCAAATCATTCATTTAAGCCGGACTTAAACTTTGAACTCAGAAATTTATGTTGAGCATTGTTGTTGGTTTGGCGACATAAGCGTCGTACTTTCACCAACCAATTCAAGCCGTAGCTGTCTGGTTTAAGTCGCCAACCAATGATTTAACTTTTACATTACGCCTCTGACCACATATTTTACTTCAGAGATGAAGAGATTATTTTTTGTTTTCATGGAGGTATGAACCGAAAAACCTAATCACACTGTATGAATACGCGAAACGGATTCATACATTGTGTGATTAGGTTTTTCGGTTTATACCTCCATGAAAACAAAAAATATTCTCTTCATTTCTTATGATTTAATAGCATCGTGCAAAAAAAGCAAAACCTTCATCGTTTGATACCTTTTTATGGGACTATTTTGTGTGGAAGCATACAAAATAGCTGCGTGCTCAAAATTTTGTTCATGGAGTTATGAATATTTTTTTTCGACAAATCAGAACGCCTGATTTTGATAGACGAAACTAAATACTTAATTATAAAGTGATGCCGTCTAACACCTCAGTCAAACTTGAAGTGGGGAGGTCAGTGGGCGTAACCAAGCGTTAATTAGCCCTTGTTATGCAAAATACCTTAAGGAATTGTATTAAAATCAAAGCGCTGAGAGCGCTGATAGAACTTGTTGTTGAATAATGAATATTTCTTTTGAAAATCAATTTCATAACTTCTCTGGCAGGAAAAGTACAAGCAGGAGGTATATACCAAGATCAGACCAAACTGCAGGCTGATCATTGTCTATATCTCCTGCCAAATATTAGTGGGTTCAGCATGACAAGGATTAACAACATAAGTCAGTGCAAATTTCTCAGTACTACATTTTCCGATATCATTAGGACATGACGGAAATTAAAGTAATGAAGGACGAAAATTGTCCCATTTTTCTTTAATTTGCCATTTAAGATGAGAATGATAATCCTGGAAAAAAGAAAGAAAGAATTATTTTTGCTCGATGTTTATTGATACCTTGTAAGACATTACTCGATTATGTCTATCAATTACAAGTAAATGTACTATTTCAGGGTGATGAGCTTATTACAACGTGTGAATACAGAACAGCTAATAAATCTATCCCTACTATAGTAAGTGAAATACAATCTCCAAACTTAGTAAATAGTCGTGTCTTTGAAATTACTTTAGCTACTTTAACTACGTCAAGGTATTTATTTTTTTTTATCTCACCTGAGAACAACGTGCTCATGATGAGCTTTTGGGATACCGATTATCCGTCGTGTGTCGTAAACAATCCTTGTTACCACATTAGAGGTCACAATTTAGGCTCAATCTTTTCAAACTTGCTGAAAATGTTTGTATGGTCACGATGAAGAACACAATTGATTCCGACCGATATCAAGGGAACAGGGGCCTTATTGACAATTTCATTGTTGTCACTCTAAGGGTCACAATTTTAGCCGAATCTTTCTTAAACTTGCTAAAATGTTCGTACCGTCGAGCGGAAGAAGCCTATTGAATATGGTGACATTCTGACGTATATCAAGGGAAAATTGGCCTTATTGATAGTTTCCTTATTATCTCCCTAGAGGTCACAATTTAGGCTCTGCTTGTATTTTCATGAAAGAATTATCACCATTGAATATTGTAGAAGATAGCATCAATGTCAATACCAATTTTCTTCTCAACCAATCTCAACCGTTCGATTTCATATTCATTTGAGTTTTTAAAATGTCTCATTGTTTTCAAATTCGAGTTGATTTGTTGGCTTGAGAAAATGAATTCCAGTGAGCGATCTTGGGCCACCCAGGCCTATTTGTTTTATCATTGAATATTTATCAAAAGTAAAAGACTAGAAAAACAAATGAGGATCAATTTCTTTTTAAAACATAATATGTGATACCTTCAAGTTTTATGTGTATGTAAGTTTGGGTAATTATTAGAATGCATGTTCTCTTCTTGTGCTTTTCGCTTTTATATACATTTTATATCTTTTATTATTCTAACCTATCACTATTGATCTGATTATGGTTTAATTTCAGTTTCATCTATCCAGATTTAAGTATTTTGATTGGCTTGGTTTTTGTGTTTTTCTTTTGTACTTCCATGAACAGAATTTTGAGAAAGCAGCTATTTTGTATGCTTCAATATAAATTAGATCCATAACATTTGTTCTCAAAACAAGTAAATTTACTTTGTTTTGCTAACTTGCATTTAATCAAAAGAACTGAAGAGAATATTTTTGTTGTTTTCATTAAGGTATAAACCTAGAAACTAATAAGCTTCATGTATTCATACACCGTGTTTTAGTTTTTAGGTTCATACCTCAATGAAAATAAAAATATTCACTTCATTCCTTACATTAAAACAGGACATACAAAAATAATGAAATCGTTATAAAATCCTGTACAAAATAATGAAAACAGAGTTGTAAGACTTAAAGATCAAACAATGATAATTAGTTTTGATATTTAAAATGGAGCCAACACTACAAATTATGTAACAGTAAATGATTACTAATTGTTGATATTTGTACCATTTCCCCCCACGAAATGAAACATGAATTCAAAAACTATAAATCTGATTGTTATTGGTAGACTTACCAAGTCAAATAGGATGAAATTGAAAATGATAATCCAAAGTGCGTTTACTGCACGTGGCAGTAAACGGTGTGTAAGAAGTGAAAAAAATGCTCATTATAGAAAATCTATCCTTTTTCGTGAAATTTTCGAAGCTAGTTTTCTCTAGTGCGTCATAAAACAATATTTTGTAGTATTTGGTTAATTCATTTCCAAGTCAATATTCTTCTTTGGCCACTGAATCAGTGAAATTACCAATAAACAACTTCATAAACGGGCGAAATTCTTTTATGCCAACAGACAAATTTCTGTTAAAATAATTAAGTACTTGTATAGGTGAACCAAAATTTCATTTTTCCAGTAACTTCCATTTTAAAAATACATGTAAGTATCTTATATAATAACAGAAATCGAATCTTCCAGACAAGACCCAAATTCTTCCTTAGTATACTTAATCAATTACCAGACAATTAGATTTTAGAGTGGTCCAAATTTGAACAAATTGCAGACGACAATATTTAATTGCAGAATTTCAAAAAAAAATCTCTGTCTATTGGTAGAAAACATTGTAGATAATGAAGAAATTGCTTGTTACAAGCAAATTCTTCATTTTCCACATTGTTTTCAAACGTTCTTTTCTTGTGCGTAAAAAAGCGGGATAAGACTAAGGTTTGGTTAAAAGCGTTGTCTGTAATGACACTAATACTATACATTTATTATACATCAGAATTTGAGTCTTCTTTGCCGGCCTAAATTCATTTTCATCCTAATTATTTTCAGGGTGGTTTTGCCATATCAGACGAAATGTGTGTTAACTATGTACATTATTACCCATTGATAAAACTCGAGGTCTGCAAGAGTTCCGTTCAAACCCAGGCATTACAAGACTTCTTTTCTTTTATGAGAGGGTATGGAAATGACAAATTTTCTTTCAACTTTTATTCTTATTTCTACATTTATTATTTATTAAGTCTATTAAGGAAACGGACTTTAATATGAATTATTTTGAATTATCAAAACCATAAGTTTCATGGAAATTAACAACGAATTTACATCAAACTTGGTATTATGTTGCAGGCTATTTAAGTCTTTTATTATGATTTCTACATTTATCTATTTAGTGTATCTAGGAAACGCACTTTAATATAAATCATATTAAATTATCCAAAACCTTAACCCATTCCAACTCAATCCCTCCTTTTTACGCCCCTCGAGAAAAAGCTTTGGAAAACATTGTGGAAAATGAAGAAATTGCTTGGATCAAGCAATTTCTTCATTATCCACAATGTTTTCTATCCAAAATGACGAAAAAATCTAAAATTCCATCAACTTGAAATTGTCGTCTGCAGCTTCTTTCAATTTGGACCAGTCTAAAATTTTGCTGTGTTGGAATGGGTTAAGTTTCATGGAAATCAACAACGAATCCACGCCCATCTTGGTATAAAGTTGCAGGCTATATGAGTATTTTATTATGATTTCTACACTTATCTATTGAGTGTGTCAAGGAAACGCATTTTAATATAAATCATTTTAGATTATCCAAAACATTCAGTTTCATGGAAATTAACAACGAATTCAAGCCCAATTTGGTATAATAATGCAGGCTATATCAGTTTTTGGCTCATTTTTGGAAAAAGATGGATTATTTTAATGTATATCTTTATTAATCACCTTTTCCTACCGTTCTTAGTTGGGATGACGATGACACCTCCCCGGCGAAAGGTGACCGTGATAATTATAACTCCATCCGCTGGACGAAAATGACGTCATTGCTGCTCGACACGATGTTTAAGACGTCACCGATATCCATGCAATGTAATCAGTCAGACGGTTCAAGGTTCCCGGTAATGATTTTTGTTGTTCTGAAATGTTTATAACTGCGAAATTACTTTTTTAAAATCATCAATTATCGCAATAGCACAGACAAGTGATAGGAAGTTTTCACGTTGCAATGATGCCCCTCTCTTTTGCGAAGGGCTAGCGGTTGGCAAACGTTCCCGTCCAATGTTAAACTGTTATCTAAAAACAATATTTTGCACTGGTCTGAATTTTAAGTTTTAAGCGGAATTTTAGAATTGTATTTGGGTAGAAAAAAAAGCAAGATGTTCATATTCCGTAATATTTTCAAAACTTTTTTTCTTGAACGACGTAAAAAAAATCGTGTTATTTTGTGTTGGTAAGCTTCAATTTCTTGGTCAAAAATGCACGAATTTTTATTATGCCGTTTTCTGTATCTATGAAGGAAACACTAGAAATGAAATTTGAAAGTCAATTAAATTCTGGTTATTGCAAGATATTCATGCTGAAAGATACTCAAAGGGCCTTTCTGTTTATTACAAGATATTCATACTAAAGATATTTTCAAAGGGCACATCTGTTTATTATCAGATATTTATACTAAAGACATTCAATGGGCCTTTCTGTTTATTACAAGATATTCACACTAAAGATATTTTCAAAGGGCATATCTGTTTATTACCAGATATTTATACTAAAGACATTCAATGGGCCTTTCTGTTTATTACAAGATATTTATATATTGAAAGATATTCATTAGGCCCATGTTTTTATTACAAGATATTTAGGCTAACAAATACTCAATGGGCTTTGTGTTTATTACTAAATATTTATATTCAAAAATATTCAATTGGTCTTTGTTTTCATTACATGATATTCATTCTAAAAAAATTGCAATGTGTCGTTCGGATTATTACAATATATTTATGCTAAATATATTCAATTGACAATTACGTTTAATTAAAAGATATTTTTGCTAGATCTATATATTCAATTGGTCTTTCTGTTTATTACAAGATATTTATGGTGAAAGATATTATATGAGCCAGTCTGTTTAATGTATTATATTTATGCAGAACAGTTCAATGGGCCTCACTTTATTGCAAGTCGTTTATGCAGAAAAATTAAATATGCATATAAAAAATCTATGGGCCTTTCTGTTTATTGCAAGTTATTTGTGCAGAAGATGAAACGGGCCCTTCTGCTATCGCAAAATATTACGCAGAAAATTTAAATAGGCCTTTATGTTTATTGCAAGTTTTATACAGACAAATTCAACAAGCCTTTCTGCTTATTGTAAGACATGTGTGCAAAAAAATTAACTGGGCCTTTCTGTTTATTGCGAGTGTGCTATTTTCATCATACTGAAACTATTTTTTCTGTACTTTTCAGGGAGAATGGAATGGTATTTATCCAACAAGAACATACAAAAAACTGGAACTAACACCACGTGATTGCGATATTGAATAAAATCAATAGTTCATTATCATACGATAATAGTTAAGACTGTTTTAGATTGTAGGAATACATAATATGTGTAAAATTATATATTAAAAATGAATGTTGATTTCAAAATTGAGCTTTTCACTTTCACTTTGTTAACAAGTCGTATATAATGGAAAGGATGTGAGCTATTAGCCTGCCTTTGATTTAATTAGTATTTTCAATTTACATGTGTATATATATCGTTTTAAAATAAGGCATAAAATGTCAACTTTGGGGCGATTTTCACAACCTAAAATAGCGTCTGGGCATTTCAGCTGAAAATCGTCATAAAATTCTCTTATTTTAAGGATTATATAACCAAAAACTATTTCTTATACTGTTGCAGAGTTCAAAGTTTAACAAATCCTCACACATTCCCCCGTTTTGACGCCCCTCAAGAAAAAAAAAGTTTGAAATGAAAATGACCGATCACAAATGTCAGTCAAATATCCGTGCGACCAATATAATCAATCATTGAGACCAAAAACGAGTTTTGAACTCCGACAAAAAACCCTGCTGGTATCAAGTAATGTCTTCATTGTTCATAATGATTTCTACACAAAAAGACGGAAAAAAAAATATAATTCCATCAACTTGAAATTGTCTTCTGCAGCTTCTTTCAGTTTGGACCAGTCTAAAATTTTGGTGTGTAGGAATGGATTAAGAAGTCAAGCCGATAAAAAAGCTTCACATAAATGTCGGTCAATGTCGAAGTTCAATGTTCGGATCCCGTATAAATGAACAATTTGATTAGTCACTTCATTTTAGTCAATTTCGCGATTCGTCAATAGAAGGATCGATGGCTACGCCAACTGACCTACGCCAAAGCACTTTGACGAAGGTACCGAATGACGCGAACTTAATTTCGAAGCTAGAGCTTTAACAAGCTGTAGTTACGATGTTGAAGTCTCCCCAAAACGCAGCCACTTAACTTCAAAATTAACGGAATGATTTCTTAGACATTATATTTTTGATTGACAGCGGCGACCTGTGAATTTTTTACAAAATAGTATTTTTTGCGTTATGTGTGCTTGAATAATGCTTGATGGGAAGGACTGGTGTGCAAAAGGTAAAATCCGATGGTGAAGTCAACAAATTTTATCGGAACCTTTTAAAACTCTCACATGATGTCTCAGGCCTAACCTTTTTGAATTTTGGAGAAGCCATATGATAGCACAGGAATAGGGACCTTGTTTGATCTTTCTTTATTTAATCCCCTCCCTTCGCCCATGAAATATACAATAAACAACTTGTTGTGACTTTACTGGCCTCGCCTGATAAGGAAGCTATGTACGACATATAACAGGCTTAAATCTAGTGTAATACTAATCTATTAGATAAGAGTGGCATATCTATGAAAAATCTTTGTAGGTAAATTGTATCTTGAGAAAAAAGTTATATATGTGTATATTAAGTAAGTAAGTAAGTAAGTAATATTTTATCATTAAAGTAACATGTGTACACACATTAAAAAAAATATTAACAAGCAAAGAAATAGAATTACACCCGGCCCAATGGGCCTATATGTCACTGAGTTCAAGAAGTTAAGAGATAGACAACAATGGTATTTGGTTAAACAGTTGTGTAACATATATATTAATGGGTTATGATGTTTAAAATAGCAGTTAAAGTTGCTAAATTTTCATCTAAAGAGACTAATTAATTTGTTTTGATGGTTAAATCAAAGAACTGAAGGTCCTGAATGTCGCAATGTTCAAGATGGGTTTATGATTTCATTATTCATAGGGAAATGAATCTAGAATATAACGAAGTAATATTCTCATTTTTATGCGAATATAACTTTATCATGTTAATATAACCATGTTTGAAGTTAAACAAGGGTATCACAGATCTTTTATAATATACAGTTACAGTCAAAATCTGTTATCTCGAAATCGGAAACCTTGAATTTCGTGGCCATATTCAAGTCCTTCTTTATTTCAACTCTATGGACATATGAAATTTCTCAATGCTTTGAAATATCTGCAAATTTCCTGCTTATAAAAGAGATAGACTTATTTCATTAACGAGATGACAATAACCAGTCAAACCTATTAATGTGAGTGACTAATTGTGAAAATCATGAAGTCGTTAAAAGTGCTTTCAAATAAATTGACCACGGAACTTAGACTATTTCAAGAATAAGTTGGAAAAGTTTCAATAATTTTAATAAGATGAAAAACATCAAATTCTGAAGTAAATCTAGTATCATCCTAGGTATAGATAGTAAATATAGACCAGAACTACCCAGAGCTCATGGAAAGTAACTTGTCAAGCGGAGTAATTCCATATATCGGTAGGGGCCCATTGACAAGCTTGCTTTTGGGGACAAAAGAATAGTTACAAAACACAATTTCCCCTTGACAACTGGTCATAATGAAAGGAGTTGCAGATAACAATTGAAAGCTTATGTAATTCTGAATGTTTTTCTTTATTCTCGGAGAAGAAAACATTGTGGATAATGAAGACAGGCATTTTTTCTCATTTTACACAATTACACAATTTTTTTTAGATGTTTTTTTCTTGTAGGCGTCTAAAAGTGTAATTGTGTGGGAAAGGGTTGTAGTGGTTTTGATATGAAATTAACTATTCAATAGGTTGAATGTCACAAGAGATTTCTCCTTTTTTCACAATATTTTCTCAAGGTTTATAAAAACAACAACAGAAAATGTAAAGAAAAGGATTAAGTATGTTATCATTCTCAAATTAGACAGGAAGGGGGAAATTTCTTATTTATCTCCCTTTGACCATAGAAAGAATTGGGAAATGGTTGCTATACAAAATTACTACACTTGAAAAGCATTGAAAAGACATAATCAAGAGTAAAACATGTATGTTTATTTTTGTAATAATTTATTCAAAGACTATATATGAAATTGAAACGATTTCCCACACTATATACCAGGAATAAAAGGAAAGGTTTTGAAAATAAGAGAAATGTTTTTTAGTCTAAATAGTTATTAGGACTGTCCCTCACATAAAGAACAAATACTACAGCCAAGTAGTTCATGCTCCAGATAAAGAGAGTGATTTCTATTTTGAAATGTAAATTTCATTTTTGATTAATCAAACCCTATGTTGTTGGTACTCCTTGGAGGCTGAAAATAGGGCTCATCAGGACAATACCAATGAGTTCTTACAAGAAGAGGAATAACAGAATTAGATTGGTATTACACTTTGTTATAGATCACAAGAGTCAGACAAACTAGCCACTAACACCCTTCAACATTAACCCTCATGATGGCTAAAATGTCAGCCAAACTGGCGTTTGGCGACATTAAAAAGCAGTTTACCTTGTTAAATTTTCATTCAAAGGGATGAAGAACAACGTGATGAATATTTTTCACATTTTAATCCCTTATACAGAATGGTTTTTGTTTGTTTTGTTGTTGTCGTTTGTCTAAATATAACCTATACTATTAAAGGGGGGGGTAACTCTAAATGCATTTTGTCCACTATTCAGCGCCCAATAGTCGAGCAAGGGCACCCGTAGGCGGTGGTTTTGTCATGTCTTAGATTTCACAAAGTTATTGTTAGTTAATTTTGAATTGGCTTAAAACAGTAAGAAACTTTTCCCAAATATTTAGATATCAGTTGATCTCCTCTCAAATTTTTATCAGTATAAAGGTTAAGTTACAGCTAGTGAGTACACTTCCATGATCATCTATGGAATATACAGACGATGTTTACCCCCTTAGTGTGATTACAGCCATTGTAAAATATTACACATTAAAACTTTTTTTTGTATGTAGGTAGACATTGTCGGCTTGTAATTTACTGGTGCCAAATCATCATATCAATTAATACTATTTTTAGAGAGGTTTTCAAGTCGGTAGCACGTCGGACTCCTAATCTTCAATCATGGGATGTCATGCCCCAGCGGCGGCAAATATCCTTTCCGACATTTGTCTCTCCCCAATGGGTGGATAATTGTAAACCTAAGTGGGATAGCAGCTGGAGGCTAGTAAAGGATGTCGTGGTAGTACTGGTGTGAGAAATACCAGGAATCCATTGTTAGGTGCTCCAGCCGCCGCGATTTGACTAAAATACTGTTCAAAGCGGCGTTAAAAACCATTCAATCAATTATGAGCTTCATCCATGGAATATCATTGCGATGTTTTAGGAGAGGGTTAATACAGATGGACTGGCGAGGGTTATAACCGATCACAAAAGCCAACCTTGAACTATGGGCTAAAAACTTGCTACAATTAATGATTACCCAGTATTAAACATAATCAATGTGAACCCATGTGTAGATTTCTTTTCATTCTTTTACTGAAACTATCAACTATGATGGCATATAGGCCAATACGTTGACGTAATTTAAAGCTCAGCGTTCCTCTCCTTGATGCATAGGTTGTTACAACTGAAAATCTACAAGTACCGGGGTCCTGTAGGACAAAAAAAAAAGATAAAGAACATTTTTTCATTTTCTTTATTTCACAAAAAAACCCCATGAAACGTAGTAATGACATTTTCATCAAAACGATAAGTAAATGAAGTAAATCACAAACAATGAATGAATACTTTTTATAAATTTTCTACCAGATTTATTCTGTTAATCTTGTAACAATACAAATTATTCCAGGCTCAATCTCCAACAAAGACATGTAAAGCTAGAGGCACTGAAATGCCTGAATTGCCCAACAAGCTTGAATGTATTGATACAAAGAAGGCAATACTTTTATACCAAAATATCTATAGAGGCATAAAGTATAGATTTATGCAAGACATTTCCTCCTGAAATTTGGTTGAGTTCATATTGGTGGTTACAGACAAGGTTATCATTTGAAACTTTTATTTTATTAAATATAATGGAGATCTACCTCGCTTACATATACCAGTATTTTCATGTGATTTAAATTTCTTGAGAAAAAAAGAGAGATCAAATGAACATTTTCTTCAAACTAAGACTGCAGTTTATGAGATAGCTTTCTTAACAGGAGATAATTCAAATTTTTACCCTGTACAATAAATACTTTGCACAGTCTTGCCTCCATCCTTTGATAAACGGCAATAAACCCAGTACATTTTTCAAGGTATAAGATATCTATGGAATTTATTATAAAGATTATTATCCTGAAAATTTGCATAACCCATTACAAGATGGCTAATTTTTAGACTGGTCCAAATTAAAAGAAGTTGCAAACAACAACTCTCAGTTGGTTTAATTCTAAAAAATCATTGTCTTTTCAGGTAGAAAACATTTTGGATAATGAAGAAATTACTTGTAACAAGAAATTTCTTCATTTACCACAATGTTTTTCGAAATCTTTTTTTTTTTCTTAAGGGCGTACAAAAGTGTAATTGCATGGGAAGGGGTTTAATCTGTGCCACTGATTCTGAGAAGGCAAATCAGTGAATAGTATATTGACATACATCTGCATGGCACAATGCCATAGCAAAAGCCTACTGCATCAACAAGTTATCATTATATATCCAGTTTTTCAAATAAGTATTTGTATAAGTATCACATAGGGCTTATAACTTACAATTAAAACTTAACAACATAAATTAGTAATGAATTAGAGATTTTTCTTGAAACACTAACACCTCCCCCCCACACACACAAAAAAAAAAGAAAAGGTTTGACCTAGACAGATTACAATCACAATAAAAGATCTTTCATGCCAAAATATCAGCATTGTACCTTAAATAGTTTTTGATTTATCAAAAATGCCATGTTTGCAGATCATGTTCTAAGCAGACAGTAAGGTAGACACAAAAGACAAAAACAAAAGTAATATGCCCTGGGTATATTGTCATGTGTTGACCTAAAGCCTCTCTTTCTACAAGCATTCCAAATTCAAGTAAATATCGACATACATGAAAAAAGAAATATGGGTGCATGCGTGACATTTCCAATCATTACACACATGTGCATCCTCACAGTCTGATCAGAGTCTTCACTCTGCACTCTGTAGATAGATACGGACCCAAAGCCTCTTTAAATAAACAGCAAATATACTAATTGCCCCGAATGGCTGTCCATGGTGCTTAATTTGTGCGGGTCACGCACATGCAAAATGGTAGGAAATGTCTCGCATAGGCTCATATTTTAGCAGGAGCTGTTGAATCTATATAGATGTTTTTGAAAACAACAGCTAAAATAAATGAAAGCATACATCAAACCCTTTACCCATTGAAAAAAATTAATCAAAAGTGATTAAATTTAACACAAACCAAAGTATGATAAAATTATCAACAAAAATAAAAATAAAATCACAGCCAGGATAAATCAATATTAAGATGATCAAAAACAGTTCAATAATCTATTCCTGAGAAGTTAATAACTATTTAAGATTACCCCTGTCATACAGAAAAAACTTTTCCTTAAAATCAAAGGACTGGGAGCACAAGGTACTGATTCTGGGTCAATATATCTTTTGTTGGCTAATTCCAAAAACAACCTTGGCTTAATCCTTGTCATGCTGAACCCGGAATATTCCTGTTTTGGCAGGTGGTATAGACAAAGATCAGCCTGCAGTTAAGTACAGTCTGATTTTTGTCTGCACCTCCTGTTTGTACCCTTTAAGCAAGAGTTGCTTAAATAATCAATTTTCAAAAGAAATATTGACCCTTATTTAGACATTCCAGTGCTGTCAGTCCTTTGATTTTAAAGCAATTCCATATAGGATTTTAATTCGGCATGACAAGGGTTAAAACTTCAAAAAAAGTGGTATAGACTAAGATCAGACTACTCTTGTTTGCAGGTTTATGTTAGTCTATGCCTCCAACTATAGCAGAATTATTTCGGGTACAACATTACAACACTTAACCCATTCCCACACAGTGACGCTTTTAAACGAACCTCAATATGATAGCTTTGGAAAACACAATGTTTTCTACCCTAAAGACAATGATTTTAAAGATTTCATCAACTTAAAATTGTTGTCTGCAGCTTCTTTGAATTTGGACCAGTGTAAAATTTTGCAGTCTGGTAATGGGTTTATATATAAACACTGTCACAGGAATTTTGGTAATTTATAGTAAAGATCCATACCCTTGTGGTGGACTCAAACTGAATAGATTTCATATATTCAGGGGACAAATAATTGAGCAAAATTCTTGAAGAAATGAATGGAGATTTATGGTTTATTGACCACCCTGGTCATTTTACACATAGAGCCTTTGGGAAATAGAATACTACAAATTAGCAAAGATAGGGGAAAAATCAAATAAAGAAATACTGATTTATGAAGTAAGGATGAAAAAAACAGTGCCCCCTTTTGTAATCTTTTAACCCTTTTCCATTCTTTTTAAATTTTAGACTAGTCAAAATTGTGAGAGGTTGCAGATGACAATGAAAATTGGGTGCAATTTGAAATCAAACCAGCTTATGTGTTAGAAAATATTGAGGGAAAAGAAGAAATTGCTTTTTACAAGCAATTTCTTCTTTTTCCACAATGTTTTCGCATGTATAAAAGCACAGTGACGTAAAATCCCGGGTTTAAATAGGAAAGGGTTAAAGAATAGATGCTGTTGCATTTGTTCCATCAGATAATATGGCCGATGTGTCAATCAAAGGTCTGCAGCACTTTGTTTTTATACCCTGATTGAATGATATAGGGTCTCAAATGCCTAATGATTTCCGTTCCAATGAATCATTTGGAACCAAAACCATCTCCGCCTGCTGCTGCCTTGAATTACAAGAAGGCAGTTGTTCATCTTTAATTTTAGTTACCTCTGAAAAATCCATCATTGAAGAAAAGCAGAAGCACTTTTCCAATGTGTCTAGATTCCAATACAAAGAGTCAGATCAAAACTACATCACAGTATGCCATTTGCCTCCAAACTTCAAATAAAACTAGACTATTTTGTGATAAATATCCCTATGAACACTCCATATCACAGAAAAGATATTTTGTTGCTGGAATAATAAAATTTAATAACATTTTTCAACAAAATGGCCATAACTAAAGGAAACTAAATTGTGGAAAATGAAGAAATTGTTTGTATCAATTCAAATTTCTTCATTTTCCACTATGTTTTTCATCAAGACCATTTTATAACCTAATATTTCATCAACTTGAAATTGTTGTCTAGTCTAAGGTTTTGTCATCTGGTAGTGGGCTAATAAAAGATGGTTACAAGTCAAACCTGCAGAATATATATTATATTGGGAGGAGTCGCAGATGACTATTTAAACCTTATGGAATTATTGATTATTTTTACCTTTTGGGTAGAAAAGATTGCAGGTAATGAAGAAATGGCTTATAACAAGCAATTTCCTCATTTTCCACAATGTTTTCTAAAGCTTTTTCTTAGGGGTGTCTAAAAACGAAAATTGAGTGGGAGTGGGTTTAGAGAAATTCTGAATATCATTCGTAAGACAAACAAGTAATTTTTTTCTTTTCATTCATTCATTTTTTTTCCAAATATGCAATGTCAAAATTTGCTTTTCAAAAGCTTACACTTCAAATTTATTACAACAAGTTAGCCCATTTACAATGGAAAAGCTAAATGTTTTAACAGAATATAAACTGCTCTATAAATAGACTGGTTTCTCTTCTTTCTTCTTGGAGCCTGATGTCCCCCAGACAACACCCAGTACACCAAGAGCTAAACCTCCTATAGTGGCCCAGGTTAAAAACTTTTCTGCCTGAAAAATTGAAAGCCATTTCTCTTTATTATACTGTTTAGTCTGGTCCAAATTAAAAGAAGTTGAAGATGGAATTTACACTTTATGAAACTCTAAAAATCTACAAGTCTTTTGGGGTAGTAAACATTGTGGATAATGAAGAAATGACTTGCAACAAGACATCTCTTAAATTTACACAATGTTTTTTTTTAAAGCTGTATTCTTGAGTGGTGTCCAAAAGCGGTTGATTGATATTGCAGCGGCTGGAGCACCTAACAATGGTATTTCTCACATCAATAATAAGAAAGATTTCTCTGGGTCAAGGGCAGATACATTCTAGGACCAGTGGATGCAGTAAAAAATTTCATGCACAAAATGACAACATTTAGATTCAATCTGGGCAATTTAAATCCATTCTGACAAGATCTGTGCAAGGTTAAATAGCTACTCGGAAAAAAATGTTAGTTTTTGGTTAAGTCATAGACAGATGAGTCCAAAACTACTTGAGGGATCCAAATAGAAATGACCTCATGCACAACAAGACATCATAAATATTCAGTATGGAAAATTTCAGTTGAAACTGTAGGAAAAGTTGCACACAAAAATGTGCTTTTTAAGTTTTTTGCAAAGTCAAGGGCAGATAATACAAAAACCAGTTTAACTATCCAAATAATAATGATCTCGTACACAACAAGACATCATAGAGATTTTGTGTGACAGGCCAAACAGACATACGACCAGGGCCATAACATAATACAATCCTAAAGGCATATCAAAACTTCAAACCCAAACACATACAAAAATTAGCCAAACCTATCTTATTCATTTAAGAGATGAAGAGAATATTTTTTGTTTTCATGGAGGTATGAACTGAAAAACCTAATCACACTGTATGAATGTACAAAGCATAAAGCAGTAAAACAAAATCTTTACAAATTTTGATACCTTTTTATATTGGTCTATTTTGTGCCGAAGCATACAAAATACTGCATGCTCAAAATTTTGTTCATGGAGTTATGAATAATTGCTTTTGACCAATCAGAACGCCCGATTTTGATAGATTAAACTAACAATTAAATTATATGTGAATATAGAAATGAATTTATGTTCACTAATCAGATCAACAAGAATTTTAGGCAAATGCCAAAAAAAAAAAAAAAAGAAAATGTCTACACATTAGTTAGGGTAGGAAAAATAATGAAGGGAAAAGGGGGAAGTCTAATAATTATTTACAAACATGTTTGTCTTGATAACTTTTATAATTTACACTTGATCCACATTAATTAGAAAGTCCTTCACATTTTTTTCATAAAACTTTCTCACATTTTTCCACATCTTATACTCATAAACAATAATTTGCAAAGCATTCAAAATGCTTCCGTATTCTTGTAGTGTTTTCTTACCTGTTCACTTTTCTAAACTCCATGAAGACAATTATTTGCAAAATCATTTGCAATTCTTTCATAGTATATTGTAAATGTTTTCTCTGATGCCCATTTTTATAAACTCAACATGGACAATAATTTGCTTAATATTTTACAATGCTTACGTAATATTTTGTAAATATTTTCTCACCTGTTCACTTTTTTCAACTCCATATCTACAAAAACTTGCAAAATGTTCACAATTTTTCCACAAAACATTGTAGCCTATCTCACCAATCATGGATAAGGCTTGATCAACTATTTCTGCTCTGCTTTTTGGGCTGTAATATAGTACACAGGAATTAATTCAGAGTAATCTGTATTCTGTGCAATCAGTATGTGCCCTTGCTTGAGTGTTCGAAACATTACACATGTGTGCAAAGTAAAGACTCAGATCAGCCTGTTCATCTGCACTGTCTGGTCAGAGCCTTCACTATGCATTTATAGAAGTAGTTACAAAAATCTTCTACATACAAGCAACAAATATTCCAAATACCACGAGTCGCAATCCAGACTGCTTAATGCCTGCGTTCACGCATGTGTGAAATGGTTCGAAATGTCACGCACATGCTCATATATCAAGGTGTTAGAACAAAAACATTGTATGGGTCTATAAATTGTATAGACCCATACTATGTCTTTGCTCTAACACCTTGATATTTCACTTAGAATACAATTGCAATCATAATCTCACAGGAAATAATCTGCAAAATGGCAAAAGGATACAATTAATATCTGACACTGAAAGTGTTGAAAGTGGAAGCATGAAAAGCAGATGGCTATGGCTGTAAAATGTTCTTTTTGGTAGCTAACTTAAATGTTACTATAGATTATTCATGATGTAGTTTTGTCATTTAGGTCGCTAACCAACTGATTTCCTTATTCATTACATGTTACCTGCCACAAATTAGCAAAATAATGCTGTTTATTATCTAAGTGGGACTTCCTGTCGTACCTAAGTGGGCGTGGCCAGCAATCCATCACCGTCAATATAAATAGGTAACAGACTTTTTAGGAAATAAGATAAGTCAAAATAAAGACGCCTATAGGACACATTTTTAGCTCGGCTATTTTCGGAGAAAACCCGAGGTATTGTGATCACCTTGGCGTCTTTCGCATCGGCTCTGGCGTTGGCGTGACAAACTTTAACCTTGGTCATATCTCTATGTTATTGAAGATATCCTCATGAAACTTGGCATGCGTATTGACCATTACAAGAGCTATCTAGACTATCAAGGGGGATAACTCTAAAAGCATTTTGTAAGAGTTATGCCCCTTTTACAACTTTTTTGCATTATCCAACACCTGCAGCTGAGCGTTGGCATCCGTTGGTGGTGCTCTTTTGAAAAAAGTAGGAATAACTCTAGGTTTTGAAAACAAAGTCTTATATAGGAATAGGAGAGGGTGAAGATTACCTGCTTATGGGTTTCTCTTTTTTTGAAGACCCCTTTCATTTGAGATGGTTTTGCCTTCATTATTTTTTAGGATTAAATGGTACAATCCAAAATGATATCATTTTATTAATTGCTTTCTTTATACGTGTATTTCGAAGAGTCAAATTTTATGAAAAAAATATCCACTGTGGCTGAGGAAAATATTGTAACTGTAGTTTGAATTAGCTGTAGTTATAAGTTTTTGCAAGCAAACTGGGGATATTCAATATAATTGTCAGTCAATATTCATTAAGGACTTACGTGAGCTTTTTATCTTTACTGTTATTTTTCTTTGCCATAGATTGATCACAAACACGATGAAAATGATCACTTCGTACAAAGGCTTTGTTGAAATGCCTGCCACAGATTGTGAACACAGACCCTGAATTCACATTGAGCCCATCATTTTCTTCTCCAGCTAAATGAACAACCTGTCCATCTCCTTCAAAGAAAAAATAATAGCAATAATAATTACTAATGTTTATAACAAGCTAAGTTATTGCTACAAGTGTTAGGTGAGTAACAAAAACAAATACCATTATATGGATTATGGTGTCTGCTGATTGATTGCATCATATGTACATGTACGCTGTAACTTAACAAATTGACCAATTGCGGCTGTCAATCAAGGAATAAACCAACCAATAAAATAATTCGTTCAGCCCGGACCTGAGCTTATCAACCCTGACATTGGCTCCATTTTTTTCCCTTTTGAAGCTGTAGTTACGGCGTTTAGGTCACCAACCAACCATTTTACGTTTTTGTTTACATGCTACTGGCCATAAATTTTGCAAAATAACGCTAATAAAATCAAAGCGGAACTTTCTGTTGGAGTTAATGGGCGGGGCCTAAGGAGTCAGTGTGTGGGGCCAGCAATTGGTCAATTACCAGATAATTCCATGTTCACAATTTTCTTTTAAACTAAAGGGGCATCCATTGGTTTCTGGGAAGAAGATTTTCAAAGCTCTCACCATAAATGTAAATTAGCCCCGCCCATTACGGCCATGTTTTTCATCTGATCAAATTATTTGAAGGAATCTGATAGAGGGTCACTCAAGAATCATTTTTGTGAAATTTGGTTGAAATCTGTTCAGTACTTTCTGAGGAGTAGATTTTCAAAGGAAAAGTTTATAGAGGGACGACTGAACACAAGCATGCACACACAACACACCAGGCTGTGACAATAGCTCTCTGGCTTTCAGCCAATGAAGCTAAAAATTATGTTTTGGTAGAGGATCAATAAGCAATACTACATTCAACATTCAAAAGCACTAGGCCTTTTGGTTTAGAAGAAGATTATTTCTTAAGATTTCCTTCTTTATTCCTATCAAAAATCAAGAATGCCAAAACTTTTGGCTTATTTTCAGAGTACATTAGATCTTTGAAGTATTTTGATAGAAAGTCATTCACCCATTTCCACACAGTGACGCTTTTAAAAAACCCTCAATATGAATGTTTTAGAAAACATTGTAGTCTATGAAGAAATGGCTTGTTAAAAGCAATTTCTTCATTATCCACTATATTTTGAATTTTACCTTAAGAGACAAAGATTTTGAAGATTTCATCAACTTAAAATTGTCGTCTGCAACTTCTTTGATTTTGGATTAGTCTAGAATTTTATCGTGTGGGAATTGGTTAAGCAATGACATAGCAGTATTACTACTCATATCAAAGCTCTGGACCTACTTAACCCTTTCCTGATTTGCAAAACATTAGACCTATCCAAATTCAAAGCTTTTGCAGACAAAAATTTAAAGTAGATTTAATTTGAAAAATAACCATTCAATAGGGTAGAAAATATTGTAGAAAAAGAAGAAATTGCTTGTTACAAGCAATTTCTTCTTTTCCACTATCTTTTCTCAATTATAAAATCACAGGAACGTAAAAAGCAGGGATTGAACAGTAAAGGGTTAACTTGCAGTAACTTATTTTACATAGGCCATATAGCAGCCTACAGCAGGTCCCTCTGTTTATGTTTGTCTCTCTTTGTCTTCTTGACTTTTGGCATTGTACCAGATTCATCATTCTACTGTTTAGGAGAAGACTTTTTTTTCAAAAATGTTTTAAACCTTCTTTATAGATTTTCATAGATTAAGTATTTTGAAAGAGCATGACCCAAGGATCTTTTTGTGAGGTTTAATTGCAAGAAATCTGTTAGTAAGTTTTTGGTGGAGAATATTTTTTTTGTAATTGTGGATGTATAGACACTGGACATTACCCAGTCATAATAGCTCACCTAAGCACTTTGTGTGCTATTAAACATCAAAAGGATATAAAAACAGTGTTTGCACAGGATTAGCTTAACTCATTCCCACACAATCCTGCTTTTATACACTCCTCAAGAAAAAAGCCTTGAAACATTTTGAAAATGAAGAAATTGCTTGAAACAAGCAATTTCTTCATTATCTATGTGTAAGTTTTTTACCCTGAAAGACTGAGTTTTTTAAAAATTTCAACAACTTGAAATTATTGTCTGCACTTATTTCATTCTGGACGTGGACAGAATTTTCTCGTTTAGTAATAGGTTAATTTCTAACTGATAGAGAAAATAGAAGTACAACAACAAACAATTCATCTTACCAACATACACTCCCCAATGAGAGTATGGACCCCTTGGAAACTCTATCATGTCCCCTTCTTCCAAATCCCTTAACACTGTGTCATTGTGACGACGCACTAAACTAGTAGCCATGGTACAGAAAATATCTAGCTAGCCTGTAAATTAAAATAGAAACTTAGTATTTTTATTGCAGCATAAATTGCTTTTTAAACTATTCCCACACAATGACGCTTTAAAACGCCCCTCAATATGAAAGCTTTGGGAAACATTGTGGATAATGAAGAAATTACTTGTTACAAGCAATTTATTCATTATCCACAATTTTTTAATACCCCAAAAGATAAAAGTTTTAAAGATTTCATCAACTTCAAACTTCATCAACTTCAAACTTTCGTCTGCAACTTCTTTCAATTTGAATTAGTCTAAAATTTTCTCATGTGGGAATGGGTTAATACTGTTAGAAGTTTATAATCTTTAAAAACCCTCCATTCGGGTTTGGCTTTGTTGTTATTTTTCAACTGTTTTTTTTTGACAACTCCTCTTTGCAACTAGTCATAAATCTACTCAGAAAAGTTTCTAAGATTTTCCGAATGGAGCTATGAAAAGTTGTGTTGAGGGGTTAGCAAAAACTAGTCTAAATATATCATAGAAGCCAAACCACAAATATAGGGTAATCTTAAACATATTCTTTTCTTTCTTGAATAGACCTGTTTTAAAAAGAAGAGTGAAAATAGTAAAAAATTTTGGCTGTCCAGCCATACAATGTAACAGAAGACCACTACATCCTGACTACAAGACATTAACATTTAAACTCAATACATACCAATATTCTGGGGATGTCTCCTTTAGCCCAGTGCATGGTTACTGTAGATAACTATGTCTCTGATAGGGAAAGTTTCTATTCTGCGTGGATTTGAGGCACGCCTTTTGTTTCAGCTATGCATTTGTTTGTAACAATTAACAAATAAGAAACCTAAATTCCCAATTTATTCAGAAATGATAGAAAAAGAAGAACAGAATCCACGAGTAGCAAACAGAGCTATTTTCATTACACTAGATCTAGACAGAATTTACTTGCAAATAGTTTGGGGTTATAAGATATAAAGAATTGGAGGTGCTATATTGTTTTATTGTTGTTGTTTCATGTGAGAGCAGAGAGATGGATATACAGATCTCATAAATGTTCTTCTATATATCTCTGATGAGACTCGGCACTAAAGACGTCATTTGAAAAATCCCCACTTTGAAGTTTTGTTTTCTTCTTCTTGAACTCGTAATTGTCCATATGCGAGCCAAGAGTTTTGAGACGCAAATATAATTAAAGCAACTTTAAAGAATATCAAAAGATATACTTACAAAGAACCTTTTGAAGTTTATTGATGAAAAATTCCGTAAAAGGCAGTACAGACTTGGCAGACTGTTTAGACGGAATTTCCAAAATTACGTCATCACCATGAAACAAACATGTTTACTGCACGGTCACAAGATGCTTCAAAATTATCTTATGATCCCATATTTAAATGATTTTAGATGAAATAATTTGTAAAGAAGCTAATGATCATATTTCTGATGATTGAACTATACGAGTGATATAGATCTAAATTAACCAAAGTTTTTTTTATTTCTTTGGGACAGAAGACGCCGCATACAGAACAAATAAAATGGCCACTTCCGTACAACACTTTTCCCTGCAAGATTGCAAAGGTTAATTTTCAAATATTAATCGTAACTTGTTTTAATTTTTCTTATATCTTAAAATTACTTAATTTTTGGAATAATATGCCGTGGAATCGTTCTTCAGGTAGACCATAAAAAGAATGTTATTGCCTGCCAGTGATACCCAAAGGGGTCCAAAGAATTCCAAAAAAAGGCACTTGTCCAGCAGGGCATAAACATGAAAAAGCCATCGTCCTTCATTGACTATCACTCGTTCTATAATAAGTCTATTGATCTTTAAAAAAACAACATTTTTTTAATAATTTTTTGGTATTCAGAACTTTAAGAAATGTCTTATCTCTGACTACAACATTTCTTAGTGCCGACGAAACAAAAAAACAAGATTTAGAACATCAGAATAAGTTTTAATTCGGGGCCCTGAATACCGGTAAAATGAACAGGTCAAGTGAAACAACATATTGGTATACATACAACATCGCAGCATTTTTCCTGTATAATTCAAAGAACACGACTTTGTAGGTTAAAATTCGCAAAAAATGTATACAAAATGCGAGAAATGTGTTGCTATATATCCATGATAATATTTTATTAAATTTATGATTGATTTATTTTACGGTGTTCAGGTGCTGGGTCATATCATGCCAAAACCGGAAACTGTCCAAAATCAGAGTACATAATTGTTTCTTATATATTGTTGTGAACTTTTATCTCCAAATTTACACAAATGCTGTTTTTAGGTTATTTTTATCTGTGTAACCAGCCTAGCCAGGTTCTTAAAGGACACGGGGCAAAGCAAAACTGAATAAATCTTAAGTTTACATATTTTAATAGACCCGAATTCTTAAATGTGAATGAATTGATGATTTATGAATACTGAGGAAAAGAAAAGAAAGGACAGAGATAGTCAAGAGAGTAGAAGGCTCAGTGGTGGTTTGCTATCAGGTAGAAGTTACCTTTGGAGCTCGTTAGTGACTGGGCAGAACAGAGTGAAACCCTGCCTTATATACCCAGAGACAGTGATGTACATGAAAAGCATGCATTTTATACATG
Organism: Fragum fragum; assembly: GCA_946902895.1. NCBI lineage: Eukaryota > Metazoa > Mollusca > Bivalvia > Cardiida > Cardiidae > Fragum > Fragum fragum. The sequence goes on from OX336380.1 coordinate 15,424,314, forward strand.
TATTCAATGAAATAGCATAAAGTATAATGAATAACCAATGCATAATTTGACATACAAAAGATAGGCTCTTTAGAACTCTAAAGAAGCAATTCCGAGTTCCATGGTTAATGACCTGGGATGGATTTAGTATTCCAGTTACAAAGTGTTTGAGAATAATGGGTGTGATCGTATATTGGCTCATTCCAAAGAATGTGGTAACTTTAAATACTGTAATAGTATGGAAAATTATCATTGGTACACTGTAGTAAGAAATCAACTAAAATACACATGTACATAAACCCTATAAATTCAAAGTACTGCCTTTTAACGCCCCTCAAGAAAAAAGCTTTGGAAAACATTGTGGAAAAATTAAGAAGTTGTTTGTTTCAAGCAATTTCTTTATTTTTCATAATGTTTTCTACCCCAAAAGACAAAGATATTTTAAAATTACACAAACATAAAATTGTTATCTGCAACTTCTTTCATTTTGGACCAGTCTAAATTTTTCTGTTTAACCAATTCCAACCAAATCCTGCCCTGTAACATGAAAAACATGGCTTGAATGGGCGGGACTAATTTCCATATATGGTAAAACCTTTAAAAATCTTCTTCTCAGAAACAATTTGATGGATTTCATCCAAATTTCACAGAAATGATCCTTTACCAGATTCCTTCAAAGAATATTGTTTGGATGAAAAACATTGCTGTAATGGGAGGGGCTAATTTCCATATATGGTAAAACATTTAAAATCTTCTTCTCAGAAACCATGTAATGGATTTTAATCAAATTTTACAGAAATGATTCTTGGGCCAACATTTATTTGATTCCTTCAAAGAATTTTGATTGGGTGAAAAATATGGCTTTAATGGGCGGGGTTAATTTTCATATATGGTGAAAGCTTTGAAAATCATCTTCTTAGAAACCAGTTGATGGATTTCAACCAAATTTCACAGAAATGATCCTTGGGTAGCCCTTTATAAGATTCCTTCAGAGAATTCTAATCAAATAAAAAACATGGCTTTAATGGGTAGGGCTAATTTCCATATATTTGGGAAAAGCTTTGAAATTCTCTATCTCATACATCAGTTGGATGGATTTCAACCAAATTTTACCAAATTGATCGTTTAATGACTCTTTATCTGATTATCAAAAAGAATTTTGATCGTGAGAAAAATTTGGCTTAAATGGGCAGGGCTTATTTAGTTTATACCAATTTATTTTAGTTCGATTGCGACGAAAGCTTTAAGCTTATAGAGTCGCTCTCGAACACACAAACCAGATGTCCCTGAATGAGAGGCAGTAGCATAACCCAACTGCTACCCACTTCTACAGCTGGGTAGACTGAGGCTGGCTATTAAGTGTGTTGCCCATGAACACACCTCGGTGACGGTGGGGCTCGAACCCGTGACCTTCAGATCACTAGTCAAGTACCTATACAACTCGGCCATCGAGGCTTATTTCCATATGATATATACTGAAAATGGACTGTTGATGGATTTCAAATAAATTTCGCAGGAATGATCCTCAGTTGACTGTTTGTAGGATTCCTTCATATGATTTTGCTTGGTTGAAAAGCTTGGCTATTATGTTTGTGGCTTATGTCCATATATGGTATACAGTTAAAACTTTTAATTTTTGTTAATACCTTTTCATCTTCCCAGTGAATGAAATATACATAACTTGATTTTGTAAAAATAATGAAAAAGTTGAAATGCTTCTCTAGAAACTATTTCTCTGACTTAGATTTATTTTCCTTATATCAGTTTATATTGAATTCATGAAAAATTTACTTAATCATTACATTCATGCCTGTGGAGCAATACAGGCGCTCAAGTGCCTCTAGTTCTGTGTGGAAATGGGTTAATTAAAATTTTTGATGATTGTTCTAAGATTCTGTTCAGGCAGATAATACTGTTACTGCAGTTTTACTCCATTTCTGGAAAGCTTTCGATTGCTTACCCCAGAAGCATCTTATTATGAAATAGAGATACTAGGAATATATGGAACCCTCAACCATTTAATAAACCATTTTCTTACAGATTTCAAACTCTTTTTTTTTTCTTGCTTCTTTTTTCACAAGGTTTTCTACCTTAATTGTACAATGTAATATATTTCGAGTTTTAACACACTTTGGGGTCTTGTCTACAGTTCTTACAATTTGGACCAGTGTAAAATTTTGGCATCTTGTGATGGGTTAATCATGCTATCAACATTTTCTTGTTTTTTGTCTGCAGTTTCTTTCAATGTAGACAAGTCAAGAAGAACATTTTTGATTTTCTTTTATTTAAGGAGCCCTCCAAGACATATTGCTTGCTTTCAAAGAACCTATGAATGTAAGAAGACTAGATGAGGCCCGAGATAATGCAGGAAATGATATGCTACGAGCCATGCAGATTGTGTTTCCAGTGGCATCCCAGATCGAGATGGAGGTGATAGAGAAATACGGGTTTCCTGGAGATGGCGATGGTAAGTCAATTTTCACCTTTAACGCATTTCTAGACTACAGAATTTTTGACTGGTCCAAATTGAAAGAAGCAGCAGACATCAATATCAAGTTGAAGGAATTTTAAATCATTTCGGTTTTTTTTTTTCGATAGAAAACACTGTTGATAATGAAGAAGCTTTTTTCTTGGGGGCTTAACCCATTCCCACACGATAGAATTTAAGATTGGTCCAAATTGAAAGGAGTTGCAGACGACAATTTAAAGTTCATGAAATGTTAGAGGGGTTCATCTTTCTGTGTAGAAACATTGTGATAATTAAAGAAATTGCTTGTTACAAGCAGTTTCTTCATTTTACACAATTTTTCCAAAATAGTTTTCCTTGAGGGGTGTCAAAAAGCGTCACTGTGTGGGAATGGGTTAAAAAAGGAGGGATTGTGTGGGAATGGATTAGGGCATTACTAGACAACCGAATTTTATAAATTGAAAGTGGTAGAAGACGGCTATTCTAAGTTTATGAAATTCTAAAAATCTTTGTCTTTGTAGAAATCAATTTCTTCTTTATCCACAATGTTTTCCAAAAAAATTTTCTTTAGGGGTGTAAAAAGAGGGATAGTGTGGATCTAACTCAACAGAATTCACTGATACTGGGATAAATTGATGGATTGCTGTTGTCAATTAAAAAAGCATTTGACAATTAAAATAATTCATGTAAACTGGAAGGGACCTTTGAACTCTGACATAAAGATGTTTCAGCACAAAACAGTTGACATTTTGTTACATCCTACTTACCATAACTTTTGAAAAATAACATTGTAAAAATTCTCTGTAGAACTTCCTGTAGAATTTCAGTGTGCGGGACTATCAGTCCACCAATTGCGTTAAAAATGTTTAAAAACATGTACAAGCAGGTCTTGAAAGGTTTCAATAATAGAAGGTGCAATTTATGCTCGTAATTAATGGAGTGTTTGTCTACTGTCAGATCTTTAACCTATTACCAGGCAGCAGAATTTTAGACTGTTCCAAATTGAAAGGAGTTGCAGACGACAATTTTAAGTTTATGGAAATTTAGATTTTTCAATTTTACACAATGTTTTCCCAATTATTTTTCTTGAGGGGCGTCCAAAAGCGTCACTATGTGGGAATGGGTTAATATGAACAATACATGTAGTTGAAGTCTTGATATCATCAGTTAGCCCATTACCTGACAACAAAATTTCAGACTGCTCGGAATTCGAATAAGTTGCAGACAACATTTCAAAGTGTCTTGAATTTAAGGAATTGGTGTCTTGTCAGATAGAAAATATTGTGAAAAAAAGAGAAATTACTAGAAAACAAGCAAAGAAAATTCTCTGTCTTAATTTTTCTTTCAAAAATATCATCTCTTGAGGCAGGAAAAATCAGGATTGTGCAAAAATGGGTTAACCATTTCCTGTACAAACCCGGTATTTTATGCCACTGTGATTTAGTTTATGAGAAAACATTGTCAAAAAAGAAGAAATTGCTTGTAACAAGCAATTTCTCCTTTCCCAAATTATTTTCTACTACAAGGGATAGTTTCATTTCAAACTGCATTCAATTTTCATTATTGTCTGCAACCTCTTTCAATTTGGACCAGTCTAAAATTTCAAGAAACAGGAAAGGGTTAGGAAAGTTTTAGATATACCAAAACAATACTTGTGTAGTTGTGGGCAATCTGGCCTTGGCCATTTCTGTTGGAGTTTTTATTTTGATAAAATAAGCCTGAATTTTATTTCTTTTTATTTGGGCTGCGCTGTTGATAGTGTGTCAGACTCTCAAGCATATGAGGTCCTGGGTTTGATCAGTTGTGGCGGCAAATATCCTTTCCAACACTTGTCTCCTGGAAATTGTAAACATTAGTAGGATGAGCAGCTGGAGGCTAGGAAAGGATGTAATGGTAGTACTGGTGTGAGAAATACCAGGAATTCATTGTTAGGTGCTCCAGCCGACGCAATATGACTGAAATACAGTTAAAAGAGGCGTAAAACCCCATTCAAACAAATAATTTCTCATTTGGAAGCATATTTGATCCTTTCCTTCTCTCTATAAAAAATTAGCTGCTTGAAACAGTATCTTTTTATTTATTTATTTATTACTTTTTTCATTCTAAACTTATTCAAATATTGCAGGTGTTATACGGTTTACCCAGGCAGTCAAAGTTTATGAGAGACAAGATCAAGATGTTGCCCAGCTTAACAACCAGTTACGGTCAATATTGATTCCACCTATCAGTATGCAAGGAACCAGTGCTAATGGACCATCATGACAATGATGATTTGAACAATTACTTACTTATTTATTATGATCGCTTTAGTTAACCCTTTCCTGTTTTATGAAATTTTAGACTGGTCCAATTTCAAAGAGGTTGAAGACGACAATGAAAAATGCATGCAATTTGAAATCTGACCATCATATGTGGTAGAAAATATTGTGGGAAAAGGAGAAATTGCTTGTTACAAGCAATTTCTCCTTTTTCCACAATGTTTTCTCAAGTTTAAAATCACAGTGACGTAAAATCACGGGTTTGTCCAGGAAAGGGTTAATTACCAAAAATTATAAATTTTTAGAGTGCTCCAAGATAATAAAAGTTTGAATTTATAGCTCAGTTATTTGAGGAATAAGGGCTATCCCGGAAGTTGGCATCGGCATAATGCTTTGTTTAAAATTTTACATGGAAATCTCATATCTCTGTTTCTACTAATACTATTCAGGGATGTGGAAATATGGATTTTCTCAACTTGTCCATGGACAAGTAAAATGTGATTTTCTGCTTGTCCAGCATCAAAATACTCTTACTCTTGTGAAAAGATGAAGAACGGATAATTTTTGAGAAAACATTATTTTTAAAGAAGAAAATGCTGGAACTCAGCATTTTCTTCATTAAAAACAATATTCTAGCCGTAGATACAAACATTGGGCTCCAAAATCTCTCTATCTATTTAGTACCATTTCAAGATTTGCCCTGATATTTACTTGTCCACGGACAAGTAGCCTCGAAAAATGTACTTGCCCGCAGGTAGAAAAGCCCATGTCGGACAAGTCGGGCATGGGAATTCCACACCCCTGCTATTAGTCTGAACCTTTGCATGTGCCTTTGTGACTCTAACAGACTCTACTTAGAATCTGAAGTGCAATATGTTCTATCTCTGTTACTACTCAAGGTTATAATTTGAAACTTTAGACATTTGTTTAGAGTCATAATCATACTCAATATTCTGAAATTCATTTAGTGGGATTTTGTTAGTATCCTGTACTAAGAATATTCAAGCATTGCTGTTCGCTGACAGCTCTTGTTAATTGAAATTTTGAAAAATATTGTGAGATATAAAAATCATTAAAAAAACATTAATTTTTTTATTTTATACAATGTTTTCCAAAGTACTTTTATCGATGGTGTTAAAAAGTGTAATTGTATGGGAATAAGTTTCTACCAAGGAATTATTGTGATTAAAGGAAGGTCTGATTTTGAATTAGCCTATTCGTATTCATTCACAGTGTAATTTTCTTGCTTTAGTGACCATCCCTTTCAACTCTCTCGCTCAACAAATTCCCACACAACAACATATAAGACGTGTACAAATTGAAAGAAGATGCAGATGACAATTTCAATTTGATTGAATTTTATTTTTTTCATCTTTTTTGATAGAAAACATTGTGGATAATGAAGAAATTGCTTGTATCAAGCAATTTCTTCATTTCCAACAATGTTTTGGAAAGCTTTTTTCTTGAGGGGCATAAAAAAGTAGGGATTGTGTGGAAATTGGTTAAAATAAATGATCTTTACTAACCAAAGACAGTTTGACTTCGAAAACAGTTATTTGTAAAAATTTGGCTTTTCAGTCAGAGACTGGCAAACATTCTTGGATAAGGAAGATTGAGTGTTTGTATTTTCTTCTCCCACATTTTCTATCCTTAAAGATATGTAATTCAAATACATATGAAATGGGATCTGCAACCTCTTTCAATTATGACTTTTCTAAAATTTCCATCTCATTACGAGACAACAAAATCTTTAGACCGATCAAAGTTAAAAGAAGTGGCAGAAGGCATTTTCTTACTTTATGAAATTTTGAAAATCTATGTCTTTTTGGGTCAAAACATTGTAGATAATGGAGAAATTGGAAAAACATTTTCTTCATTTTCTCCAATATTTTCCAGATTTTTAGCTCACCTAAGCACGACATGCTCTGGGTGAGCTATTGTGATTGGTCATCGTTCGTTGTCCGTCCATCCATCCGTTCACAAGTACAAAAATCTTCTCCTCCTAAACTAACCATGGAATTTCAACCAAACTTCAAAGAAATGATACTTAGGTCATGCTCTTTCAAAATACTCTAAAGAATTGAAATCCATGGAGGACTCTGGTTGCCATGGCAACGGAGTAAAAAACTTAAAAAATATTCTCCTCCCAAGCCATAAGACCTTTGATATTTGGTACAAGTCATCATCTATTGACCCTCTACCAAAATACTCAAAGAATTACCATATAATGAAAATTAGCCCTTTTCTGTGCAATCCCTGATACATAGAAATACAGAAGGAAAACTTAAAAGATCTTCTTCCCCAAAACCGTAAGGCCTAGACTTTGATATCTGGTATACCTCATCATCTATTGACCATCTACCAAAATACTTTAAAGAAATTACCGTATTCTGAAAATTAGCCGTTTTCTGTGCAATCCCTGATTTTACATAGAAATAAAGAAGGAAAACTTAAAAAATCTTCTTTTCCCAAACCGTAAGGCTTTGAGCTTTAATATTTTGTATACATCACCATCTATTGACCCTCTACCAAAATACTTCAAAGAACTGCAGTATTCTGAAAATTAGCCGTCTTCTGTGTGATGTCTGATTTTACATAGGAATAAAGAGGGGAATATTTTTTCCGGCCAATGCAAAAAGCTTGAAGTACGAGGTAATAAATCGGATGTGGAATCAAAAGATTTTACTAGAAGTCTGGAATTTGACAAAATGCTGTAAATATCATGGAGGACACCATAGTTGGGAAGGGCATTTGTATTTTCAGGTTTTCAAACTTCAGAACAACGACAATCAATTTAATCCGGAAAGAGTCATTTTATTTTTAAACAGGGTTGTAATTACCTCATCAAACTGTATTTATTAGCCATATTGTCCGTCTGACAGGAAAATTCCTAGGGGAAATCGGCTCCAAAATAAACTCTACCAAACAGGAATTCACTGGTTCGAGATAAACATTCCATTTTATATCAATTAAAGAAGGGTTAAAGTTGGGACGTGTATATGACCTTGACTTATCAGGATATTCGAGATTTCAGATTTCGAGACAACAAGTGTCAACTGTATTTTTTTGTTATGTACTTTCAGTGAATTGATAGATTTGGGCTGTCAATCAAAAATAAATTATTCATTTAACCCATTCCCACACAACAAAATTTTAGACCGGTCCAAATTGAAAGATGTTGCAGACGACAATTTCAAGTTGGTGGAATTTATTTTTTTTTGTCTTTTTTGGTAGAAAACATTGTGGATAATGAAGAAATTGCTTGATACAAGCAATTTCTTCATTTTCCACAGTGTTTTCCAAAGTTTTTTTCTTGAGGGGCGTAAAAAGGAGGGGTTGAGTAGGAATGGGTTAAACAATGTGAGCTTAGACATAGATGTCAAGCATTTTTGTTGGTTTGACGTCTTTAACCTCTTAACCCTTTTCATGCTGTATATATCACCTTGCTGAATTGCTGTAAAATCAAAGGACTGAATGTACTGATAGAACATGTTGCTGAAAAATCAATGTTTCTTTTAGAAACCAATTTCATAAAAAAACTATGGCAAGAAAATTACAAGCAGGAGGTGTAGGTCAAGATCAGACTGCACTTATGTGCAGGCTGATCTTGGTCTACACCTCCTTTCAAAACCGGAATATTCCGGGTTCAGCATGACAAGGGTTAATTACATCTTATTCAAGCTAAAGTTACAATGCCTAGTTTACCTACCAACCTATAACAATCTGTCATTTAGCTTGAACTGTGAGTGGATTATCAATTGAAAATTTCTCTGATAGATAAGTGAAAAACATGTATTAAAAATCATTGAATCACTGATTTAGTTGATTTTATTCCACCTTTGTTATTCTTGTTCTGCTGTATGTTAATTGTGCAAGATCAAAGCTGTAGGGATATCATTAAATTTTCAATGTTGTGTAAAATGACATACTATCTAGAAATTTGTCTTAAACATCCAATATTTTCAGTAAGAAATACAAGAATTGTTTATTCTACATATAAAAATAATGGATGCATGTCATTGATATTAGCATAGAATTAGGTCCCTATTACAGAAAACCATTTTAAAAAGTATGCATGCTCACAAAAAAATTGTGTAGATTTCAGCTTGGCCAAAACTTTGAAAGAAATGTTTGGTGAGCCTTCAGCGGGCAAACTTACACCACCTGCATATGCCTTTTTTCCACCAAGGTTGTTTATAAAAAGTAAATTTTCAAAATACATACTAACTCAGTTTATATTTCCAGTACTTTTATCCCTTTGATTTTAGTGTAATTCTGTTGAGGATTTTATACAGCATGACAAAGGTTAAGTTTAGGAAGTATAATTGTACCACAAACTAGGGCCTTGTTGTCCCTCCTTATTGACCTTAGATGAAGTAAAATAGTGGTGTATGTGTTGTTTGACAAGGCTAACTTCAGACTCATTAGCTAGCTAAGCATCAGCTTTGATAGCTTAAGTTAACAGACAAAATTTTGAGGTCTTTGTAAAGTTCAATTAGTGCAAACTGCCACTGGAGGCTTAACTACAAAATCTATTTTGAATGCCTATGCCATGAAAAGTAGTTCTTATGTATTTAAGGAATATTGCAAACCTTATTCAAATCGGAGAGAACTCTTTCAAAAGCGTGCTATCTAACCCATTCCCACTCAATTCCGATTTTTTAAAGATCTCAAGAAAAAAGCTTTATAAAACATTGTGGACAATGAAGAAATTGCTTTTTACTTTTACCACGATATTTTCTACCGCAAAGGATGGTTTCATTTCAGATTTCATCCAACTTTTATTGTTGTCTGCAACTTCTTTGAATTAGTACAAGTCTATAATTTTCTGGAGTGATAATGGCTCCGTTTATAGAACCATCACATAGGAAATGGCTTTTATCAAATTCAAACAACTATTAGTCTAACCCAGGGATCTTATCCACAAGTTGCATGTTTGACATGCAGTTATTGTTACCAGCTGAGCTGTTTGGTGTTAAGGTAGAATAGGTTTGTTGCATATTCTTTGTTCTGTTGCAATAACTTGACATTGTCGCAAAGCAGACTAATACCCCCCAACAGCACTTGGCCATATACAAGTGCTATCTGCAAAAGGGCCATAAAAAATGGACCTGTTTGATTAAAGGGCCATAAATCCGTCAAAAATCAATGTACCATAACCAAAATAGGATATGCACATGTCTGACTTGTACCATGTGTTTCTCTAAAATTTGAATCAAATCCGTCCAATGGTTGCTGAGAAATTGAGCGGACACGATTTTTCACAAAAGGGCCATAACTCCGTCAAAAATCAATGGACCATAACCAAAATAGAATATGCACATCTCTTCTTGACACTGATTATATCAGTGAAGTTTGAATCAAATCCCTCCAATGGTTTCCCAGAAATTGAGCAGACACGAAAAAGCTACAGGTTAACCCATTCCCACACAATGGCGTATTTGACGTCCCTTAACCCATCCCCATACAGTGATGTTATTCGAATCCCCTCAAGAAAAACAATTGAGAAAACATTGTGTAAAATGAAGAAATTGCTTTTTTACTAATTTTTTTTTAAAAAAAATCTAAATTTTCATCAACTTTATTGGGTGGTCTGCAACCCTTTCAATTTTGGCCAGTCCAAAGTTTTGTTGTCTGGTAATGGGTTCAAAATAACAATTGGGAAAGTATTGTTACAAGGTGCCAAATTGTCATAAGATAAACCCTTCACACTGCTTGATGTCAACTAGGGGAAGGGATTTAAATAAAAGAGTGGAAAAACAACAAAGTGTAATAACACACAAGGTAGAGTTTTTTTTTACGTTAAGTATGTCCATGAATTATCTTGATCATAGCTATCATACTTTAGCGAAATGATATGGAAAAAATTAAAGTCTGAAAAAAACAATAAAAACAACCAAAGAGCATTAACTCAAAAAATAAGTAGAGTAGAGTCATGGTTCTTGTACACTGCACTTCTCCTTGGTGATATCTATCCACAAATAAAGTTTCATGATCATACTTATACTTTTAGAGATATGCCCTGGACTAAATTTAAGTCTGAAAACAACAAAGGACAATAGCACTGCACTTCCCATTGGTGAGATCTATCAACACAGTTTCATGATCATAGCATTCATACTTAGATAAGCTCCAGACATAATTCAAGCCTGAAAAAAATCCCAAAGGGCAATAATTAATAAAAGAGGCATGGTAGAGTTATGGTTTTTGTGTACTGCACTCTAAAATCATGTAATGAATATAACTGCAAAGTTTCAAGTGAAACGAACATCAGCTTCAAGAGATATGCTCCCCACAATGAATTAAACGCCGCTTGCCCGCCGTATAAAGTGTGCAAGCGATTTTTCATTTTCCACAATTTTTTCTACACAGAAAATTGAAATCTAAAGTTTCATAAACTTTAAACTCATTCACAGTTGGACAGGTCTAAAGTTCTGCTGTCTGGTAATGGGTTAAATCAAGTTGTCTTGATAGCTTGTACTGATCATCCCCTACAGTAATTTCACAGCTTATCCATCCTGTAGTTGGAATATCTCAAGTTTCCCATCAAGAATTCAAACCTTTTATTTATTCTCTACGAAACATCTTGAACTGAAAATTTTAACACTTTCTTGTTTTGCAAAAATTTTAGACCTGTCCAAATTCAAAGGTTTTGCTGACGAAAACTAAAAAGTGGATTTAGTGCAAAAAATAACAAATCAATAGGGTAGAAAATGTTATGGAAAAAGAAGGAATTGCTTGTTACAAGCAGTTTCTTCTTTTTTCACAATGTTTTCTCAATCATAAAATCCCAAGGACGTAAAAACAAGGGATTGAAAAGGAAAGGATTAACCTATTGTCACACAACCCCACATTTTATGCCACTAAAAAGATATATAGAAAACATTTTGGAAGATAAAAGAATTACTTCTGAAAGCAATTTTTCATGGTTCACATTGTTCTCTACACTAAATTAAAAAGATTTTCAAAATTCCATCAACACAAAATTGTTGTCTTCAACTTTTTTGAATTTAGACCAGTCTGAATTTTTGTTGTGTGGGATTGAGTTAACCAATGCCTAAACAATCCTACTTTTTACGGACCTGAAGTAAAAAACTTGAGAAAACATTGTGGAAAATGATGAAATGCTTGTTACCAGCAATAGCTTCATTATATCCGAAATGTTTTCTACCCAAAAAGAAAAACAATTTCAGAATTTTAGTAACTGAAATAAGTTGTGTGTCATCTCTTTCAATTTTGACCAATCTAAAATACTGCTCTTTGGGAATGGGTTATACTATCGTAACTTGTCTTTCGGTTTTTGATACTAACAACTGCCTCAATAAGAAAACGCTGATTTGAAGGAATCAGTCAACCACTCATTGAATTTCTTTCTTTTATTTTGCATATTTTGAAAAACACATGATTTGCATATAACATTTTTAAAAAATCTTAACAACAATAAATTCAATAAAATGTGGACAATATAAATAAAAGGATATTATAAAACAAAACAATATTTTTAAAAGGAGTGTGGTCAAATATGTATGAATACAGGTATAGTCTGTATGAGTACTACATGGATTGGAAATACAGTATTAACCCTTGTCATGCTTAACCGGTTTTGGCAGGATGTATAGACAAAGATCAGCCTGCACATAAGTGCAGTCTGATCTTGGTCTACACCTCCTTCTTGTACTTGACCTGTCAAGAGTTGGGTATGAAATTGATTTCTAAAAGAAATATTGATTTTTGAACATCAAGTACTATCAGTGTTTTCGGCGCATTGATTTTAATGCAATTCTGTAAGGGATTTTATACGGCATGACGAGGGTTAAAATAAACAGATAAAATCTACAGATAAAAACAACATTTTTCTTTCAATAGGTATCTTTTCCTTCACAAGTCGCGGTTCTTTTCCTTCACAAGTCTTGGTTCTTTTGAAATCAAGAAAGTACAGTAAAGTAAAGATTGTGTCCATCTGTCTATGTGTTAAATTCCATCCTTTGATAATGACAAATTATCCCTTCCATGTAAGTCTTATTTGAAATAGAAATTCATTTCCTATGATAACCTTAGTAAAGGAGCTGAAATGTACAGTGTGCTAATTAGAATTGTCATGTGTGGTTGTGTACAGTGGCAATTTTGGTCTTTGAGGCATTTGGCTGAAGAAGCAAGGTTAAGTAAATACCTATTTTTTCCTGAGCACAAAGTGCTGAGGAAGAGCTACTGTGATTGGTCATCACCAGGTGTCTGTCTGTCTGTCAATCTATCTATTCAAAATTTACCCTTTTATAAAAATTAGCCCTATACTTTTCGAATGAACCTTTTGATACTTGGTATACATGTACATCATTGCCTATTGACCCTTTACTAAAATAGAGACTAGAATATTAACCCTACTCTTATAATTAACTCTTTACTGTGTGATCCCTTATCATGCTCCCCCAAGAGCAAGCAAAAGCCCTGCCAGTCCATCATCCAGTCTGTCCACCTCCATTTCTCCACAACTCTAGGGCCAACTTGGATGAAACTTTACCTGTATTAATTCCTTATAACATTGCACTAACACATGATTTCCCAGTTTTTGGATAGCTCCAATGTCACAGTTCAAGGTCAAACATTGAAATTGAGCTTATCTAGAGCTTAGCTCCTTCAGTTAAGGATGGACTTCAAAATAACTTAACACAATTGTTCTCTATCATGAGCAGATGTATCATTTATTAATATAATCAGATAGCGTAAAGGTCCCAGCTCAATGTCAAACATTAAAATTAGGCATGTTTGGAGCATGGCTCCTAAAAATATGCATGGATTTCAAAATAACTTTTCCCAATCATTCTCTGTCATGAGTAGATGTGCCATTTGAAAAAAAAAATCAGATAGGTCTAAGGCCACAGCTCAAAATCAAACATTAAAATTAAGCATGTCCAGAGCATAGCTGCTATTAAACATTAAAGCCTTGTGCTATCATACTTAGATGAGCAATATAGGAACATCGTGCTCCTCTTGTGTGTCAAATTATATGTGAAGTTTTGCATCTTTGTTACAAACCTAACTTACTAGGAGACTTATTAACCCATTACCATGTGGAAAAATTTTAGATTGTTCCAAATTGAAAGAAGTTGCAGACAACTATTTAAAGCTTATGAAATTCGTGGCTTTTTTACCTTTGTAACAAGCAATTTTTTCGTTTTCTACAATGTTTTCCAAAGTTCTTTTTCTTCGGTGGCATCTGAAAGTGTCATTGAGAGGGAATGAGTTAAGCGACATATTCTCTACAAAGAAGTTGTATTGAGACTTGACCCCTTTCCTGCATTTTTCAATTATAACTCGGAGAAAATCTTAACAACCCTAAATTATTCTTCAATGCACATTTATTGCATGTGAACCATGAAATGATCCATGTTAATTCATGGATATGTAACATCTTTTCATGATCCGTAGGTGTAAACCTGCCTTTAATTTACAATACTATGGGTAAAACGGATCAACAAAAAATTGCTTACAAAATTCGTCCTATGATAAAATGAGCTGCATGCCATGTCTTTATTGATACGAAATACAGAGAACAAATCAAACCACTATACTAAACAAAAGAATTATATATGGCAAATATCTGTTCAACAGGTTTTCAAGTGAGTGTACTATAAAATGTCTTGAATCATTTTAAACAAATGTTTACAATAATCATAAAGAGAAGTATAAAAAATTATGGCATAATTGATTAAAAATATGAACAAGGAATGTTCTTCTTTCCATTCTAAATGATAAATTATGCTTTATTTTCATTAACACATGATGAAAATAATCCCCAATTTTTTTAAGATTGTCAAGTTTACCTAGCCGAGTCAATTGGTACTGCATAGAAGATCTTCCAAGGGGAACATAGACATACATCAGTGAACCTGGAATAATCCATATATTTCAAACAAACAAGTCTTTCAATGAAAAATCAAAACTAAATTCAAAATGCATGAGAAAAACAAGATTGTGTTACCATGAGTCGCCATGTCAGAATACAGTTTGTTTCAAGAGATCGAACTGCCACTGTACAAAACCACAAGTGACAATTAGCCCACTGTACACTTCCGCTCCTACACTGTGGTAGTAAATATATTTTTTTGAAGTTCATAGCCAGCAGAATTAAGAATATATGCAGACAAAACAAGAAGTAGAGGCCAAAACCATGAAAAGTATAACACCAAATTTAGCTTTGTAGCCCTTTAATCAAATTTACTCAAAATAGCTTGGGTTCCTGATATCAAGGACTACATACTAGCATAGAATCAGTCACATGCTTGAGAAATAATTTGAGCTTGAGGACGTCACATTTGACCTTGTTGCTAGTCCCAATAATCGCTACCCACATGCAAAGTCTAAGAGAGGTTAGATGAAAAATGGAAGGACACGCCAATGACCGGGTCGCTATATATAGAAAATCGGGGTAATTCTGTATGTATAAGAAATTCAATACACTTAAGTGAATGATGTTTTTCTCGTGAATCTTTATTTTTCTCCCTGAAACAAACTTATATTCATATTGTTCTTATTTTGAAATAACCTCCATAGAAAATAACCTTTATGAATTTAAACGACTAATTTCTAATAACTGATTTACGAGAAAACATAACACAACAAAACAAATTACCCCACCCTCACCAAGGTGCACAATACGGACTCAAGGTATTTAGTGCTAGCTAGTTGTTATGGTATAATATTTCTTAATAGATGGTTTCTATTGGATTCTAATTTAATGACTAATTGATAATTAACCCTTTGCTGTATTGCAAAAATTTAGACCTGACGAAATTCAATAGTATGGCAAACAATAACTGAAGGTCAATTCTATTTGAAAAAATAATCATTCAGTACAGTAGAAAATATTGTGGAAAAAGAAGAAATTGCTTGTCGTTTTTTTCCACAATCTTTCTCAAGTATAAAAACACAGGCACATAAAAACAGGGATTGAACAGGAAAGGGTTTAATAGTAACCTCGGGGAAAAAGAATATAACTATATCACATCACTATCTGCACAGATTTAACCTATTCCTACACAATTCCACCTTTTAGCAATCCTCAAGAAAAAGGTTTTGGTAAACACCATGAAAAATGTAGAAATTGCTTGTTACAAACAATTTCTTCATTTATCAACAATATTTTCAACCCTGAAGAAAAAAGATTTGTAACATTACATCTATTAAAAATTGTCTTCTGCAACTTCTTTGAATTTTGACCAGTCTAAATTTCTGTTGTTTGGAAATAGGTTTAACTGCAACAGAATTAATTGCTTATATGAAATCTATACATTAGAGACAAACTAGTTTTTTTTTATTCATATGAAAAATGTTTGCAGCAGAGAAATTTAATATTGTTAAATGTTCTCATGCTAAATGTTTCCTTCTGTTCATTTTTACAGCAGATAGAACCAATTTGGCAATGAGGAAGATAATGCTTATAGTTTATTTCTTTTAGAAACTGTTTTCTAATATGAATAAATTGAAATGATAAAATCCAAGAGCTGATCTATGGGACAATAAACACGATGAAAGACAAAATAGAATATGGACTCAACGGTAAATTTAGGGCAAGTTGGACATAAGAATACAAATTATTTTGTATCCTTCATCCTTATACATAGTGTTCAATGAATTTCAAGTCTTATACAAAATCCCTTGATGGTACTGTACAGACTTATCGAAAACTGTACAGAAGTAGAAAGACTTAACCCATTCCAACACAGCAAAATTTTAGACCAGTCCAAATTGAAAGAAGCTGCAGACGACAATTTCAAAGTGATGGAATTTTGATTTTTTTTGTCTTTTTGGATAGAAAACATTATGGATAATGAAGGAATTGCTTGATACAAGCAATTTCTTCATTTTCCACAATGTTTTCCAAAGCTTTTTCGTTGAGGGGCGTAAAAAGGAGGGATTAAGTGGGAATGGGTTAACCAATAGGTCAAACCAAGCTTAACCCTTTCCTGTTCAATCCCTGGTTTTTACGACCCCTTGCTTTTATACTAAAGAAAACATTGTGGAAAAAGAAGAAATTGCTGGTTACAAGCAATTTCTTCTTTTTCCAAAATTGTTTCTACCCTACAGAATAATTATTCTTCAGATAAAATCAACTTTGAATTATTGTTTGCAAAACCTTTGAATATGGAAAGGTCCAAAAGTTTGAAAAACAGGAAAGGTTAAACAATCCATAAAAAATTAGTTACAAATCAAAAGAAGAAAGTGTTTATCGCATGATAAATACAAATTTGTGAGCAATATCAATAGATGATTAAATGAAAACTGATGTTTGTCCGAAGGTGTATGGAAATACCAAATCCAACTCTACTATCTCAACAGAGTTGCACAGGGTAAATTACTTAAGAGATGAAGAGAATATTTTTCGTTTTCATGGAGGTATGAACCGAAAAAACTAATTACACTGTATGAATACGCAAATTGGATTTATACATTATGTGATTAGTTTTCTTTCTGTTCATACCTCTTTGAAAACACAAATATTCTCTTCGTTTCTTATAATTTAATAGCATCAAGCGAAAAAAGCAAAAATTTACATTTTTTTATACTTTTTTGTATGGGACTATTTTGTGCAGAAGCATACAAAATCACTGCGTGCTCAAAATTATGTTCATGTAGTTCTGAATAATTTTTTCGATCTGTTTTTGATAGACTAAACTAAAAATTAAATTATTTCATTCTTAATTATTTAGAATTACATGCCATGTATACATGATTTAAATATTCAGCTTAACCCTTGTCATGCTGAACCCGGAATATTCCGGTTTTCGCAGGAGATGAAGACCAAGATCAGCCTGCACATATGTGCAGTCTGATCTTGGTCTACACCTCCTGCTTGTACTTTTCCAGCCAGAGTTGTTTATGAAATTGATTTCTAAAAGAAATATTCATTTTTGAACAACAACTTCTGTCATTGCTTTCATCCTTTTGATTTTACTCAATTCAGTAAGGTGATTTATACAGCATGACAAGGGTTAATAAAATATTCCATCTTATTGGAGCGATCTTTCAAGAGACAATCTTTGACTGCCTTATTCCTCAATATGTTACAAAATACTCAATAAATAGGGAATATTACAACAATGCCTTTTTCTATTTGTTGTTATCGAGTTCGAGAATCATGCGTAGGTATTTTTATTGATTGAGACCGAACCTTTTATTGTATACCTTTAAGGACATGACATGAAGAAAATTCTCTTAAATGATTTAGAAATAACCAACTGTCCGAAAAAACCTGAATGTCAATACACAAAAATTAGTCCGTTTTTAACGGTACTCGACGAATACAAATTTTTATTACACACCAAATACGGATATTTTTCCTGTCAAGTTGTATTAGATAGCCAGATTTTAATCCATATCTTTTATAGGTATATAATAAAGAAGCATACAACTGCCTTTCATGTAATTGGTAATTGTATTTCCAAAGAACAAAATTTAGACTCTTCCAAATTGATAAAAATAAACAATTCATTGTTGATGGAAGTTTAAAAATCTTGGTCTTAAAAAACCTTGTGGAAAATGAAAAAAATTGCTTGTAACATTGTGGAAAATGAAGACATTGCTTGTAACAAGCAATTTCTTCATTTTCTACAATGTTTTCTAAAGCTTCATTTATCAGTTTAGCAGCTTTTTGTAGGAATGGATTAACCATTCGTAAATTCATTTTATCAAATTACAGTAAACTCTAATTATATGATTACCATTCGTAAATTTATTTTATCAATTAACAGTAAACTCAAGATTTATACCAATACTCAAGAAGGCTAAGAAAATAGATTTGTACCAAAAGTAGTCGGCAACTTGTTTCATTTTGGGCCTATCTAATTTTCATTGCCTGGTCATGGATAAAACTGTTTTCAAGCAATCTTGATTCATTATGATCATAAGAAAAAAAGCATTAACCCATTAACCCTTGTCATGCTGTATAAATAACCTTACTGAATTGTTGTAAAATCAAAGGGCTGAAAGCACTGATAGAACTTGTTCAAAAATCAATATTTCTTTTAGAAATGAATTTTATATACAGCTATTGCAGGGAAACTACAAGCAGGAGGTGTAGGCTAAGATCAGACTGCACTTATGTGCAGGCTGATCTTGGTCTACACCTCCTTTCAAAACCTGAATATTCCTGGTTCAGCATGACAAGGGTTAACAAGACAGCAAAATTTTAGAGTGATCCCAAAGTGAAAGATATTGCAGATTGTGCTAATATTTGTAAAGTACCAAATAAGGTAGAAAAAGATTGTGAAGAAAGGAAACATTGCTTGTTGCAACCAATTTCTCCTTTTCTCATAAAGCTTTCAACGATAGTATTTCTATAAGGCATCAGAAATGAAAAATGTAGTAATAGGCTGAAACAGTTTTCAAAGCTTTTCTTCTGATTTCCACTAATTCTATAAGCAAGACTTTTTGACTAAAATTTAGACACGCATTGCTTTCTATGACCTTTTTTTTAATGTGATTAGTCTGAAATAATCGCGAAGGCAAAGATTTTACTGCACCTAGATCATTTGCTTCAGTACCAAAACCACTACATAACATCCATATTAGGACAATGGCGTTGTCTAAAACTAAGCACATACTAGTACCATACATGACAATATCCTATAAGAATCACCTCCATGTGTCAAGCTAACATTGACCTTATGCGTGGATTGAGTTGTATTGATCCTAGTCAGACTTTGGTCGGATTATTTTATTCTTTGACATTTTTTTTAAACCATTACATGATTGCAAAACTTTAGACTGGTATAGATTGAAAGGAATTACAGAGGACAATTTATATTTATGAAATTTTAGATTTTTTCAACTTTCTGGGTAGAAGACATTGTGTAAAATAAAGAAATTGCTTGTTACAAGCAATTTTTTCATTTCACACAATGTTTTCCAAATTATTTGTCTTAACCAATGACAGACAGCAAAATTTTAGACTGGTCAAAAATAAAGGGAGTTGCAGACAACAATTTAAAGCTTTTGAAATTTTGGATTTTTATTTAATTTTGGGATGGAAAACATTGTGGATAATGAAGGGGTCAAATCTTGTAACCATACAGGATTATACAAAGCTTGAAAATTCTGTCTGTTCAACTTGTCTTGCAAAACGAGTGGACAGTAAAATAAACTCGTAAAAAATATTTTTTTACTATTACAAAGCCCTAACAAGGTGGAAAAATGTCATAAGATATGCCCGTCAGACTGCTGCATGTTGACCGGGGAAGGGGATTAAAATTTAAGTCTAAATTCAAGAAAGGGTAACAATTCACAATGATAACTTTTGGTTCTGGTGTTTTTCTTGTTATCATGAGGTTTTGAAAACCATAAGCTGTTACACTATAAGAGATTTGAAAAAAAAAGATCTGTTCCTTGATGATATCTATCAACCAATAAAGCTTTATGATGATAGCTATTATACTTTCAGAGATATGCTCCAGACAAAATCCAAGTATGAAAAAAAAAACAAATGGGAATAATTAAAATATAGGCAAAGAAGAGTAACGGTTCTTGTACACTGCACTTCCCCTTGATGATATCTATCCATCCATTATGTTTCATGATCATAGCTATTACACTTTCAGAGATATGCTCCAGACAAAATCCAAGTATGAAACAAAAACAAAGGGTAATAACTCAAAAATAGGCAAGATAGAGTTACTGTTCTTGTGCACTGCACTTCTCCTTGATAATATCTATCAACCAATAAAGTTTCATGATTATATAGCTTTAATACTTTCAGAGATATGCACCGAACAAAATCTGAGTATGAAAAACAACATAGGGGAATAATGCAAAACATAGACAAGGTAGAATAATGGTTCTTATGCACTGCACTTTCCCTTGATTACATCTACCAATCCATAAAGTTTCATGATAATAGCTATTATACTTTCAGAGATATGCTCTTGACAAAATCCAAGTAGGAAAAACAACAAAAGGGAATAACTAAAAAAATAAGCTAGGTAGAGCTACAGTTCTTGAGTACTGCACTTCCCCTTGATTATATCTGTCTTCCCATAAACTTACATGAACATAGCTATTATACTTTCAGAGATATGCACCAAACAAAGTCAGAGTATGAAAAACAACAAAGGGGAATAACTCAAAAAATAGGCAAGGTAGAGTTCCAGCTCTTGTGCACTGCACTTCCCCTTGATAACATCTACAAACCCATAAAGATTCATAATCATAGCTATTTCACTGTCAGATATATGCTCCAGACAAAATCCAAGTATGAAAAACAACAAAGGGGAATAAAAAAAAAAAATAAGCTAGGTAGAGTTATGGTTCTTGTGCACTGCACTTCCCCTTAATGACATCTACCCACCCATTAAGTTTAATGATCATAGCTTTTATTCTTTTAGAGATATGGTCTGGACAAAATCTAACTATGAAGAACAACTAAGGGGAATAACTTGAAAATTATGCAAGGTAGAGTTACCGCTCTTGTGCACTACAGTTCCCCTTGATGACATCTACCCATCCATAAAGTTTCATTATCATAGCTACTATACTTTCAGAGATATGGTCTGGACAAAATCTAACTATGAAGAACAACTAAGGGGAATAACTCGAAAATTATGCAAGGTAGAGTTACCGCTCTTGTGCACTTCAGTTCCCCTTGATGACATGTACCCATCGATAAAGTTTCATTATCATAGCTACTATACTTTCAGAGATATGATCCAGACCAAATCCTAGTATGAAAAACAACAAAGGGAATAAACTAAAAAATTAGGCAACATTGAGTTACAGTTCTTGTGCACTGCACTTTCCCTTGATAATATCTATCAACCCATAAAGTTTCATGATCAAAGCTATTATACTTTTAGAATATGCTCGGGAATAAATGGAAGTATGAAAAACAACAAAGGGGAATAACGCAAAAAATAGGCAACATAGAGTCACAGTTCTTGGGCACTGCACTTCCTATTGATGTTAATTATCCACCTATAAATTTTCATGGTCATAGCTATTTTACTTTTAGAGATATGCTCTGGAAAGTATTCCAAGTATGGTAAACAACAAAGGGGAAAAATGCAAAAGATAGGCAAGGTAGAGTTACAGTTCTTGAACAATTCACTTCCCCTTGATGATATATATCCACCCATAAAGTTTCATGATCATAGCTATTATACTTTCAGAGATATGCTCCGGATAAAATCCAAGTATGAAAAAAAAACAAAAAGGGAATTACTCAAAACAAGAGGCCCAGTGGGCCTTAACAGTCACCTGAGTAAAAGAGCACCAAGACAAGTGATTTTGTTTGAAAGAATTAGAAAAAGGTTTGGTTGAAATCCCCTCAGTAGTTCTTGAGAAGAAGATGAAATGTTTAAAAGTTACCAAAAATTACCCCCTTTTGGTCCCCATTTTAGGGCCCCCTGACCCCCCAAGCCTTTTTATTTTCACAAATCTGTATGATCAGTACCCAATGATGCTTTTCACCAAGTTAGTTTGAAATTGGCTTAGTACTTCATCAGAAGAAGATGAAAATGTGAATTTTTTAACATGATGAACTTTGACCTCTGGGTGTGGCCCCATACATGACCCCAGGGGCATGAATTTCACAATTTATAATATACCTGTCCTAGTTGTCATGCACACAAAATATTTAAGCTCTGGCATTAACGGTTTATTAGAAGAAGATTTTTTAAAGAAGTACCAAAAATTACCCCTTTTTGCCCCCTATTTGGGCCCCTATGACCCCCAGAACCCCTATTTTCACAAACTTCAATTGGCATCCCCCAATGATGCTTTCTACCAAGTTTGGTTGAAATCCGCCCAGTAGTTCTTGAGAAGAAGATGAAATGTTTAAAAGTTACCAAAAATTACCCCCTTTTGGTCCCCATTTTAGGGCCCCCTGACCCCCTAGACTTTTTATTTTCACAAATCCAAATAACCATTACCAAATGATGCTTTTCAACAAGTTTGTTTGAAATTGGCTTTGTACTTCATCAGAAGAAGATGAAAATGTGAATTTTTTAACATGATGAACTTTGACCTCTGGGTGTGGCCCCATACATGACCCCAGGGGCATGAATTTCACAATTTATAATATACCTGTCCTAGTTGTCATGCACACAAAATATTTAAGCTCTGGCATTAACGGTTTGTTAGAAGAAGATTTTTAAAGAAGTGCCAAAAATTACCCCTTTTTGGCCCCTATTTGGGCCCCTTTGACCCCCAGAACCCCTTTTTTCACAAACTTGAATTGGCATCCCCCAATGATGCTTTCTACCAAGTTTGGTTGAAATCCGCCCAGTAGTTCTTGAGAAGAAGATGAAATAATTAAAAGTTACCAAAAATTACCCCCTTTTGGTCCCCATTTTAGGGCCCCCTGACCCCCCCCCCCCAGCCTTTTTATTTTCACAAATCCAAATAACCATTACCAAATGATGCTTTTCAACAAGTTTGTTTGAAATTGGCTTTGTACTTCATCAGAAGAAGATGAAAATGTGAATTTTTTAACATGATGAACTTTGACCTCTGGGTGTGGCCCCATACATGACCCCAGGGGCATGAATTTCACAATTTATAATATACCTGTCCTAGTTGTCATGCACACAAAATATTTAAGCTCTGGCATTAACGGTTTGTTAGAAGAAGATTTTTAAAGAAGTGCCAAAAATTACCCCTTTTTGGCCCCTATTTGGGCCCCTTTGACCCCCAGAACCCCTTTTTTCACAAACTTGAATTGGCATCCCCCAATGATGCTTTCTACCAAGTTTGGTTGAAATCCGCCCAGTAGTTCTTGAGAAGAAGATGAAATGTTTAAAAGTTACCAAAAATTACCCCCTTTTGGTCCCCATTTTAGGGCCCCCTGACCCCCCCCCCAGCCTTTTTATTTTCACAAATCCAAATAACCATTACCAAATGATGCTTTTCAACAAGTTTGTTTGAAATTGGCTTTGTACTTCATCAGAAGAAGATGAAAATGTGAATTTTTTAACATGATGAACTTTGACCTCTGGGTGTGGCCCCATACATGACCCCAGGGGCATGAATTTCACAATTTATAATATACCTGTCCTAGTTGTCATGCACACAAAATATTTAAGCTCTGGCATTAACGGTTTATTAGAAGAAGATTTTTAAAGAAGTACCAAAAATTACCCCTTTTTGCCCCCTATTTGGGCCCCTATGACCCCCAGAACCCCTATTTTCACAAACTTGAATTGGCATCCCCCAATGATGCTTTCTACCAAGTTTGGTTGAAATCCGCCCAGTAGTTCTTGAGAAGAAGATGAAAATGTATAAAAGTTAACGGACGACGCACGACGACGGACAAACGATGATCGCAATAGGTCACCATGACCATTCGGTCAGGTGACCTAAAAAGCTAGGTAGAGTTCTTGTGCACTGCACTCCATAATCATGAGAGGAATATAACTGCCAAGTTTGAAGTCAATCGGACTTAAGCTGACAGAGCTATGCTCCAGACAAAGAAATGGGCGCCGCCCTGACATAGGACATCAGACAGGGGATGCCACTGGTGATCCCATAATACGTTCCGTCTTCGATGGGTTGTATAAAAAGTGATATAAAACAAAAAATAACTCGTCACCTTTATGCAGATATTCATGTAGTCTTTTAATTAATTTTTAATGACTGATATCCAAAACCCCATCATCAAAAATTATAGACATTTCTTCTGCTGACACACTGAATAGATGATCTATTTTCAATTATGATGACAAAAATTTGATAGGACCAAAATACTGTCAAAGATTTCTGTAGAGAGACATAAAAGAACAATAAATTTCATTTTCTTTTGCTGTCCATTTTTCTTTCATATATTTTTTTGTAACTAGACATTGTCGCAAAGCGGACTAATACCCCCCAACAGCACTTGTCCATATTCAAGTGCTATTGGCAAAAGGGCCATAACTCCGTCAAAAAATCAATGGACCATAAGCAAAATAGGATATGCACATGCCTGACTTATACCAAGTGTTCCGTAAAATTTGAATCAAATCCGTCCAAAGGTGCATGAGAAATTGAGCGGACACGTTTTTTCACCAAAGGGCCATAGCTCTGTCAAAAATCAATGGACTGTAACCAAAATAGAATATGCACATCTCTGCTTGATACTGATTATATCAGTGAAGTTTGAACTAAATCCATCTACTGGTTGCCAAGAAATTGAGCGGACACGAAAAAGCTACAGACAGACGGACGGTCGGACTGACCGACGGACCGACAAGCTGACTCCTTTATACCCCTCTAACAAAGTTAAGGGGGGTATAATGATAAAATAAGTAGTGAACATTTTATGCAAGATGACCATAGCAATTCATGCTATACCAGTCAAAAAGCAGTTCTTCGACACATTTACCAAGTCAGTTCTAGATTTTTGTAACTAAACTATTTATACACTATCCTTGCAGATAGCAACTCTTTATTTCCATACTAAATCATTTTCATTAATTGTCCAGTAGGACCATCATGTAAATTGTGCCTGGTCTGGGATCACTCGCCATGACAAACTGACAGGTGGAATTTTCATGCCCTGATATAACAAATGTTTAAATATATCACAGTTGTATTTTTAATCACATCTTTAACTCATTGTAGCACAATCCCGATTTTTTAACCCCTCAAGTAAACGTCATTTGAAAACAATGTGGATAATGAAGAAATTGCTTGTTACAAGCAATTTCATTATTATCCACAATGTTTTGTACCCTAACAGACATAGAATTTTGACATTTCATAAACTGAATTTGTCATCTCTACCTCCTTTGAATTTCTATCAGACTAAAATTTGTCATCTGGTAATGGGCTAATTCATTGCTTCCTATGAAGATATTCAAATTTAAACATTGATTGCATACCTGATTCAACGGCTGCAAAAATGTTTAAATGAAAGAGTTCTGATCTGAAAAAACTAGAAATTGTCGCAAAGCTGACTAATACCCCCCAACAGCTCTTGTCCATGTACAAGTGCTATCCTCCAAAGGGCCATAACAAAAAATGGACTTTTTAATTAAAGGGCCATAAATCGGTCAAAAATAAATGGACCATAACCAAAAAGTATATGCACACGTTTGACTTATCTTTCTGTGAAGTTTGAATCAAATCCGTCCAATGGTTGCTGAGAAATTGAGCGGACACAATTTTTCACCAAAGGGCCATAACTCCGTATAAAATCAATGGACCATAACCAAAATAAAATACGCACATATCTGCTTGATACTGATTATATCAGTGAAGTTTGAATAAAATCCGTCCAATAGTTGCTGAGAAATTGAGCAGACATGAAAAAGCTACAGACAGACAGATGAATGGACTGACTGACGGAGAACCGACCAACAAGCTGACTTACAATGCCTTCTATTTTAATAATTAAGTGATTGATACCCCCAACTGACTCAAAGTTACATAAAATGTTTTGTCACTGGGATAAAGCATTTCCAAAATTTTTTCAATACAGGCCCATAACTGTAGAAAAAGTAAACATATTCTAACCCAAATAAAGTATGCTCATTTTTGTTTGGTACTGAGTGCATGTAGGACTTGAATCAAATCCATGTATTAGTTGAAGAAAAATTGACCAACAAGATCTTTAACAATCCTCACACACTGACGCTTTTTGACACCCTTTTAGAAAAAATATTTTCTACCCAGAAAAGTTAAAGAAATCTTAACCCTTGTCCTGTTGAATATTTATCCTTTCTTCACAAAATTTTATTTTTTTGTCAAATTTTGATTGACTGTGTGCTGCAAAGTTTCTTCAACACTTAAATAACAAGCAGGTTGTGTAGACTAAGGTCAGACTGCTTGACTGTGCAGACTGATCTTAGTCTATACACTTGCCACAGCAATTGTCAGTACAGGAATATTCCGGGATCAGCATGACAAGGGTTAAATTTTATGAACTTTAACTTGTTGTCAGCAACTCCTTTCAATTTGGACCATTCTATAATTTTGCTGTCTTGTAATGGGTTAAACTAAGAGGCATATCTCGAATAAAAAATGCATGGAACATGTCCAAAATACAATGTGGACATCTTCACTTGATACCTAGTGCAGGTATAAAATTTGAATCAAAGCCATCAACAGTTTAGGAGAAAAAACACTACAAATCAACTGACCAACAAGCTGATTTCAAAATAACCCCCTCCCAAAGGATTGTTTTGGAGGGGATAAAAACCCAAGTTTTTAGTTTTTCTTTCCAACAACAATTTAAAAACTAAAGGCCCATAAGAGCCTGATTCATGCCACTGGCCTGAAATTACTTATTATGAAAGTATTTTACAGATACAAGATTTACAAAATTTCACTGTATGCCATTTTATGTAGACAAGACGTGTTTTTTAACCTGTCAAAATTCTATGAAGAAATCTGACAAAATGACACCAAAGGATCATTCTTGTGTCATTTAAAGATTTTCAAATATGTACCATACATACATTTATTAGTCCAATCCGTAAAAGCAACATTTTTCATTTGATAAAATTTCTTTTCAGGAATCTGATTAAGGAACACCAAAGGATCATTCCTGTGAAATTTGGTAAAAGTCTGTTCAGTAATGTCTAAAGAGAGGGTTTTTTAAAATAAAAGTGGTCGGATGGAGGCACAACGGACACAACACCGTGATAAAAGCTTGCTGGCTCTCAGTCAGTGGAGCTAAAGAGAAAGTCTTAATTTAAAGTTAAAATTAACCAAATGCATTTGTTTTCTTATATGGACCAGTTATTCATAATTGGTTAAATTTCAATTCTCTCATTTATTGCAGATTTCTATATCTCAGCTAGGTTTCTTTACATCAGTTCTGCATACTGGGCAGGTTGCATTTCTCTGAAATAGAATTCAATATGAGTTATTTGGATTTATACTGAACCTATGCCAATTCATACATTATCTATTAACCCTTTTCTGTTCAATCCCTAGTTTTTACATCCCCCATGAATTCAAGAATGAAAAAATATTGTAGAAAAGGAAGAAATTGCTTGTTATTTTTCAAATGAAATCCAATTTAAATTTTCGTATGAAAAACCTTTGACATTGGACAGGTCTAAAAATTTGCAAAATAGGAGAGGGTTAACAATGACTTGCTATTTCTTTCATTTTGTAAATTCCTTTACATCTTAACCCTTGCCATGCTGAATAAAGTCTTTTTCAGAATTGCCTTAAATTCAAAGGGCTGAAAACACCGCAAGCACTAGTTGTGGCTCAACATTTCTTTTGAAATTCTACTCAATGAAAATGTTTGACTTGAAAGGGACAAGCAGGTGGTGAAGACTAAGATCATGCTGCAGTCTGATCTTTGTCTACATCTCCTGCCAAACAGGAATATTCCAGGTTCAGCATGACAAGTGTTGAAAAAAATGAATGAAACTACATTCACCAAAACTCCGAAACATTTGTTCAGGGGTAGATAGTGAACAACTACGCTTATAGCTTTTTCTTTTCTTCAAGAGATGTAGAAAACATTTTTGTTTTCATTGAGGTATGAAACTAGAAACATATAAAGCTTTCAAGTGGAATCATATGTGAAGTGTGATGAGGCTTTTAGATTAGAAATCAATAGAAGTATTCCTTCATTTCTCATAAAGTTAAGAGCATAATTTCATTGAAACATCTCTCTAAACTCAATCAAAATATTCCACAACCTCATTCACATTTCTCCACCCATTCTATGATTTCATTTGCTGAAATGTGTTAAGAGGTATCTGATTAGTCCACAGTTACCAAACCAGTTGTTGAATAGAAAAATATACAAATTTATAGAAGGGAATTACACATCATTCAACATTCATTTCAAAGTGCTCATTTCATTCAAAACTTGTTCATTCCATTCCAAATACAGAATTTCTCTACTTTAGCACGGACAGAATTTCTCCACTTAAGCACGGACAAGTAAGATATGATTTTTCTAGTTTTCCGGAATGAAAAACAACTTGTAAACAGAAAGTGAAGAGATAAATTTTGAGAAAAAAATAATCATAAAGAAAATTTTGGAACCCAGCATTTTCTTCATTAACCACTAGTTGTTCTACCTTTCAATAAAAAATCATTATGATAATTTTTCGAACATATAAAGAGTCCTCTTTAAGATCTATTTTGTACCACTCAAAGTTTTGACCTTGCATTCCCTTGTCAAATGCCAGTGGCTTAAAAAGTGTGCTTGTCCATTACTAGGAAAGCCTATGTCAGAAAAGTCAGGCATGGGAATTCTACACCCCTTATTCACTTTGTTAGTTGCATCATGCTCTTATCTGTCTTTTAATTTTATCAATGCATATATCATAAAAAGATGTCAAATAAATAGAAAAGTCGGGCATGGGAATTCTACATCCCTGATTCATTTTGTCAGTTGCATCATGCTCTTATCTGTCTTTAAACCCATTCCCACACAATGACGATTTTAAACTCCCCTCAATATGAAAGCTTTGGAAAACATTGTGGAGAATGAAGAATTTGCTTACAATAAGCAATTTCTTCATTACCCACAGTGTTTTCTATCCTAAAAGACGAAAAAAATTAAAATTCAATCGACCTGAGATTGTCATCTGCAGCTTGAATTTGGACCAGTCTAAAATTTTGTTGTGTGGGAATGGGTTAATATTATTAATGCACATATCATAAAAAGATGTCAAATAAGAGAAAATCATATTAGTGTGAGACATTTTTCTATAGAACTAATAGTTCTATACTTTTTTTTCATAGAGGTATGAAATAAATATTTAAGCTAATCTGAATGCAGAAATTCTGATCAATATAACTAGAATTGAAAAGATGTGTTTGTGAAACACAATGACCCTACAACAGGACCAAATGTTTGACCTTGGTTTGTGACCTTGACCTTATCACATGACCTTGACATGAGGAGATGGATATTATGGAGATGTATCATCATGCAAAATATGAGCATAGTATCTTGAATAGGCTGGTAGTAATTGGCAATTTTAAGGTTTTTGGTTAAGTTTTGCAGACAGACAGACAGACAGACAGACTTACAACGGTAAAACAATAAGCCCCCGATCTTTCGATGAGGGAGCATAAAAATAATTAGTCATTTAAATGGAACTTCGTAGAAACCTTCCATGTCAATCAAAATGTGCAATTGTAAAATGATTATGACAGTACTTAGTTGTGTCCCTTTTGTTTCTATACAGAAACAATTAAGAGATGAAGAGAATATTTTTTGTTTTCATGGAGGTATGAACCGAAAAACCTAATCACACTGTATGAATACGCAAAGCGGATTCATACATTGTGTGATTAGGTTTTTCGGTTCATACCTCCATGAAAACAAAAAATATTCTCTTCATTTCTTATAATTTGATAGCATCGCGTGATAAAAAAGCTTTACAAATTTTGATACCTTTTTTTATGGGACTATTTTGTGCGGAAGCATACAAAATTGCTGCGTGCTCAAATTTTTTTTCATGGAGATATGAATTTTTTTTTTCAACCAATCAGAACAATCATTTTTGATAGACCAAACTAAAAATTGAATTATAAGGGTGATAACTTAGAGCTGTCATAACCATTGGTTATGAGAGGGAACGGGTGATCATCTTAAGTGGCAATCTCATCACCTCACACTTACCTTCAGCCATTCTGTTAAACATTCCTGATGAAACACATGTCCACAATGTAACTTTATTATTTTATCACCATTTTTATACTCGTATAAACAAACACTACATTTGTCCGGTTCTGCATCTTTGTCGGACATCTTTCTTTTACGATAAGTATCCGATTTCAATTTGGCTAAATCCTCCTCTTTCATGCCCCGACTTTGAACCTCTCCAAGCCTTTCTGCTAAATCCCACAGCGCCTATAATACATATAGAGCTATTTAAAATTCAAATTTCAGACAAAAAATATCTTATCACTGAATTCTAATACGAATTCAAGCAAAACTTTGAACTTCCAATTTTTCAAAGACAGAACCAAAATTAAAAACAAGACCAACATCAGTGGGTGCCTGGTGCTTCTCAAGATTAATAAATAAAGTTGCCTTTCTCTTTGCTGTAGGCTTCTTGCTAGTGGATAAAAAAAACCAACAGGAAAAAGAGATAAAATTCTTCCAAAATACTTTAAAAGTTACCTCTATTAACAATAAGGTAGCTATTTTGAAAATTTCAATACAAGATTCAAGTCACCAGGGTTCGACAATAGCTTTGCTTCAGTGGGATCCCACAGGAATCCCTACCTATTACTTCAGGGATTCCTCCAGACAATCAGGGATCCCTCCTTGATATACATTAACTCATCCACATGCAATCCTGCCATTCTAAGCTCAACTTGAAACTGAAAAGCTTCGGAAAACCTTGTGGAAAATGAAGAAATTGCTTGTTACAAGCAATTTGTTCATTATCCACAATGTTTTCTACAAAAACAAGCAAACAAAAAAATCAGGAGCATTATTTCAGTTGATACATAAAGATCTATTGTACTTGAGAAATATTGAAGGATCCTGACGGAATCCCTAGCCTGAGATTTGCTGAGGTCCCTTCCAATTTTCAGGGATCCTCGGGATCCTGGAACACTGTTAGTGTCGACCCCTGGTCACTGCTTTTTAAATGTTAAAGCTACAATAATGGCAACGCCAACAAAGACAAAGTCAATGCTATGATACTTCAGGTTTTCTTTTCTTTACAAATAGACATTTAGACAGCTCCCTTGATAGTGTAGGTTGTTATTTTGATGTTGAATAGAGACCCCATAAGAATCCTAAAGATTTGCAAATAAACAACAGTGTTGATAAAGCAGATAATATAAGGGCTTTAGAAACCTCATGAATTTTCCCTGAAAACAGACGAAAACTAAAAAAGAGGAATCATGATGAATCAAAGTGATGCAATTCATATAATTAACAATAAAACACACTATTAGATAAACAGTTAATTTTCATTAATCCTTTTCATGCTAAACCCAGCTGCTAGTCCCCATTAATCCATTCCCACACAATCCCGCTTTTTAGGCACCTAGAGCAAAGAGCTTTGGAAAATATTGTGAAAAAAAGAGAAATTGCTTGTTACAATTTCTTCATTTCCCACAATCTTTTCTGCCAGAAAAGGCTAAGATTTTTCATATGTAATCAAATTGATATCTTCTGCTGCCATTTCTTTCATTTTGGACCAGTCTGAAATTTGATAATAGGTAATGCTGAAGTTGTTTATAAGATATAATGACTATTGATGTCAAATATGTAGAAATTCAGAAATCCTGTAGTATTACAGGTGGCCCTCTTTATTTCCAAATGTGCACCCATATCATGCTGAATCACAAATCCTCTACTGAATTGCAGTAAAATCAAAGTGCTGAAAGCACTGGAAACACTATTTGGTGGCCATTCTTTGTTTTGAAAAACCATCTTATAAATAACTCAGGTGTAAAAAGAGACAAGCAGGTCTGATAAATGACTACACATCCAAAATAAATATAAAGTCTGTGAAAGTGTTGCATACAGACCAAAATGAAGTGTGGTAATTCCTTGGCCATAAACCCATTACCAAACGACAAAATATTAGACTGGTCGAAATTGAAAGAAGTTACAGACGACAATTTTAAGTTGATGAAATCATTAAAACCTTTGTAATTTTGGTCAGAAAACAATGTGGAAAATAAAGAAATTGCTTGTAACAAGCAATTTCTTCATTTTCCACAATGATTTCCAAAGCTTTCATATTGAGGGGCGTTTAAAAGCGTCACTGAGTGGGAATGGGTTAAAGCCTTTTCATGCTGGACTTGTCCTGGAACTAGTCACAGGAGGTGACTCAAAATCCCAATTAGAGCCTTGTTTGATCATTTTTGTTTGGTTTTAGAAATATAGTCATGTCAAAATTTAAACTAATCCTTAACTAAGGGGAGTTGATGGTTCAAATTGTGACTTATAAAAGCATTTACAAATATTCAATGCAAAATCGAAATTGCATTACTAATGAAGGAAAACTGAAACAGGAGGTTGCAATACAATATTGTTAGTATATGGGTTCAAATATGAGAAAAATGTCTAAGTTTGATGTGAGATAATTCTTCAAAATGGGGGGGGGGGGGGGAATATAGGGGATGTTAAAACTTCAAAATGGCGTCTTGCAAAATTTCATTATATGTGATAATTGTATGTATAAAGTTATTACAACTGAAAGTAAACTGTAGGAGGAGATTGGGACACAAAATTAGCAAACATGAAAAAATTAAAAAGTGCCTAAGTGCAAGGAGAGCTAATTCTTGTGCAACAGGGAGTTGAGATTTCAAAAAAGCGTGTAACAAAACTTCAACAAGCATAACAAGGGTTAAGTTGACTTTTGCAGACAGCAGTGTTTTCTCGCGACTTTCAAAACAGGGGGTCATTTTGCTACAATGTGTCCCCTTTCAAATGAGATAAAGGAGGTTGCCCTATTAATTTTTGGGGTCATTTTTAAAAAAAGGGGGTCCAAATTCAAAGAAACAGGGGGTCATGGAAAACCCTGCAGACATATCTTTTAAAGTTATCAAAATCATAATAATTCATTGAGAAAAGCCTGAACATTTTACCTCGTAGTCACCAAGATCTATATCATCTGGTACCATGAATGTGGGATCTCTGCCCATTAAAAGTAACATCAGCAAAAATGGGTCTCTCTGAAAGATGAATAAAGATTTTTCAAATAGCAGGCAAAAATGGAGTGTGTTGGATTAATAACATTACTGTTAGAAGTGACATCATTTTTGAAGGAGAATGATGTCATCAGTTTTTACATATATCAAACTGTATATGATATGATATAGATACATTTTTTTCTCTTATGTCTAATTTTGTCAGTGTTCCATAAGTAGTTACAAAATATGTAGGTATATAATTAACAGTTAGAAGTACTTTAGGAAATGCAAATTAAGTCCACCATAGAATCAAGAAATTAGATACAAACTCAGAATTAGGTGGAACTTTGATATAAGTGGGACTTGAGCAAACAAAAACTTATCATTAAATTTACAAAGTTATCTTCCTTTGATTATACAGAAGGACTTTCTAGAATCCTGTGTGCACTTGAATCACCTAAAACCAGTTGAAAAAGTACTATGTGTATAAGAGACTATTCCATCGGCATGATTGGAATAATGTATCGGTGAAATTCGAATACTATTTTCTACAAGATACATGATGGGAAACAAGTGTTGTCAGGGGACATTATAGATGGCCGTCTGGGTTCATTCTACAATAAAGTTAACCCATTCCAACACAAAAACTTTATACTTGTCCAAATTGAAAGGAGTTGCAGACGACAATTTACTGTTTATGAATTTTCAAATATTTTCAACGTTTTTGGTAGAAAACATTGTGGAAAATGAAGAAATTGCTTCTAACAACCAATTTCTTCATTTCCACAATGTTTTCCCAAGGTTTTTTCTGAAGAGGTGTAAAACAGAGGGATTGTGTTAGAACAGGTTAAAGGTTAAGGGCACAGAGTCAAGGTCATTACCTTATCCCATTACAAAGCCTATCTCCTTTTGAGTTCTTGTGTGAAATATGAGTAGCCTGTGGTTAAAAATGACCAAGAGAGTAAAAATTAATTTCTTTCAGATTGGTAAAATGGTAAAGAAACAACCATTTCAGGTGAGAGGTTAAGGTAACAGGGTCAAGGTCATTGTCTAAAAAAAGTCTACCTCCTGAAGAATGCATGAGTGAAATATGAATACATTATAGTGAAAAATGACCAAAATTGACAAAAATCAAATTTTTGGTTTGAATTTTTATGAACAGTTAAATATCAAGGTGACAGGTTCAGGTTATTGTCTCAAAAGCCCATCTGCTTCTGAGAGCATGTAAGCTGAAAAATTACCTAGACAGAAAAACTTGAAGTTTTGATAACGCTTTTAACCTCTAACCAAACAGCAAAAATTTTAGACTTGTTTTAATGGAAATGAGTTGCAGACAACAATTGTCTAAAAAAAAGTCTTTGAATTTATAATTTTTTTACCTTTTGGTTAGAAAACATTGTGAAAATTGAAGAATCAATTTTTCATTATCCACAATGTTTTCCAAAGCTTTATTTCTTGGGGGTGTCTGAAAGCGTCATTGAGTTGGAATGGGTTAAAGTCAAGGTCACAATGTCAAGATCATTGTCTAAAATGGAAGCCCCTTCCTAAAGAGTTTGCAAGTGAAATATGAGCCCCCCCAGCATTAGTTGTGAAAGAGATACAAAAACTAAAAGCTTGTACATTTGTTTGAATTGGGTGTAATGTCACCTTTGATAGTATTTCAGTCATAATGCGGCGGCTGGAGCACTTAACCATGGATTCCTGGTACTGCTCACACCAGAGCTATTAGTCCCTAAAAAGAATGTGATTCCCCTTATTTTGTCCTGCCATTATTATTGTTACATTGTTTACTCAATTTCACTTGATTCAAAGGGTTGATTCAAAGTGCTCCCAGTGATTCACATAGGTGAATCAAGTTTACCCAAGGGATATCTAGAATCATGATATCGGGATCAAACTCTTCATCTGAAACTGCATCATTATTCCTCAATACTTAACCCATTCCCACACAACAAAATTTTAGACTGGTTCAAATTGAAAGGAGTTGCAGATGACAATTAAGATTTCATAAAATCTAAGAACTCTTTATCTTTATGGGTAGAAAACATTGTGGCTAATGAAGAAATTGCTTGTAACAAGCAATTTCTTCATATTCCACAATGTTTTCTAAAGTTATTTCTATAGCAACGTTTAATGGCGTCCTTGTGTAGGAATGGGTTAATGTGATTTAAGTATACAAGGAGAATTAAGCACATAATATTACCAATATATGTAAATAGTTTTCTCTAACCCATTCCCACTCAGTGACGCTTTTAGATGCCCTCCAGAAAAAAGCTTGGAAAACAATGTGGAAAATGAATAAATTGCTTGTTACAAGCAATTTCTTTTTTCTCCACAATATTGTCTGCCCTGAAATTGGAAAAAATCTAAAATTTCATAAACTTTAATTTTTTGTCTGTAACTTCTTTCAATTTGGACTAGTCTAAGATTTTGCCGTCTGGTGATGGGTTAAATAAGACTTATGGTGGTTTATCAAGATTTTTACAGTGGATTATCACTCAATAGTATGAAAAAAAAAAATGAAAATATAAAAAAAAAAACACGATGTGTTTGTGAAACACCATGCCTCTGACACAGGAATTCTTTAGAAACGGGTGATTTTTATTGGGTTTTTTTTCTTTGTTTTAGGGAAAAGGGTTAAAATTTTGACCTTGACCTTGCCGATGACCTTCCCCAGCTGCGCCTTGTTGAGACCTATCTACATTCCAAATATTAGCATTGCAACTTAATCAGGGTTGAAGTTATAGGAAAATGTTTAGTTGGCAGGTTAAGTTTTGCAGACAGACGGACGGACAGACAGAGGGACACCAGTAAAACAATATGCCCCCTATCTTATCGATGCGGGGGCATAAATAAAACCTCTGTTGTGCATTGTGCACCACTGAACATCATCTGAACAAAAACTAATGATGATGTCATCTGGTTGCCATGTTTTTCACATGCTAAAGGATGTCCTTTCAAAGATTTTGTCAAAATGAAAAAAAATGTCTATTTTTTGCTTTAAAGAAATAGAATAATTGTTTTATTTTTCATGCAAGATCAATAAATCTTTCATTCGTGAATACAATTTGATACACTACTTATGAAAATGTAATTTTTGTTGTTCACTCAAAGAAAACCTTTGTTGTTCACCCAATGAAAGAAAGGTCAATCCTTTTCTGAAACAAAGAATTTTTCTCTTTTTATCTTCACTTGATGGTTCAGAGGACCTGTTGAGAACTTAAAGATCCGGGATAATTTTTTAGACAGGTGGAAACACTGTTTCTTCATTACTTCACATGCTTTGATGAAACAAGGGCCTTAACTACGCAAACTTACCATTATATGTACAAAGTTGTCTTCCCTTGATCTTTCAGAAGGACTATCTAGAATCATGAGATCGGGTTCAAACTCTCCATCAGGTGGCGCCATTGTACCTAGTAAATCAAAATTAATCAAGCTTTGTAAACAATTTTATTTTTATCCTCTTTGATAGTCTAGAGAAAACAAGTAACATCATCTTTAACCCATTCCATCTCAATCCCTCCTTTTACGCCCCTCGAGAAAAAAGCTTTGGAAAACATTGTGGAAAATGAAGAAATTGCTTGTCTCAAGCAATTTCTTCATTATCCACAATGTTTTCTATCCAAAAAGACGAAAAAATTCAAAATTCCATCAACTTGAAATTGTCGTCTGCAGCTTCTTTCAATTTGGACCAGTCTAAAATTATCTTGTGTTTGAATGGGTTAAAAGCCAAGGATATTTGCCTCGACCGGGGATCAAACCCTGGACCTCATGACTGAGAGTCTGACAAGATACCGACTGCACTATGGCCATGTCTGAACTTTGTGTGAGAAGGTAAAAGTTCTTTACAAAACAAGAGGGTCATAAGCCCTGGAGTGCTCACCTGAGTCAATGACTGCAGAAGTAAAAATTTCTAAGCGCATAACTTTGCCACAAAAGTGACCCTTAATCAAATCTTGTCCTTGAAATCAAGAACAAACATTCTAACAAAGTTTCAAGAAAAGTAACATGAACATTTCAAAAGAGATTTGTTTCAGATTAGACCTAGTGACCTAGTTTTTTACTCAATGTGACAAAATATCAAACTAGACTTTTAAATTGAAAAAAATATTCTGACCAAATACCATGTTAGTCTAGCCAAAAATGAGGCATCCAGAGCGCAAACAAGGTATTTTTATCATTTGACCTGGTAACATAGTTAACCTGCTGAGAGACCATAGAGACAATAGTTCTGACTAAATAGAAAGTTACTTGAGCAAACAATATGGCCTCTAGAGTGCCAACAAAGTATTAGTAAGATTTGACCTAGTTTTTGACACCATGTTGAACCTCAATGAGAAATCATGGAAACAATCTGACCAACTATCAAGTCAAAAACATGGCCTCTAGAGTGCATACAAATTATTTCTTAGATCAAATCTAGTGACCTAGTTTTTGCCCATGTGACCCAAATTTAAAGTTTTTCAAGAAACCATGGAAACAATCATTCTGAAAAAAATAGAAGACATTTGGGCAAAAAATATGGCCTACAGAATGAAAAAGTATTTCTTAGATTTAACATAGTGACCTAAATTTTGTCCCCATATGACCCAAATTTAAAATATGACAAGAAACTATGCAAACAGTAATTCTGACAAAATTTTAAGACTTTGGACTGTGGCTTTTAGAGTGCAAACAAATTATTTCCATTATTTAACCTTGTGACCTAGTTTTTAATCGAACGTGACCCAAATTTGAAATTCACAAAGAGACCATGGAGGCAATAATTTTGACATAATTTGAAGAAATGTGGGCAAAAATGTGGCCTCTAGAGTGCAGACAAAGTATTTCTTTGATTTGACCTTGTGACCATTTGACAAAATGGGACCAAATTCAAACTTAGCCAAGAAACCATGGAAACAAACATTCTGACCAAATATCAAGTCATTTGAGCTAAAACATGCTTGTATCAAGCAATTTCTTCATTACCATGTATCCACAATGTTTTCTATCCAAAAAGATGAAAAAATTTAGAAATCATCGACTTGAAATTGTTGTCTGCAGCTTTTTCTTCAATTTGGACCAGTCTAAAATTTAATTGTACGGTAATGGCTTAAGGGAGGCAACTTTCTTTTATGCAACAGATATTCTCAGTATAGCAGCCCAATCCTCCGAAGCAATAATCCTAAACCTATATTTTTTTTCAAGAATTCTGAAAAAGGGTCACCAAAAGATCATTCGAATGAATTGTGGTTGCAATCCATATTCCAGTTTCCAACAAGAACATGTTTTCGCTACATACTATATATGGAAATAAGACCCACCACCAAAAGTAACGTTTTAAAACAGTCTGAATTGTTTGAAAGAATCTGATAAAGTGTCACCAACTGATCATTCCAGTGATATTTGGTTGAAATCCATTAACCCATTCCCAGACAGTAAAGTTTTAGACTGGTCCAAACTAAAGGAACTGCAGACAACATTTTAAAGTTTAGGAAATTTTAATTTTTTCCCCCTTCTGGTAGAAAAAATTGTAAAAAGTAAAGACATTGCTTGACACAAGCTCCACCACTAAGGCCATGTTTTTTATCCGACTCGAGAAAGGGTGAACAAAGATCATTACTGTGCAATTTTGTGGAAATCTGTGCATTACTTAATGAGAAGAAGATTTTTAAAGTTAAAGTTTACACAGATAGAAGTTTAAAATTTGATACTAGTGGGGTTTTGTCTACATATTTTTTGACATTTTTTCATAATGTAAAATAGAAGCCCATTTTGTCGCTTTCCATGGAATGAAACCCATAATATACCTGTGGACACACACCTAACATGGTGCAGACAAACACAATCTATAACAATAGCCCATGGGCTTCCCGTCTATGGAGCTAAAAATTAAAGATTTCATTAACTTTAAATTCTCATCTGCAACATCTTTCAATTTGGACCATTCTAAAATTTGTTTATTTGGTAAAGGGTTGAACTTCTTTACAACTTATAGAAATCCATTTTCATTCTGCTTCCATGATTTAACATCAGTTTTCATGAGTTATATTCAGGCTAACGAACAACCAAAAAACAACAGCCTCTCTAAGAAATCAAGCTTGAGACCACTTGATGGCAAAGTAGATGCTCTACCCTTTGACCATAAACATCACTGGTCACAAGTATTCATAACAAACCTTCTCGTGGCCCAAGTCCTGGGGGAGGTACAACTCTTCGTTCAGCACCCTCCACATTATCTTCTAACGGACCTTCGTCTTCTGTCTCTGTACTTTGAGGATTCATATTGAAATATATTCTACGTCCTGTTGGATGGTTACAATGATGCCGTCTGTATGGATTGACTCTGACCCCTGGCAAAAGGTCCAGGGGGGAGTCTGGGCTACTTTCATGGTCTGGTGATAATCTTGTGTTTGATACTCGGCCCCTTCCTCGACTAGCTCTTTCTGGGGATCTTTAGACAAAATACAAATAAAATGGAGGCAAACTTGATCAACTAAAACTGACATTCCTATGCTACAGAATACAGTAACAATAATTTGATTTATAAGTCAACTATCTTTTTGAAAACTTTGTCCCTTAGATAAATGAAAAAGTTCAGTTAGTTTTTCGTGGAAAGGCCCAGGAAATTCAAATAATTGATTTCAGAAAACAAAGTTATGAAAATAAACCTACATTGCTCCATGGGTAATTTTAGAAATATGAAAGAAGTCAATGAACTGATGCTTCATGCTAAAATATCAAGACTGAAGGACAACTGGAGAAGATTATTGAAGATTAAACTTTCATTGCCATGTTTACTAGAGTTCTTCCACTAGATTTTAATCCTTTTGGCTATTGTGAAAGAGGACCACCTTAGGAACATTTCTCCCAAATTTGGTTCAAATTTGCCCTATGGTTTCCGAGGAAATGTCTTTTAAAAATTGCTCTCTATTTCTATATAAACTCCATCTCCCTGGGGCTCTGCCCCTGGGGACCCGAGATAAATTTTAGCAAATTTAAAAGAGGGTCATTGTACTGATGTTGCATGCAAACTATTAAGGTTCTACACCTTCTGGTTTAAGAGGAGAAAATTTTTAAAGATCATTTTAAGATTTTCATTTTGTTGCCATGGCAACCAGAGTTTTCAACATATTCAAATCCTTTTAGCTATTTTTATACAGGGCCACATAAGGAACTTTCAGCCAAATTTGGTTAATATCAGCCCAGTTGTTTGGGTGGCGATTTTGTTAAAAGAAATTGTTGTTGGATGTTGCATGAAGGAAAGACGATGGACATTAGGTGATCACAAAAGCTCGTTGAGCTAAAAAAAATGTAGTCACTGAAATCCACGAAATAGATTCAGAGAAGAGATTCAAACTCTGCATGATTCTAAATTTGTCAATACAAGTCATTTAAAATTCATTCACTAAGTTTGATTCAAGTGCATTAAAAACAAAAAGCAGAGATCTATAGAGCATGTAAAGCTTTAACATCACCTTTGTTGCATGCTATAGATAAAGAAAATAGAATAGTGTAAATAGGAAATGTTGGCCTTTTTATGTTTGAAGGGAGACATTCCTGCAGAAATTTTATATCTGTTTCGGAAGCATTTATATCCCCGACTTTCTTTTCGTATAGAAATATCTATTCCAGCAATAAAAGGTGTGTTTTCATAAAAAAAATTTTTTTCAAGGACTCTGATATAGGGTCACACAAGATCATTTCTGGACAATTTGGTTGTAGTACATTATGAGAAAAGATGTTTAAACATTTCACTATATACCATACAGAGAAATAGCCCTGCTCTTGAAAGCTACTGTTTTCATCTGATTAATATTTTTTTCAAGGAATCTGATGAAGGGTACCCAAGGACCATTTATGTTAAATTTGGTTAAAACCCATTTTAATCGAATCAAAATTCTATGAGGGAATCTGACAAAAAGTCACCCAAGGATTTGTGTGTTTATTTGAAAGAGGTTTTATGCTGCTTTTAACAATTTTCAGTCATGTCGCGGCGGCTGGGGAACCCAACAATGAATTCCTGTTATATCTCACACAAGTCCAACCACTACAGCTTTTCCTAGCCTCCAGCTGCTATCCCATTTAGGTTTATGATTATCCACCCATTAGTGAGAGACATAAGTCAGAAAGGATAAATGCCACCGCCAGGAATCAAACCCATGATTGAAGATTGGGAGTCTGATGTGCTACCGACTGGGCTCAGATGGGCAGCCTCAGTTACAGTTAAGAAAAAAAAAATAACCATGGGCTTTAGGTTGAAGTCAAAAACTATCCAAGGTCACAAAATAGGGTTAGGCATATTTCAAACAGTCTTAATTGAACTATTGGAGACAAATCACTTCAGCAATCAAAATTTCGAGCTGAGGGCTTTCATCACTTCATACCTTGCTACTCCTGGTCTCTGTCTACGTGGCAAAGGTAGACCAGGGCCTCGTCTGCGTCGGAGACCATCTGTACTTGTACCTGTAGCTCCGCCTAAAGCCTCTGGCTCCATGGCTGGTGTAGTGTCTTCATCATCATCATCTTCTAACTGTCAATTTTAATACAAACTATCAATCATTTTTACTTATTTCATTGCGATTCAATTCTCTATTTTCATGTGCCGAAGAAAAGTTTCAGAGCAATAGCATAATTTTGTAGGTAAAGAGATAAAACAGAGATTTTTCAGTTGCACATAAAGCTTTATTCAACAATTGGAAAGTAAAAAAAGGGTAAAAATTCCATTA
Source organism: Fragum fragum (assembly GCA_946902895.1). Taxonomy (NCBI): domain Eukaryota; kingdom Metazoa; phylum Mollusca; class Bivalvia; order Cardiida; family Cardiidae; genus Fragum; species Fragum fragum. The sequence goes on from OX336380.1 coordinate 15,466,280, forward strand.
CAATGAATTTCAGAGTAGCAAATCTTTGCCTAGGGGATGAAATGATGGTCACACAGGCAAGTGCAAAGATTGAGAACAATAGCATTTGTTAACCCAGGTCATGCTGAATCCGGAATATGGGAGGAGGTAAAGACAAAGATCAGCCTGCACATATGTGTGGTCTTATCTTAGTCAGAGTAGGTCATAAAATAAATAAGAAATGAAGCCACACTTAGTGCATCAAGTGATGTTGTTCCATTGAATTGAATGCTATTTTGTATAGGTTTTTATTCAGCATGAAAAGTGTTATAGCAGAGATATGAGAAATTGTGGAACCCACTCCAACACAATTCCACTTTTTCATACCACTTAAGGAAAAACATCAGAAATCATTGTGTAGAATGAAGAAATTTCTTGTTTCAAGTATTTTCTTCAATGTCCACAATGTTTACTACACATAATCACAAGGATTTTTCATATTTCACTTACTTTAAATCATCATCTGCAGCTTCTTTCAAATTTAACATGTCTAAAATTTTATTGTGCCGGACCACTTTTTGATGCCCCTCAAGAAAAGCATTTGGGAAAACATTCCAACAATGTTTTATATCAAGAGAGTTCAAAAATCCAAAATTTCACAAACTTTAAATTGTTGTCTTCAACTCCTTTCAATTTGAACCAGTCTAAAACTTTGTTGTTTGGGAATGGGTTATTGTCCACACAGATCAGTAAAATTAAAGCAAAATTCTAAACTATTTTATACAAAATCCAGCACAAAAACACATCTGAAAAGACAGGCTAATTTCAGTAATTCTAAAAATACTCCTTTACAGGTAGAATAATTTGATGTTCCTGCCATGCTGACATAACCAGAATTATCACTTGATCATACTGTCATAAAAAACGTTCTTATAGCAGAATGCAGTGTCAATATAAGTCAGTGAGCAGAGCCGACATCCATCATTTGGGGAACCCATCACTGAAATGTCATCAGGGCTCGTCCTAGCATTTGGAATTGAGGAGTGATCGACTCTTTGACCATGAATTTCTTGAGGTCAAAACTGTTTTTGAAGGGATCAAAACAACAAAAAGAGTGAATCATGGTCATGAATTTAAAGGTCTAAGTTCAAACTGACCATTTCTTGTAAAGATAGCTAATATTTTTATACAATTTTTAATAGAACATTGAAAAATTGAGGGATAAAACCCTGTTTTTACCCTTAGAATTTCTTCCTAATGGGTCATTTTGACCCCTTAGGGAGAAACTTCTATGGGTCAAAATAGGACATTTGCAGATTTTTGAGGGTCAAAACCGTAGTTCACACTTCAAACACAAGCTTTAGTCATGAAAATTCAACATGCAAAGTTTCTTATGAAATAAGCATATGGGTGCCCTACATCAAAAATAGCATCTTATTTAGAAACAGCAATCGATAAGAAATGTAACAAAAGTTACAAAGTTCAAGGGACAATAATCCCATAGATGATTGTTGAAGTGCTAGGAACAATTAATATCCAAATTTTCTCCTGCACACATATTTTGTATGTAGCAGTGTCATATACTTTATAGCATTTTTTGTATGCCTAAATGATCAATAATACAGCAAAAACTTAAAAAAAATGATGGGAGATAATTCTGAAACCAATTAAGTCATTAAATGCACATACAACTTCAAATTGACAGAAACATCCAAAGTTAATTTGTATTTATAGTATGCAAAAGTATTTTTATGGCCAGTATAGTTGGTTGGCTAACTAACCATTGCAACTACTGCTTGAATAAGCTGAAGTTACAATGTTTAAGTCGCCAAACCAACAAAAAATGTTAAAAAAATGGCGGCCAATTTTGGAGATAAAAACTCATTTCTAGTCTCAATGAAATAATTCATTTAAGAGATGAAGAGAATATTTTTTGTTTTCATGGAGGTATGAACCGAAAAAACTAATCACACTGTATGAATACATGAAGCGGATTCATACATAAGTGTGATTAGGTTTTTCGGTTCATACCACCATGAAAACAAAAAATATACTCCTTTTTTTCTTATAATTTAATAACATCGAGCAAAAAGAGGAGAAACTTCACAAATTTTGATACTTTTTCTATGGGACTATTTTGTGTGGAATCATACAAAATTACTGCATGCTCAAAATTTTGTTCAAGGAGTTATGAATAATTTCTTTTGACCAATCAGAAAGCCCGTTTTTGATAGACAAAACAAAAAATTAAATAATATTTGATTGACAGCCATGATTGGTCAATTAGCTTAGCAACTAGTAGGTTCATGACGTTTCTAATTTAATGTGATCCACTTCTCCTGAAAGTCTCACAACTTCTCCCTATTTTGAAAAACCTCTCCCAATTCTCAGACTGTGGAGAAGTCACTTCTCCCCAAATTCTGAGAGTCTGCAGAGCTCTGATTGGCTGAATTTTTTTATTGGTTTGGCAACTTAGATGTCATAACTTCAGCTCATTCAATCGGTAGTTTTGTAATTTAAGTAACCAACTGACAATTTTACTTTTGGCTACATTTTACTTGTCAATAATTTTTCAAACAAGAGGACCATGATGGTCCTATATCTCTCCCCTGAGTATGATGGCTCAAGGCTTTAAGATATGATATACAAAATATCAAAGCTCTACACCTAATCATTTTGGAGAAGAAGATTTTTTAAACATTTTCTCCTTTTGTCCTAGGTATAGTGAAGATCCAACCATATTGAGCTAATTACATTCTTTGAAGTACTTAAGTAGAGGGTCAATAGGCATTAATACTTACCAATTATCAAAGCTCTAGGCCTAATGGTTTAGAATGAGACCATTTTCAATGATATCCTTCTTTATTCCTTTCTAGGATTGACCAGAAAAGGGCTTATTTTCAGAATACAGTAATTCTATGAAGTACTTTAGTACAGGGTCAATAGGTATTATTACACACCAAATATTAAAGCCCTTGGCCTTATGGTTTGGGAGAAGAAGATTTTTAAAGATTTCCTTCTTTATTTCTATGTAAAATCAGGAATCAAAGATATTTCAAAGATTTCAAGATATGTTAATTCTTTTAAGTATTTTGGTAGAGGGTCAAAAAATGATGATTTGTACCAAATATCAAAGCTCTAGGCCTTATTGCTAAGGAGGAGAAGATTTTTAAAGTTTTTTCACTCCGTTGCCATGGCAACCGAAGTTCCTTATGGATTTCAATTCTTTGAAGTATTTTGAAAGAGAATGGCATTAAAATCATTTCTGTGAAGTTTGGTTGAAATTGTGTGGTTAGTTTAGGAGGAGAAGATTTTTTTGTTATTGTGAACGGACAGCAGACTGATTGATAGACATACGGATGCCAGACAATGACGTGGTCAGGTGAGCTAAAAGTAACGGTGTTAAATATCTTAGTCCAGCTTCCTGTTGGAGCTCAGTGGGCGTAGCCAGTAATCAGTCAATTCCAGAATCTCTTGGACTTTAACCCATTCCCATACCATGATGCTTTTTGGTGCCCCTCCAGAAAATCAATTGGACAAACATGTAACAAGCAATTTCTTCATTTTACACCAAGTTTTCTTCCAAGAAGGTTGAAACAAATCTAAAATTTTATAAATCTTAAATTGACTTCTGCAATTCCTTTCAATTTGGACAGTCTACAATTGACTGATGCAGTAATTGGTGAACTTGAAATAACCATAAAATGCTATATTATTGGTAAGAATTTCAGCTGTCCTGTTCAGACTGCTACAATTAGTACAAAAATCATATCATCTTATACAAAGAGTAATTACCTCTGAAGCTTGTGGCTGCATATTGAAAAGTGTTCTGAACAACTGTTGTATAGGTGTAGCACTTTGTGGACGGCCCCCAGGACCACTTGTCAAATTGGGTGGAGGAATTCTCAAGGGCTGAAATGAGTATTGATTCTAAATCTTGAATATTCTAATCTTTAGTTTTGTCATCGAAAACGAGCGTTCTAGTTGGCCCCCCCAAAAAAATTAATAACTCCATGAACAAAATCTGAGCACACAGCTTTTTTGTATGCTTCCAAACAAAATAGTTCCATACAAAAAGTATCAAAATTTGTAGAATATTTGCTTTTTGTGCGATCTTATAAAATTATAAGAAATAAGAGAATATTTTTTGTTTTCATGGAGGTATGAAACGAAAATTCTAATCACACTTATTTATGAATCTACTTCGTGTATTCATACAGTGTGATAAGTTTTTTCTTTCATAACTCCATGAAAACAAAAAATATTCTTTTCATCTCTTAAGTGTTTTTAACAAAAAAATTCATGAGAAGAAGAAGGCTATTGGCTCTAAGGCACTCACCTGAGTCAATGACTATAGAAGTAGAATAGCACAAAAGACCTTATTTTGCTCTAGCAACACCTGTTACCAAAGTCTTGTCTAATTAAAATTAACTTGTTAGAATTTTCAATCAAGACATGTAAAACAGAAGTAGCAAGGAAGGATTTTATAAGTCCAACTTAAAGGAAGGTGCAGGCAACAATTCCAAGTTGTTGGAATTTACTCTTTTTTATCTTTCAGGGTAAAAAACATTGTGGATAATGAAGAAATTGCTTGTGCCAGGCAATTTCTTAATTTTTCACAATATTTTCCACAGTGATTTCTTGAGGGCAGATTGTGTGGTGAAGGGTTAAAAATTATATTAAAACCTAGACTCTCACCCTAATTTTACTCTGCTCCTCCTCATGAAGCCTGCGCGCCAAAGCTGCATCGGACTCCTCCTGTTCGTTATACAATTGCTCTTGTAGCATGCGTGCCATCTCTTCATCTTGAGATGTGTCAACACTATTTACACTATCATTCTGTGCCTGAAAAAGCATAAAATTAGAAGCAAATGACAGATCAATAACCACATACTGACCTCCATCAAGGCAGTTCAACTTAGATGTTGGCCATCAGGTGGTATAAGTGCTTTATCCCAGGTTCGAGCCTCACCGTCACCTGGGTGTGTTCATGGGTAAGACCCTTTATAGCCAGCCCAAGTCTACCCAGCTGTAAAAAAGAGTAGCATAAGATTGGGGCCTACTCCTCTACTTCAGGGCCATGAAAACAACTGAATTGTGAGTGGTCAAGAGCAACTCTATCAGCTTTCATTACGCTGAAATAAATAAATATAAACTAACTTAGATATCAAACAACACAATAAAACAAATAAACAAAAAGTAAATCTCTGGATAGTGATCTAAACATCATAACTGAAGCTTGAATAAGCAGTAGTTACAATATTTAAGCTGTAAAGCAAACTTAAAATATTTACCATAAATGATAGAGGTCAACAATCACTATGAATTTAAATGAATGATTTGATTGGTCTTTTTTTTCATTTTAATTTATTGACAGTTTTGATCCTCAATAGGCAGATCAAGAATGACAATCAAAGAAGCAACTGACCAATCAAATCATTCATTTTAGACCAGATGTGACATTTTTTCAGATGGACAATTCTAACACTCTTTGTTTATTGGGATACAAAACAATGTGGATAATGAAGAAAAAAGCATAATTGTGTGGGAATTGGTTAACATATCACAAAACAATAAAATTTCTTACTGGTCTGAATTGAAAGAAGTCAGGACGCCAATTTCAAGGTGATGAAACTTAAAAAATATTTGTCATTGTCATTAGACAGTGTGTTTTCCCAAATATTTTTCTTGAAACACATAAAAATGTAGGATCCGTGGAAATGGGTTAAGGCTTAAATTCTACATTTACCTCCTTCTTATTTGTTTCTGACTTGTTTTCTTTTGGAGTTGAATTAGATCGACGACCAGCAGGTTTGCTTGTTGGCTGTTTTGGCTTCACTACCGGCTGTTTTGACATTATGACTGTGGCTCAAGTTGGTGTTTTAATAACTTCTTTTGTTATCTAATCTAGATCTACACATTTCTGTCAGACCGAGGCTTCAAGGGTCACATTTTCTGCAAAACAATTATTTTAAGATCACATCAACCCTTGTCAGGCTGAATATAACCCTGTTTAGAAATGCACTAAAATCAAAGCACTGAAATTTCCGGGGGAACTAGTTGAAGTCAATAACTTGTTTGAAAACTGATTTTATAAACAATTGTGGGTTGAAAGGGGTAAGCAAATGGTGTAGACTAAGATCAGATGTGCATGCTTCAGAGCTTGAAAATTCCTAAAAATTCTACTAGTCCAGTACAACGAGAAAATAAAGTTACAACAATTTCTGAATCCAAATCTTTCAAATTCCACTCATCTTGCATATATAGACAAAGAAGGAAATCAAAGGACTGAAAGTCCTGAAAGCGGTTATGCTGGCTTATCATTAACCCCGCTCTATAACGATGTCTACATGCCACCCATGCATCATCATGTAAAGAGTCAGTAATGGCACGAAGGTGCATTTTTAACCAAGTTTTCTTTTTACTGAACATATATTTTACTGCATAACCCATTCCAACACAATACAAATTTAGACCAGTCCAAGTTGAAAGAAGTTGCTGATGAACATTTTAAGTTGCTGAAATTTTTAAAATCATAGTCTTATGGGGTAGAAAACATGCTGGACAATGAAGAAATTGCTTGTAACAAGCAATTTCTTCATTTTCCATCATTTTTTCCAAAGCATTCGTAATCAAGGGCGTTTAAAAGCATCAGAGTGTGGGAAAGGGATAACAAATCCCCAAAAAATAATTCAAAGCAGTATGACTCCTTAGCAATAGAGCATTGAAACACAAACAGGACCAACAACATAATTCTAACAAAAATTCATCTAGGGTTACCCCCACTTATAGTGACTGTTTCTCTTTTTATACTAAAAATACACCTTTATTCAAAATAGCTATAAATACCTTCAGAAAACGTGATATTACAAGATGTGGAAGATTTTGTACAATGGCAACAACGACGAGAAAAGGTATTAAGAAGGGCAACAGGAGAAACAAAGCAAGTAAAAAATAACAGAAGATATTCAGAGTTTGTTTACATGTATTCACTTTACTCCACTGACCTAAATTCTATCTTGAAACGCGAGTAAAATATTTCTCTCATTTAGAATTCATTAGACAATTGTTACTGATATATCAAGATTCTCGAGGTCCTTGTTATTCACGACAAAAAACAGGCTGTTAACATTCAGCAAGTAAGGTATTTTCTTAATTAGCAATGAGAAACAAAATGGAGGCAACTATGTAGATTTTCACTTCAAGCTTATGAGCTTGCGTAGAAATGCATGAAAACTTGTTTCTGTTTTGATCGATTTGAAATACAGGCATATGCAAAACCTCTAGATATTATGCAAGGCAAACAGACAAGTAAAATTTTCAAGCCCTGGACGGATGCAGACCTTTGTCTATACCTCCTGCCCAAACAGGTTCAGCATGTTAATAGTCTATTTCATACAGAACAAATTGAAACCACTGCCAAATTTCCATTGTCACAAGAAATTTCGAATTCTCCTATCACTTTTTCTCAAAATCATACTTTAACAGACTTCAAGTCATGGTAATTTATACATTACCTTACTATGAAATTTAAAACTTAAACAATTTGAAAAGCATTGCAGAAGAAAATTCAATTTGATAATTATGCAGAAGCTAAATTTTCTGCGCCATTTTTGTGCCTATATTCAAATAAACAGTTATAAGAGATATCCCAATACCCTCTCCATTAACCCATTAACAAACAACAGAATTATTCACAGGTACAAATTGCAGATGATAACAATGTTAACAATGTTTCCAAAACTTTTTTCGGGGGGAGGGGGGGGGTTAAAAAGCGGGGTTGTGTGGGAAAGGGTTAAATAAAGAGAGCTCAGTCAATATAAAACGGTTGGAGAAACTTACAATAATATGATTATCATTTAGAGGCTCAATCATTGATCAGACTAATGGATTATTCTCTATCCGGGTTTTGACTTTTTTCGACTGGTCGAGAAACCACGACCCGAAAACAACATTGGCCCGAAACCCAGATAGACGGTAATTGGACTTGAACTTGGGTGACAAAATAATTGATTTATTAACTAATTATCAATTGTTAATTTTTAGAAATATGAAAACCTTCAGATAAATTCCCAGAAACTAGCAACAATTGAATCGAATGTCAACAAAATATCCCGGAAGCGGAAACCACAAATTGTTATCTGTTTCTCCACATTGGTTGATCAGCAGGGTACCAAGCATAATCATGGCGTCATCGTCCAAAGCCGTCGTCTACTGCACGAAATTAGCACCATTTAAGGGAACTGAAGAATTGGATGAGTTGATTGGTACATTGTCTATTTGCTAACTTCTTGTTTATATATTGGTAACCAACAAGGTAGCTTTAATTCATAAGGAAACCGGGCATTTTAGCATTTGTCCTCTCGTCCCCTTTTTACTTCGCAGTATTTCTGTGGATGATCCAGTTTCTGATACCAGTTATCGATATTATGCATTGTGATATTGGTCTGCTAAATTTTGTCGTTTTTTTTTAAAGTGTATGCTTCTCAAAAATAGGTATGAAAAGGCTACCAATGAACTCGTACCCTAGTCATCTCATACCCAATTTGGTCAACGTTAGGTGCGATATGGCAGCCCCTTTTCTGATTTCCACTGGCGAGGGCTATGATTCCCCCCTTCTTTGCACTTTGTTGCAAATCCTAATATTGTATGTTATGCAATAAGCGACTCCTTATTGATAAATTCCTAACATACGTTAATATTATGGGTAAATTCTATCAAATAATTAGAATAACAATTGTATCAATCATTTAACCATTACCAGATGGCAAAATCTTAGACTAGTCCAAATTGAAGGTAGTTGCAGACAACAAATCAAAAGTTATGAAATGTTGGATTTTCTTTTACTCTTGGGGTAGAAAACGTTGTTGATAATGAAGAAAATGCTTGTAACAAGCTATTTCTTCATTTTCCTTAATGTTTTCCAAAGCTATTTTCTTTGGGGGCGTCTAAAAGCATCAATGAGTGGGAATGGGTTAATACCGTTTCTTTTCAGTTTATAATTATTTTCCCTAGTTTGACAATTGGTTGGTATGATAACATCACATTGTTTACTACTGTCATGCTGTCAAAACAGGTGCTCGTATTAAATCATAGAGCAGGTGAATGAAATACCAACCCCCTGTATTATCGACACCACCCCGAAACTACTTCTATCATACATTCTTTTTAACTTGCTGCCATATTACCTGATTATTTTGATGAAGCGCACCATAGTGACGTCATCAGTCTTTTCTTTCTGCCATTTATCAAAGTTGAAGATCACCTAGAAGTATTCTGTTACAAATCATACCAATCCAGTCAATGTAGGCAGGGTTTTCGTATGAACAGAGACCTCGGGTTTTGACGCACAGAAATTCAAAGAGAAGCAATTATGATGCTCAATAATTGCCACTTTGTGTCATATTGAGGCTGGATAATTTGCAGCCATGATTGTGTTAAGGGTCATAATAAGTGTGCCAAATTATCAGAAAATGGTTAATTGATTGTGAAAATATACACAATCATCATGTATAGCACCTAGCTTGATTGGTTACTTTGATGGGTATGGATCGGCGATCATAATTCACAGGTACTTGACACCTTTGAAATTAATGTTCAAACCTTTTTTCAGAGGTCTAATCCTACTTGAATTTTCTTATTTGTAAGTACCTTTATCAAAAATCTCACAAAATATAATCAAAGAATCATTTGAAAATATGTTTTTTTGTCTACAGTTATTTTTTTTCTAAATTACATCGGGGGGAATTGCATTTTGACTCTTTGGATTTCAATTTTGACTCTTGGAAAATTTTGGCCCAAGGGTCAATGACTCTTGACCTTTAGGTACTAGTGAAAACACTGGGTAGGTGCCATATTCACAAACCACTTTTAGTATTAAATTTATACACGATCCTTAGTGTTATAGGAACAATCTGAATTAAAATAGTTTCTCTAGACACTGTTTCAAAGTATATTTTGCTTAGATTTCCATTTTACAATAAGGTTGATAATAAATGACATTTTTCTGCTTGGGGATATTAATATCGACCCCTGCAATTTTGAAGTTAGATTACTTTTCTCTCCTGTTCTTTTAAGATAAACTATGTCTAATCAGGTCAACTTGGGAAAGAAAAATTGGGGTACAGTACAAACCTGAGTCAATGGTAATGGCAAACAAGCAGTAAAATCAGGTATGGCAAAGAAAGCTGCAGCCAGAATCTACCAAGTACCAAAATTAACATTACTTGACAAGCTTGCTGGAAGGGTACCTGAGGCTCCAACCAAACCAGGTGTAAAACCAAAAATTAACAAAGCTGAAGAAGCCGTCATTGTAAATTATTCAAAGCTAATGTGTGAAATTGGCTATCCTTTAACATCTAAGGAACTAAGAACTGAAGTTAAAAGGATACTAGACATAGATCAGCGTCACACTCCTTTCCAAAATAATATGCCAGGTCGTCAGTGGATGTCATCTTTTATCCACAGTCATCCAGAGATGTCATTCCGAACTCCTGCAGGTCTTGGCCTTGAGAGACCTGCAATTACCTATTAAATGATTGCTGGTTGGTATGAAGGGCTTTTCAAATATCTCAGATCTGTAGTAAATGATTTTGAAATGACCCACAACACATTTTTAACCCTTTCCTGGATAGACCCGGGATTTTACGTCACTGTGATTTTATACTTGAGAAAACATTGTGGAAAAAGGAGAAATTGCTTATAATAAACAATTTCTCCTTTTCCCATAGTGTTTTCTACCACATAGGGTGGTTTTATTTGGAATTGCACCCAATTTTCATTGTCGTCTGCATCATCTTTCAATTTGGACCAGTCTAAAATTTCAAGAACTAGGAAAGGGTTAATAGAGACGAGTCGGGTTTTCCACTCCCTGTCAAGGCTGGTCGTGTTTTAGCACAAACTGGTGCAAAATATGTATATCAAGTTGTACCAAGTTCCAAAACACAAATAACTGTAACGACATGTTTAAATGCATATGGTAATTATGTCACTCCAATGGTTCTATTTCCAGGCAAAAGAATGTGTAATGTAGGTTTGGAAGGCTACAAGGGTGACCTTTATGCTGTCACCAAGAATTATTTGATGGACACTGATGCATTCATAGATTTTCTCAAGCACCTTGTTGATTTTGTAAAGAAAAATGAAATTAAATTTCCAATTCTATTATTATCAAATTTTGTAGATGGTCACTCAACCCATTTGAGCCTACCTGCTGCTGAATTTTGCAGTGCAAATAATGTTATCTTATACTGTCTGTTGCCCAATGCTACTCATATTCTTCAAGCATGTAATGCTGGCTCATTTTCTCCAATGAAGTCTGCATGGCACAAAACTGTAAAGGAATGGCAAATATTGGATAGACTCTTACAAAAAAAAGTTTTGGGCCTTGTTCCAAACAGTATAGGATCAGGTTACAACTATGGAAAATGCATGCAATGGCTTCCGTAGGGCTGGTCTTTTTCCACTAACACCCTTTCGAATTGACAAATCTAAACTTTCCCCTTCCAGAATGGTGTCCAAAGCTACTGCATCTGCTAGCCAATGTGTAAAGTCTTCATTAGATGCTGTGGTGTCCGTGGTCGAGAGGTAGAGCGTCAGCTTCCAGATCAAGAGGTCCTGAGTTTGATGCCCGGGAGCGGCTATGGATCTTGGTTCTGTCATTGGCCCACACTTTTGGTGCGAGTACTGGTGTATTTTCCAGGAAGCAGAATCGAGAGGGTTTAATCTAAGTTGGAAGAACTTGTTTCCCAATCAATGTAAAATAAATAGGTTTAAACCAATACCTCTGATGAGATATCTTATGAGGAGGTTGATATAGAAGATAGTCAAGTCATGATAAATGTGGTTCAAGGGGTCCAGCCATCTGGTGATACCATAGTAGAGTCAGGAGGTACTAAAGTCCAGCACTCGATTGAAAGTCCATCTAATGAGGCACCTCTTAACCCATTCCCACACAATAAAATTTTACACTAACCCAAATTGAAAGAAACTGCAGACGACAATTTATAAGTTGGTGGAATTTTAAATTGTTTCGACTTTTTGGATAGAAAACATTGAGGATAATGAAGAAATTGCTTGATACAAGCAATTTCTTCATTTTCCACAATTTTTTATTAAACTTCTGTCTTAGGGGGTGCAAAAAGGAGGGCTTGTGTGGGAATGGGTTAAATCTGATTAAAACCAAAAAAGTCATACATTTACACGGATGGATCGTGATTATGTGTCACCTGCCTTTTCCCAGCTCTAAGTTCCTGAACCAAAGCAAAAGAAAAAGGTTGTGCAAATAAGGCAAAAACTACCAAAGGCTATTGCTGGTACAAAAACATTAGAAATGCTGTGTGAGAGAAAGGCATTTAAAAAAGCAGAACAAAAGGCCAAGGAAGAAATGAAGAAAGTGAGAGAACTGAAAAAACTAAAAAAAGCACAAGAAGCTGAAGAAGAAAAGAAGCAGCGTGAACTGAAAAAGAAAGAAAAGGAACAGAAAAGGTTTGAAGCAACCAAATCAAAGGGAAAAAAAGAAAGAGGAAAAGCAATATCTGATTCAGAAGATGACAAGATACCTGATATGGACTCTGACTCAGATGATTTTGATGTCTTAGATGATGAAGATCCATGCCCAAAGTGCCTTTTGAAATCGGGTACACTAGATTACTGGATTACCTGTGAAACTTGTGGTATCCAGTGGCACATAAAATGTGCCAAAAGACCCGAGTTCCTCTTGTTAGACAAGGAGGGGAGACAGGATAAAAAATTAGTTTGCAATGGTTGTCTGTGAATTATCAATCGACTGTTTAATGTTCAGAGTTAAATGGTTGATCCTCTACCATGCAATCCTGCATTTTGACGTGAAGAAAAAGAAAGACTGAACAAAAAATAGAAATTGATTAAAACGCTCCTCTTTGTACAATGTTTTCTATTTGACAAATAGTTTTCATTCATACACACTTTGAATTTCCCTTTAAATTTGGACCAGTCTAAAATTTGGTTGTTTGGTAGCCAGTTAAATCAAAATTCAATCCCACAATTGTCTTTTAAGCTTTGATCTACAATGCAGTTTATGATATCCAAAAAAGTTGAGAATTTGTTTGTAAGAAATATAAAGTGGGTCGATAATTGCAGAAGGTGTTGTTTAATGCAGAAGACGGTGATGCGAATTTTCAAGTTATACTGTACTTTCAAAATAAAAGTAGATACCCATAGGTCAATAATTGTAAACGTGAACAACAGTATCTTAGGTAATGCCTACAATTTCAGACAAAATCGAATTAGTGAAAAGCTGCCAAAAAGAGATCCTTAAAGGGTCGATAATGGATGCATTGTGCGAGTATCCTTTTTTACCCACCATTGATAAAATATATCTTCAAAGATACTGAATCTTCAATATTTTCCTTTTTCCTATCCAATTCAATCAACTGTTGAATTACTTTCAAAGAACTTTTTTCTTATTTTGCTAGCATAACTTTTTTGTTTCCAAAAATACTATGTCCTCCAAAAGCAGTTACCTTAATTTCATTTGATATCATTTTGGCAGGAAGCGCAAGATCTCGTGAGATCTTGCTGTCAAACAGCAAAAATGGCTGACATTTTATTCAAATGGCTGAAATTTTGGAATTTCTGATGGTGTAGCAAATTGAGACTTAAATGCATAAAAGATCCAACAAATGCATAAAATATATATGACTTTTTGCAGATTCATATTTATCTATATGGATAGATAAATGATTATGGTCCATTTTGGTACTCAACTTGTGTTTGTACTAATAACACATTTTCAAAAAAATTGACCACAAAGTGCTTGGATTGAATCACTCCGGGCACTGCAACAAAGAGCAAAGAAGGAGGGTATCCTAGCCCTCTCCAGCAGATTATCAGACAAAGGGGTACAACATTGCAGCTAGGTCAACATATACCCAAATTTTGATCAATACTTACCCAAAGTAAAAATTGTGAAGATTTTTCATATTTTACTATATATTTAGTTATATTTGAATGCTAGTTAAAGGATTCTTAGCAGTTAGCTGACATTTATCTTGCCTCCTATTCTTTTTAGTCTTTTTTCAGCATTTAATTTAACCCATTGTTGGGCCAACGATTGTTGGATAACACTGTTGGAAAGGAGAAGTTGCTCCCAATATACAACATCTTTTCAAAATCTTTCTATCCTATTTGGCTTTTGATTTTAGCTTACCTGAGCACAAAGTGCTCAAGTGAGCTATTGTGATCACCTTTTGTCTGGCGTCTGGTGGTCATGCATCTTCCATCAACAATTTCTTTGAACGACATCTCCTCCAAAACCACTGGGCAAATTTGAACCAAATTTGGCAGTGTTTTCCTTGGGTGGTCATTGTCTTTTCTTCATTGTCAATAATGTTTTCCAAACCTTTTTCTTGAGGGGTGTCAAAAAGCATCAATGTGTGGGTATGGGTTAATCAGTACATTCAGGCCTGCTAAGTGATACAGGTGCTCAAGCATGTCTAGTTTGCTTCCTCGCTACTTATTTGAGAGTCTCAGTTTCAGAAAACCTGCATTCTTAACCCTTTACTGTTCTTCAAAATTTTAGACCAGTCCAATTTGAAAGAAGTTGCAGGCAACAATTTAGAGTGAGTGAAATTCAAAAAGTTACAACCAGATAGGTTAGAAAACATTGTGGGAAAAGAAGAAATTGCTTGTGACAAGGATTGTACAGGAAAGAGTTAATCTATTACCACAATAACCCTTTCTGATGCCCTGAAAATATACCATGGTGGAAAACTTTATGGGAAAAAAGGAATTGCTTGTAACAAGCAGTTTCTCCTTTTCTTTCATTGTTTTCTACCCTATATGGTACTTACTTTCCAATTTTAGCACAATTTGAAATGCCTTCTGCATCTTCTTTCAGATTTTGTCTTTTTGTAATGGGTTAAGACTTGACTGTACTCTTGACTTTTCAGATACACTTGATGACTCCAAGATAAGTACAGAAGCACCATACATGCCAAAAGGAGGGGAGGTTTATATCTACGCCTGGGGTAAAGATAATGATGAGGCAAAGTGTAAGTATGATATTTTGACCCTTTTAAACCCATTAGCACTTGGCAAAATATAAGGCTTTTAGACTGGTCCAAATTCAAAGAAGTTGAAGATGAAAATTTTTGGTTGATGGAATTTTGGAAATTTTTGTCTTTCAGAGAATAAAATATAGTGCAAAATGATGATTTTCAAATTGTTTTCTAAAGCACCTTTTCTTTAGTAGCTGAAATGTAGGATAAGTTCAATTTTGATTTGATGATTCAAAAAGTAGGTCAGCTGTTAACAGTGTGAAAAGAAGGATGTCAATCAATTCTTCAAGAATTTTTATTAGGCTTGGTTTTTTTTTTCAGTGAGATTCAGGTTCGAGATGTCAAGGTCATAGGACCATACTGGTCCTCTTGTTTATTATGAGTTGATCTGCATGTTAATGACATCCCCAAAACTCTGTTTGGGGTTAGTTTAGTCGGTCTATTGGTCAGGTCCATCATTGTCAATCTATATGTTCATAGCTTTTTCTTGTTCTCTCATTTTATCATCAAATTACTGCATAGATTTTAATTTAACATGTTTTTTTTTTTTATTCTTGTTCAATCCCTTGGTTTTAGGTCCTTGTGTACTTTCTTGAAAAGATGAATTTGCCTGTTAGAATATTTTCTATCCTCTTGAATGATTATTTTTACCATAGAATCAAATTTGAATTGTTGTCTCCAAAACCTTTCAATTTGAAGGTCTAAGATTTTGCAATTCAGTAAAGAATTAAGCTTCAATTATATGCTCAATATCAAATTGATATGTGAATGTAATAATTCCATTATAGTCCAATTTCTTGTCATGTCTACTCATCTTTTTATAATTTGAAATTTAGTTTTGCCTATCAAAAATAAGTTCAGATTGGTCAAAAAAATTATTTATACCTCCATGAACAAAATTTTGAGCATGCAGCTATTTTATAAGCTTCTGCTCAAAATAGTCCCATGCAGAAAAGTATCAAATTTTCAAAATCTTTGCTTTTTGTGCTGAATGCTATTGAATTATAAGAAATGAAGAAAATGTTTTTTGTTTTCATGCACTCAATATTGAGCCACCTTGAAATATTGTCTGCAACTCCTTGTAATTTGGACTGGTAATTGGTTAACCCATTCCCACACACTGACACTTTTGGACCTCCCTCAGGATAAATAATTGGGTTCACACTGTGGAACATGAAGAAATTGTTTGTTACAAGCAATTTCTTCATTTTCCACATTGATTTCTACCCAGAAAGTTGAGAAATTGTTTAAATCCACTAACTGAAAATTGTTGTCTGCAACTACTTTCAATTTGGAACATTCTTAAATTTTGTCATCTGGTAAATTACTTTACAATTTTGCAGCATTATGGAGATGTGACCATCACAAATGGAGGCAGTATGGCGGGAGAGTCTTTCCGAGAAGCAACCCAAAATACTTTAAAGAATTCTCATCAATTATTCTCGATGATGGCACTTTTTCAAATTTGTTTCAACGCATCACTTATGCTCCTTTGAATCTCAATTACAACTTCATAATAATTCACTACATAGGTGATCACACTCTTTCAAAGATTCCATATCGGTATGTTCCAAGAATCAAAGAGGCAAGAAGAGCTCCTTTTGAAAACTTGAGGAAAGAATGTAAAACGCCGAAAAAACAAAAACTCCATTCAGAAAAGATCAAGTGTGCAACAGAAGTTAATACCAAAACAGTGAAATCAGAACCAATGAGTCCTGCAAATTGCCATTATCAACATCCACTATTGAGTTTATCAGACTCCACCAAATCAAGAGTTTTAGGTTGGCTAAATTTAAAAGGTCTTGGTCTTCATCTCGAAAGATTTATTCATCGTCTAACCATAATTCCTGTTACAGTTTGTATATGCGGGTCAGTAAGCATGACAGAAGAATTCACAAAAGTTTTGGAGCTTCGATCTTCAGAACCACAGATTCTTTGGTTTTGTAATTCTGTGAAAGTGGATGATTACCACGTTACTGCCCTGATGTTTCGACATTTGCTTTTAGACGGTTCTCCATTAATGCCATTATTGTTCGCTATTCATGATGAATCTTTCGAAAAGGCTGCATCTGAAATTCTTCTCCATGCAGTGAATCATGTACCACAACTCTCCAGACTGGAAATTCCGATAGTTTGTGAGCGAAACATTTCAAAATTTACCAGAGTACATTTGCCTCAAGCAAAGATTATTCACACATGGGGCCATATACGAGATGAGACAAAAAACTGGGCAAAGAAGAATGGATTCACAGATTCATCAGAGTTTACTAGTCAAATATCGGAATTCCTGGAAAGCAAAACCCCAGAAGAGTTTTACAATTTGTTTGATCATTACAAGGACTCTTGGCCAGACAATTGGATGACATTTTTTCAAGATGAATTTATGCCAGACATACAGAATAGCAGTGTCAGATGGGTTCTTGAAGAGATTGGAGTCTTCTCTTCTTTTACAGGTAAAATATTAGAATATGCCTGATATTTCTAACAATTTCACATTTGTATGAAGTGCAGACATAGAGAAGACTTGATGTCTGTAAAGTGCAATTAGAATATAGGGAATATTACCACAGTGTCTTTTTCTATGCGTTGTTATCGCGTTCGAGAATCGTGTGTAGGTATTTTTTATTGGATGAGACCGAGATAACAAATTGCTGAATAGCTCACAGATGGTATTTTTTGTATTTCCGTTTATTTATCATCGCTACCGTAGCACATGCCCATATGAGCGACGCCCCCAGAAGACGGTTAGTTGTTACGGGGGATAGTGCAAGGATACAGGACGAAACTACTGAGAGCCTCGCCTGGTTCTTTAACGTGCTCGATGGATAGCATCGTCACACGGGGCCTCGGTTTAACGTCTCATCCGAAAGACAATTAGTGAGTTAGTTGATATGGTCAGCCCAGGGCTCGAACCCGTGATCTTGAGGTTTGAAGTCAAGTGCTCTACCAACTGAGCTAATCAGGCTGACGCTCACAGATGGGCTCATAGGTAAACATGTAACTCAGAAATATTGTCATGTTGTCAAACAAACAAGTGCAGATTGAGCTGAGTCTTTACTTGATCCACATGTCAAGTTGTTGAAAATCTCACAGATGGGCTCATATGTATATGTGTAATTCAGATATGTTGTCATGTTGTCAAACAAACAAACACAGGTTTATTTGAATCTTTACAAAAAAGCTAACCAAATTTAGGTCTGCAAGTTTACTTTATCCTGTTTTATTGCTTAATATATTTTCAGACATTTCCTGGAATATTTGTATAATTTCACTGCATTTGTCTCAGCATCTCCTAATAGTATTGACTTGGGACTGGATGTGGAGGATCAGCTAGGAATTCCTTCAAAGGATTTTGATCAGATAAAAAATCTTGCCTTAATGAGCGGAGCTAATTTTCATATATGGTGAAAACTTTGAAAATCTTGTTTCAAGAAACCAGTTGATGTATTCAACCCATTCCCACACACTGGCGCTTTTTGAAGCCCCTCAAGAAAAGCAATTGGGAAAACATTGTGGAAAGTGAAGAAATTGCCTGTCATCTACCCAGAAAGTTGAAAAAATCTAAAATAATCCTTGAATTGTCGTCTGCAACTTCTTTCAATTTGGGCCAGTCTAAGATATTGTCATGTTGGAATTGGTTAAATAAAATTTCACAGGAACTTTTTTTGTGACCCTTAATTCGATTCCTACAAAGAAATTAGATACGACAAAAGTTATGGCTTTGATGAGGGGGATGGGGTATGGGGGTGGTGAGTAAAGTCCATATATGGAGCATAGTGGAACTTTGATAATCTTCCTCTCAAAAACCAGCTGATGGATTTTGACCAAAATTCTCCAGAATGATTATTGGTGACAATTGATCCTATTCATTCATAGAATTTTACTTGGTTAAAGAACATAGCTTTTATGGGCAGAGATAATGTCCAAATATGGTAAATAGTGAAAGGATGGTTTCAACTAAATTTCATAGGAATGATCTTTTGGTTATCCTTAATCAGATTTTTTGAAGAAATTATGTTAGTTTTAATAATGAAATTTTGTCCTCTTTAAATGGTATAAAGTAAGTTTAAAAAGATACCTTCTTTAACCCTTGTCATGCTGTATAGATTACCTTACTGAAATGCTGTCA
This sequence comes from Fragum fragum, assembly GCA_946902895.1. NCBI lineage: Eukaryota > Metazoa > Mollusca > Bivalvia > Cardiida > Cardiidae > Fragum > Fragum fragum. The sequence goes on from OX336380.1 coordinate 15,485,405, forward strand.
AATCAAAGGGCTGAAAGCGCTAATAGAACTTGTTCAAAATTCAATATTTCTTTTAAAAATCAACTTCATTAACAACTCTGGCAGGAAAAGTACATGCAGGAGGTGTAGACTAAGATCAGCCTGCACATAAGTGCAGACCGATCTTAGTCTACACCTCCTGACAAAACTGGAATATTCCGGGTTCAGCATAACAAGGGTTAAATAAGTTGCCTTGTTAAAGAAAATTGAATTCCATTAATGATAAGTAAATTGAAACCAATGGAGTCAATCTGGCACTCAAGCACCTCTAGTTTGACTGCCTCTAGAGTTGCTCCCAGTCTCACTGATATTCATATTTTGGTAGAAAAATCTCTATATTCTCTAGCTGTTATATCTCTGTTTCGCGATCAGTGACTGTTTGTGAGTCGTAATTTCAAGGAATGTAATGTATTTGATTGATATATCTGAATTTCAAACCCACACTTACTGACAGCCTGGGAGACAGGTTAGGTTGACACGAGCAATCCATAAATTGATAAACAGAAAAAGTTAAAACTAAAAAAAGTCTGTTGATTTCAAAGGATTGCAAGGGGAGGGATTGAAATGTTTATTGGAAACTTTGCAAGGATGTTTCTAGTAGCAATGCAAAGTGCAAGTTATATACAAGTCATATAATTTGTGAAATTGATGACCTAGCACATTTTATCCATTACCAGACGACAAAATTTTAGACTGGTCTAAATTGAAAGAAGTTGCAGCCAACAATTGTAAGGTTGCAATATTTCAAAGATCTTTGGTCTTTCTCGGTAGAAATCATTGTTGGTAATTAAGAAGCAATTTCTTCATTTTAAGGGCTTGAAAATTCCACTTATTTGCTCCCTTCTCTGTCTATATGAAGGATGAGTTGAATTTGTTGGAATGTTTGAATATGGAAATTAAAGTAACACTATATTTTCTGGTGAAGGACGAGTTAAAATTTTACGAATTTTCAATCCCGGTTTTCTGCAATGAGGGACATGAAAAAGTAGGATAATGTGAGAACAGATTAAGAAAAAAGCAGCATTGTGGAAATGTAATAACAATTAACCTATTCCAACTCAATCCCTCCTTTTTACGCCCCTCGAGAAAAAAGCTTTGGAAAACATTGAGGAAAATGAAGAAATTGCTTGTATCAAGCAATTTCTTCATTATCCACAATGTTTTCTATCCAAAAAGACGAAAAAATTCAAAATTCCATCAACTTGAAATTGTCGTCTGCAGCTTCTTTCAATTTGGACCAGTCTAAAATTCTGTTGTGTGGGAATGGGTTAATTCTCTTGTGAGGTTAAGTCAATTGACCAATCGCTGCTGTCAATGGAGGAATATAATTATTGACCAATCCATTCATTCATTCAGCTGGGTATTGAGATTTGAACTAAATTGGCTGCCATTTGTGTGAATTTTTTTTTATTGTTTTGGCGATTTAAACGTTGTAATTACAGCCTTTTCAAGCCGTAGTTGTGACATGTAGGTCGCCAACCAACCATTCTTCTTTCTTGTAACATGCTATTGGCCATAATTTATGCAAAACAACGCAGAACTTCCTGTCTGAGTTGATGGGCGGAGCCAAAGGAGTCAGTGGGCGGAGCCAGTGATTGGTCAATTAGAGCTAACCTGGTATACTTGTTATTTCAGGTGTTATATCCCAGGTATCTGGAGGCTACGAGACCGTGTTGGATGGGTTCAAATCTCTGGATTGCGTAACTGTTGACATGCTTGTCCTGGCTTTTAATTACCTTCACAATTACCTTATACGCCAGGCTCGGGTCGCTCAGTGCGGAGTGCCTTGTGCATTTAATGTTAAACGGGAATTCAAAGATGCTCTGAGGGAAGAAATAGAGATGACTGTTCCTGAAGTCTCAATTGTTCCAGAAAATATTGTTGAAACGATTCGGCATCAGTTCACAAATGTGGTGGCTGATCAGCCAGCACAAAGTACTGCAGGGGGATATATTGCACAGAAAATTGAGACAGAAACAATTTCTCACACAATAACAGAGCCAAATGAGATACTTTTGATCCAAGCTGCAGAAGGAGTAAGCCATGGACATGTGGTAGAGACAATTGAACTACCAGTTGATATTGAACAGATTTCACAACAGACTGGCCTTCAGAAATCTGTCATAGATTGAAAATTGTTTCATACATATCCAAGAAATACGGAAAGTAATTTATGAAAGATATTGATTGAATATGATGTCAAAATTATCCACAGTTCGGTTTAACAAATCACAAGACAGCAAAATTTTAGACTAGTCCAAATTAAAAGGAGTTGAATATTGCATTTTGAATGAAATTTAAGATTTTTCACCTCTGAGAGAAAACATTGTTTAAAATGAAGAATTTTCTAATTCCTAATTGTGTTTCGTGAGGGGCATCACAAAGCGTCATTGTATGAGATTGGGTTAAAAAAATTATTTATGAGTCAACCCTTTCCCTGTTTTTTGAAACTTTAGACTGGTCAAAATTGAAAGAGACTGAAGATGACAAAGAAAATTGGATCCATTTTGAAATGAAACCATCCGATGCGGTAGAAAATATGGGAAAAGTAGAAATTGCTTGTTACAAGAATTTTTTTTTTCAACCAAATTCAGGAAATTAAGGGGCTCAATTAACTCCTTAACAGATGACAAATTTGAGACCAGTCTAATTTTTTTAAAGAATTTCTAGAAGACAATTTAAAAATCTAAGTCTTCTGTGTAGAAAATTTTGGAAATAAAGAAACTGTTGTTACAAGCAATTTCTTTGTTTTTCACAATATTTTTGGACCTGTCTAAAATGTTGCCATTTGGTATGGTATAAGGAAGACCATTGATGAACCACACAATAATTTTGTTACCCATATGTTATATGGTAAGTATTATGTACATTACATCAGAAGTAAACAGAGCATTTCTTTTTTGTCATACACCTGTCGAAAGACGTATTATGGGATTGACCATGGCGCCCAGGCTGGCAGCGTCCAGTACTTTGTCAAGGGGTATAACTTTATGTCTGATTAACTTGAAACTTGACAATTGTATTCATTGCATGATTACGGAGTGCAGTGCATGAGAACCATAACTCTACTGTTCAAAATTTTTGGGTTATTGCCCTTTGTTGTTTTTCATACTTGAATTTTGTCCGAATCATATCTCTGATAGTATAATTCGTATGATCATGAAACTTAATGTGTGGATAGATCTCACCAAGGGGAAATGCAGTGTGCAAGAACCTCAACTCTACTATACTTATTTTTGAGTTGTTGCCCTTTGTTATTTTTCAGACTTGAATTTTGTATCTAGCACATCTCTGAAAGTATATTAGGCATGATCATGAAACTTTACGTGTGGATAGATTTTCACCAGGGGAAGTGCAGTGCACAGGAACCATAACTCCATATTTATTTTTAAGTTTTTGCTATTTGATGCTTTTTAGAGTTGAAATTTGTCCAAAATGTATTGCTGAAAGGTTAATAGCTTTGATCATGAAACTTCATGACGCTAATAACATGCAAGACAACCATAACTTTACCTTGTGGGTTATTTGCCTTTGTTATTTTTCAGACTTATATTTGAATCCGCTCCCCTAATTTACATCAAGCAGTATGATGGGCATATCTTGTGACAATTTGGCACCTTTTTAACTTCTTGTTGAATTAATTTAGCTAATTCATACTTAAAACATGATTTTAGTCCTCTTCAGTCAGTGCTTTCAGTACTTTATTTTAACCCATTCCCACTCATTGACACTTTGAGACGCCCACAAGGAAAAAAGCTTTGGAAAACATAGTGGAAAATTCATTTTCCATATTGTTTTCTACCCAGAGAGTTGAAAATATCCAAAATTTCATAAACTTTAAATTGTCGTCTGCAAGGTCTTTCATTTTGAGCCAGTCTAAAATGTTGCCATCTGGTAATTGGTCAAAGGCAAGTCTTTATAAAAAAAAACACAAGACCCAAAAACAGCTACATTGAAATATGCTTAGTTTGATAATGCTCAGCGGCATCACATATCCTTTCTGACATATGTCTCTAACAAATGGGTGGAAAATCGTAAACATAAGTGGGGATAGCAGCTTGAGGCTAGGAAAGGATGTAGTGGTAGTACTGGTGTGAGAAATACCAGGAATCCATTGTTAGGTGCTCCAGCTTCTGTAATATGACTGAAATACTGTTATAAGTGGCATTAAACCCCAATCAATTACTTTGATAATGTGAATTTTCAATAATAATCTGGGCAACTGTAGTTGAAAAGGAAATCAATAAAGAAATATGTTTAGGATTGCACATTTTTTGGGTATTAATGTTCAATTTAGAAATAATCTGTCTACTCCAAAACAGTGAAAATCTTAACCCTTTTCATAATGAATTATAAACCCAAAACAGAATTGTATCAAAGGAAAATAATCAATTGACTGAAAGACCCGGATGTACCAAATTATGGGTCAATATTTATATTGAGAATTTATCTTGTAACCAATTCTTGCTACAAAAGATAAGCAGGTGATGTGGACTAAGATCAGACTGCACTTATTTGCAAGCTGATCTACGTCTATACCTCCTGCCAAAGCAGGAATATTTCGGGTTTAGCATGACAAGGATTAAAATCACATTGACAAAATATCTTTGTTTCTTTCTATCGCTAACTGTAATATCTATTGTACATCTGTGTACTTTTAAGTATGGAAACAGGGTGGTAGCATGTCAGAGGCAAAAAATTGACTGAAACTGTCAATAGAAATCTACAAAAATACAACCAAATTGATAAGGATTGGCTTTTTTGTAAATTGTCAAAAGACAAAATATGCCAAATATAATTTTTACAGCTCACCTGAGCACAAAGTTTTCAAAGTAAGCTTTATTAGATCTATCTGTGTTTCCACAATGTTTTCCAAAGCTTTTTTCTCGAGGGGCGTAAAAAGGAGGGATTGAGTTGGAATGGGTTAACCCTACAGTCAAGCATAATATTAGTTCAAAAAGTAGGTCAATAGGTCAAATCTTAGAAACACTTTGTATGAACTCTTGAGGGCACATTTTTGTCTTGATATTTGACCAGAATTTGTGTCTTCATAACATTTTGGTCAAGTTCAATATTGGATAACATTCAATAAAATGTGAATCTTAGTAAAACTTTCTGTGCACTCTAAAGGGAATGGTTTTGTCTCAAATGTCTCAATGTTTGTTTGATATTGTGTCAAGAGGGGTCAAAAAGTCGGTCACTGAATCAATTGTTAAAAATATCTTATGTGCACTGTAGAGGCCACAACTTATGCTGAAATGGGTTGACGTTTGCTCTAATTGTTTGTCTTCTGAAAATCTCAATTAAGTTGGATATTTGGTCATGTTGGATCATAAGATATTGTCACAAGTCAAAGTCTTAGAAACACTGTGCGTGCATTGTAGATGTCACATTTCCGGTCAAAAAATCTTTATGATTAGCCAGAATGTTTGTCTAAGTGATATTTCAGACAAGATATACATCAGGTTCTGTTTTTTTTTAAAGTAGGTCATTAAGGCAAATATCAGAATACTTTGTATGCACTCCATTTGAGGCTAAAACACCTTGTTATTTGGTCAAAATGTTTGTCTCTTTGGAAGACTTGAATATTATTGGGGTTAAAAAAATGAGCTCTTTTGGGCCAATTGCAATCTTGTTAATCTAGAATCTCAATTGATTCAAGTCTCATTGCTAAAGTTTGTGTTATGTTTGTCACACCCACAAAGTCAAATCTATATGACCCATCAACCAATTAGTGTAATTGTATGTTAACTGCCAATCAGAACTGCAGTTAAATGGAAAAGTATTGGTCTTGTGTCAGCCTGGATTATATAATTTACACAATATATTCTATTAAAGCTTTGAGCAACAGTGTTTACGGCTTTGCCCTTAAATGTTTATTTCTGGACATAAATCAAGTAAATTTGTGTATTAATGAAGCTAGTTTCTCTTTTTAGCTCACCTGAGCACAACATGCTCAAGGTGAGCTTTTGTGATCACGTTTTGTGTGCCGTGCGTCTGAAGGCGTCGACAATTCTTTTAACATCTTCTTCTCAGTAACGACTGGGCAGATTTCAACCAAACTTGGCATGAATGTTCTTTGGGTGACCCTTCTCAAAACTTGTTGATTCACGCCCAAATATGGTCGTTGTAGGGCAGTTTTTGACTTTGAAATCTTTAAACATCTTCTCCTGGGTCAATTTCAACCAAACTTGGCGTGAAGTTTCCTTAGATGGCCCTTTTCAAAAGTTGTTTGCATATTTTCATTTCAGCCCAAATATGGGCGTGGAAGGGTGGGGCAGTTTTTGACTTTGATATCTTTAAACATCATCTCCTCAGTAACCATTTGGCCAATTTCAACCAAACTTGGCATGAAGGTTCCATGAGTGACCCTTTTCAAAAGTTCGCGAAATTTTGATTTGATTTACGTCTGAAGGCGTCACTAATTCTTTAAACATCTTCTCCTCAGTAACCATTGGGCAGATTTCAACCAAACTTGGCATGAATGTTCTTTGGGTGAGCCTTCTCAAAACTTGTTTATGAAATTTTGATTGACGCCCAAATATGGTCGTGGCAGGGCAGTTTTTGACTTTTAAATCTTTAAACATCTTTTCCTCAGTAACCATTGGGTCAATATCATTCAAACTTGGCATGAATGTTCCTCAGGTGACCCTTTTCAAAAGTTTTATGCAAAAATTTGATTTAAGCCCAATATTGGCGTGGAAGAGCGGAGCAGTTTTTGACTTTGGTATCTTTTAAACATCATCTCCTCAGTAACCATTTGGCCAATTTCAACCAAACTTGGCATGAATGTTCCTTGAGTGACCCTTTTCCTAAGTTGTTTGCTAAATTTTGATGTACACCCAAATATGGGCTTAGCAGGGCAGTTTTTGACTTTGAAATCTTTAAACATCTTTTCCTCAGTAACCATTGGGCCAATTCTAACCAAACTTGGCATGAATGTTCTTTGGGTGACCAGTCTCTAGAGTTGTTTGAGAAAATTTGATTGATGCCCAATTATGGGCGTTGCAGGGCGGGGCAGTTTTTGACTTTGAAATCTTTTAACATTTTCTCCTCTGTAAACATTTGGCCAATTTCAACCAAACTTGGCATAAATGTTCCTTGAGTGACTCTTTTCAAAAGTTGTTCGCGAAATTTTGATTTAAGCCAAAATATGGGCAGAAACTGACACAAAATAAAAAATCTAGAGCAGAATTATTCTTTTTGTTGCATTTTGCTACCATTGCACTCACAGATCTAACTATGACATCTTTCACCATCATTAGTAGATATGCCAATTTAAACTAATTCATGATAGCTGTAAGGTGAGGGTCATAGCTCATGTTTAAATTGGGCTTGTATGGAGCATATCTCCTACATTCAAGGATGAATTTCAAAATACTGTAAATTGGGTTTTATTAGCGAGGGTTTCATTTTAGCTAATATTCACGAGACAATGAGCTCGCAAATTCAAGAACAGCGCATAAATTGGACTTTTTGTCAAGAAAAATACGGAGAAGACCGAAGTAAGCCGTGAACCGACGAAGATCAAATAACAAAATATTTATCTTTTCGGCATCATCCCACTACAGTTCACAGGCGTAAAAAAGAATAAATCGGACGAATATTTAGCAATCCACAAAATTTTATAACATTCCAAATTAGCTCACTTTGTGTATTGAACAGAGCTATACAAACATAACAATGGAAAGTAGACTAGGTGATAAAATTCAAGGCGACGATAATTAGACAACAAAGAGCTAAAAAGTTGTAACTGACTCTTTGTTGGATACAGTCTTTGAACCTTTCAACAAATTGAAAACAGACGATGGGAAATAAATAAAGTAAAAATTGATTTAACACGTGATATAATTATCTCGCCTTTGACAGTTTGGTTAGACTATTATTGTATTCATCGATAGGTCTGTGCTTCAAGGTAAAACCATTATACATTAAACCTCTTTTTCATCTCTTTCCAAAACTAAACTAAACTTTGCATACATAATTTGCGATCGAACAACGATTTTAGAAGAGAAATCGTTATACTATGAGAATAGAGAAAGGGTAATTGTTCTTAAAACGAATTACTAGTTATTCTATTCATAGGTCGGTATCGAATCGAGATTTTAACGTATATTGATTTTGTCTTCGCCGGTGTATTCCCGGTGATAAATACGGAAATTACCAAAGTACCATACGGCTGCTCGCAAATTCATGAATTCGCTTATAAGTCTTCGGGCCCTGCTCACGCGAAAATAAGACGACGCGAAAATTACCTAATTTACAGTAACTTGGCACAAATATTCCATCATTAGCAGATGTCCCATTTGAAACAAGTGTTCAAATAGTTCCAATCAGAAAGTCATAGCTCAAGGTCAAACCTTCGAATTCAGACTATTCAGAGCATATCATTTATGGATAGATTTCAAAATGACCTTCCACAGTTGTTTTCCATCATAAATATATTATGTGCCATTTGAAACACAATATCAGATAGCTCCAAGATCAAGGTCACTGCTTTAGGTCAAATATTCAGCAGGCATGACATGTTTCCCCTGGACTACTTTTTAGTTTTCACAAACTTATTCACCCTTATCATGCTGAATATTATCCTGTTTTAAATTGCCCTTAAATCAAAGCACCGAAATCTCCATAGTTGCAGGTCAGTAATTTTTGAAGACTGATTTATAAACAATTCGGACCTGAAAGGGGCAAGCAGGTGGTGTAGACTAAGATCAGACTGCACATATGTGCAGACTGATCTTTGTCCATACCTCCTGCCCAAACAGTTCCGGGTTCAGCATACCAAAGGTTATTACTTCTACACCTTGGTTAGTAAATACCATGTTAACAGTTTGCAGTACCTGTAGCCTAGCATTTGCACTCAGTGGAGCTCCATATTCTTGAGGCATTTGGCAGTATTTGTAGGGGTATCTGTGAATTCTTTCCAGTTGAAAAATGGATTAAACCTCTCCTGTACAAACCAGGGATTTTACATCCCTGGGATTTTATATTTGGGAAAACACTGAAATATTTTCCATGATATAGGATGGTTTCATGTCAAATTACATCCAATTTCTTTGTCGTCTGCAACCTGTTTCAATTTGGACTAGTCTAAAATTTAAATAAGAAAGCCTATAACACATGGGTTACCACAGAAAAGTAATAGGTTTTTTTTCTAAACATTATGACCCTTATCTGGAGCTGTCTGTTGTATGAGGTAATTTAGCCCATCAAAACATTGATTACCAGATGGCAAAATTTTAGACTGGTCTAAATTGAAAGGAGTTACAGATGACAATTTAAAGTATATGAAATTTGAGATTTTTTTTCAACTTTCTAGGTAGAAAACATTGTGTAAAATGAAGAAATTGCTTGTAAGAAGCAATTTCTTCATTTTACAATGTTTTCTTAATTGCTTTTGTTGAGGGGTGTCCAAAAGTGTCATTGTGTTGGAATGGATTAAAACACTTTCCTGTATTTAGATGCATTGGATAAAAGTAGCTGTGGAAAAACATTGTTGCAAAAGGAAAAATTGATTGAGGCTTGAGAATCATCCTTTATTACTTTTCAACTTTTCATGATCATTAAAATGGTGTCTTCGACATATTTCAAATCGGGCAATCTAAATTGCTGTCATCTGATAATAGGTTAATTCATTCCCACACAACACTGCTCTTGGATGCTCCCCCGATAAATCTTTGGAAAAGATTGTGGAAAATGAAGATTTCGCTTTTATAAGCATTTTCTTCATTATCCATAATCTTGTCTGCCCCAATGGACAAAGAGTTTTAAAATTTCATCAACTAAAAATTGTTGTCTGCAACATCCGAAGTTTTGGACCAGTATAAAATTTACTGTCTTATAATGGGTCAATGGATCATGAATCTTTGTCAAGGACAAGTGCCTCTTTAGTCTTGATAAATGGGTTTGACCTAGCATGGTTTCTTGTCTATAGTTACTGTTTGACCCATTCCTACTTGACAAAGTTTTGGACTGGTCCATTTTCAAAGAAGTTGCAGACGACGGTTTTAAGTTGATGGAATTTTATTTTTTTATTTATTTTTTTTTTTGTCAATTTGGATAGATAACATTGTGTATAATAAGGAAATTGCTTGATAAAAGTAATTTCTTCATTTTCTATAATGCTTTCCAAAGCTTTTTTCTTGAGAGACATAAAAAGGAGAGATTGGATGTGAATGGGTTAACCCATGACCTAACAACAAATTGTAGACCGTCAAATTCAAGGTATGTTTGAAATGAAAAGTGTCATGAATGTAGGAAAACATTGTGACAACGGAAATAATAGCTATAGAAAAGATTTTTCTCCACTTGCTAAACTATTTTCCTTACCTTGCTCATTCCCACACAAGCCCACTTTTTGACACCCCTGAGAGCAGGTTCAGAAAATATTGTGGAAAATAAAAATTGCTTGTAACTAGGAATTTCATCATTTCAATGATATTTTGTACCCAAAAAGACAAAATGTTCTATAGAATAATAAGTTTTCTATTGGATCAATCCAAAATTTTGTTAATTTGGAATGAGTTGACCCATTCCCAAACAATTTCACTTTTAAATCTAAGGGCCCTCAAGAAAATAATTATTCAAAAACATGGTGAAAATGAAGAAACTGATTGTAACAAGCAATTTCTACATTGTCAAAAATATTTTCCAAAGTATTTTTATTAGGGGTATCAAAATGGGTTAACCCTTTCCAGTTTCTTAACATTTCAGCCTGATCCAAAATTAAAAGGCTACAGAAAACATGGACAGGTATAATATGGTACATACACATGTATCATGATATCATGACTGTGTCCTTCAGGATCTTAAGTAAATATTAGTGTATGGACTTGAATGATAAAATATGAAACCTAACTCTTTCACAATCGGTATCACTTTTTAAGGACAAAAGGAATTCACAAGGGGGAATAAAGAAAAATGGTTTCTATTTCCTCTATATCTTTGCTATATATCTGTTTCTACCTAACCCTTTCCTGTTAAACAAAATTTTAGACATGTCCAAATTCAAAGCCTTTGCAGACAAAACTTTAAAGCAGATTTAATTTGAAAAAAAAACCCATTTAGTAGGGTAGAAAATATTGTAGAAAAAGAAGAAATTGATTGTTACAAGCAATTTTTTCTTTTTCTACAATTTTTTCTCAATTATAAAGTCATAGGGATAGCAGAACGGGGATTGGACAGGAAAGGGTTAAACCAAATAAATGCATTGGACTGATCCAGATTGAAAGAAGTTTCAGACAACAATTCCAAGTTTATAACCTATGGAAAGCCTTGGTCCTTTTAGGTAGGAAACAATTTGAGAAATGAAAAAAATTGCTTGTTATCCAAATATTTAAACCAAGAAGTTTTAAAAAAGACTGAGTTTAATTTGTTCTCTGCAACATCTTTCAATTTGGACTGGTCTAAAATTTTGTTATGATTAACCCATGCCTACCTAATCCTGCTTTTTTACAGCCTGCAAGAAAAATCACCAGAAAAAATGGTCAAAAATGATAGGAATGGCATTCAATTATGAGAATAATTCTTTTAAAATCTTCTCTTAAACCACTGGGCCAGTTTGGGCCAAACTTGGTAGGAATTTTGGTAACCTTATTCAGTACTGGTTTGTGAAATTTTGATATGTGAAAAATTGGGGCAAGACAGGGTTGTTTTTTTCAGAAATAGTGAAATCCTACAAAGGTTCTTTAAAAATCTTTTTCCCCTAAACCACTTGGCTAATATGGACTAAACTGTGCAAAATTGTTTAATAGGTAACCCTTTTCCAAACTTTTAAGTTCACGAAATTTTGAATTATGAAAAAATCAGGGTTTGGCAGAGCAAGACTATTACACTTACAGAAATCATGAAATAATTCTTTGAAAATCTTCTTCTACATCAGTTGGCAAATTCAGACTGAACTTGAACGGAATGTTCCTCGGTAGACCCTTTTTACCAAACATATACTTGTTTGTGAAATTTTGATTCACCTAAAAGAAAAGCGGGGCAGGGCCAGGCTTATCAGAATTGAAGAAATCATGAAATAACTCTTTAAATTTAAAATCTTCTCCTAAACCACATGGCCGATTTGTACCAAACTTGGCAGAAATGATCTTCGGATGATCCTTTTCAAAGCTTGTTTGTGAAGATTTATAAAAATATTTGTGTAACAGGGCTGCATGGCTATCAGACCTATAGAGAAATCATGAAATAATTTTCAGGCGAGCACTTTAGGGTCATTTTGGTTCTCTTGTTTCATTGTCCAGAGAGTTTGGAAATTTATTCTACTTGCAATTGTTGTCTACAACTACTTTGAATTCAAGCCAGTCAAGAATTTTGTCTCTTGGTAATGGGTCAACCCATTCCCACACATTGACTCTTTTTGATGCATACCCCCCTTCCCCCCCCCCCTCCCTTAGAAAAGCAATTGGGAAAACATTGTATAAAATAAAGAAATGCTTGTAAAAAGCAATTTCTTCATTTTACATGATGTTTTCTATCCAGAAAGATGAAAAAAATCTATAATTTCATAAGCTTTAACCCATTCCAACCCAAGCCCTCCTTTTTACGCCCCTCAACGAAAAAGCTTTGGAAAACATTGTGGAAAATGAAGAAATTGCTTGGATCAAGCAATTTCTTCATTATCCACAATGTTTTCTATCCAAAAAGGCGAAAAAATTTAAAATTCCATCAACTTGAAATTGTCGTCTGCAGCGCCTTTCAATTTGGACCGGTCTAAAATTCCACTGTGTTGGAATGGGTTAAATTGTATTCTGTATCTCCTTTCATTTTGGACCAGTCTAAAATTTTGCTGTCTGGTAAAAGGTTAATACTTTGTCACATCGATTAGCATTTTTGACCATCTTGAGTGAATGTGATACAGGAGTGGATCATTATAATGAATCATTAGAGGAAACAACCCATTCCCACAACAAAATTTTAGACTGGTCCAAATTGAAAGAAGCTGAAGATGCAGACAACAATTTCAAGTTAACCCATTACCTCAGGGCAAACGTTTAGACTGGTTTGAATTGAAAGAAGTTGCAGACAACAATTTAATGCTAATGAAATCTTGTATTGATTAAACTGACTAGGTAGAAAACATTGTGTAAAATGAAGAAATTGCTTGATGCAAGCAGGGGTGTCAAAAGGGTCCATGTTTGGGAATGGGTTCATGGAATTTAAATTATCATCATCTCTTTGGATAGATAACATTGTGGACAATGAAGAAATTGCTTGATACAAGCAAGTTCTTCATTTTTATTCGCCTGAAGGGTCGTATTATGTTATGACCCCAGTTGACGGTCCGTCTGTCTGTCCGTTAGCAATTTTTTGTGTGCGCAACTCCTCCTAAACTATCCATGGGAATGAGCTGAAACGTGGCACAATTACTCCCTATGATGTCTAGTTGTGCATAAGACCTTTGAAATTCAAATCGCTCCAGTTATTCTTGAGTTATGTTGAATTATCTGCCCTTGAATTAAACAAAAATCACTATGTTTTGTGTGCGCAACTCCTCATAAACTATCTATAGGAATGAGCTTAAACTTGGCACAATTACTCCCTATGATGTCTAGTTGTGCATAAGACTTTTGAAATTCAAATCGCTCAAGTTATTCTTGAGTTATCTTGAATTATCTGCCCCTGAATTTAATGTAAATCACTATGTTTATTGTGTGCACATCTCATCCTACATTATTTATGGCAATGAGATGAAATTCCCCACTATTTCTTTCTATGATGTCTTGTTGTGCATAAAACATTTGAAATCCAAATCACTCCAGTCATTCTTGAGTTATCTTGAATTATCTACCCTTGAATTGAACGAAAAAACCATCTTATTTCTTGTGAGTACATTTTCTCCTACATTTTTTGAATGGGAATGAACTGAAACTTGCCATAATAACTCTGATGTCTAGTTGTGCTTAGGACTAAAATTTGTTTGATATGTCAAGTATTTCCTGAATTATCTGCCCTTTACTTAACAATATAGCTTAAAATTACAGTTTTATGTGTGTGTGTGTGTGCACAACTCGGTTGTCAACTCCTCCTACAAATTCTATTGGATTGAACTGAATCTTGCTACAATGCATCTCTGATATTTAGTTGAGCATAAGACTTCAGAAATTCAAAAAGCTTGGGTCTTTCTTGAATTATCTGCCCTTGAATTGATTGAATTCAAATATCAAGGTCATTTTGAGCGCTGAACCATTGTAATAGTTTATTTTTCAAGATCAGTTTTCAAGGTCATATGTTTATTGCTTATGGTGAGTACTTTCTGTTGAAGTTTGTTTCAAGGTCATTGGTCAAGGTCATTTTTTTATGTCTATTGTATTCAAATTGTAGATTTTTAACCATTGTACATAATGTTGAATGATAAGTTATTATAAAGCTGTCTTATTTCTCAAGTGTAAATAGTATTATTCAGGTGATAAGATCTTTCTATTAGCTATCATTCAAGCTCAGGTTACTGACAAGCCAAGGTTACCGACAAGCCCCTTCGGGCGTATTTGCGCCGCTCTGCGAAGCTCTTGTCTTGTTTCCCGATCCTGAGGTCCACAGATTTCACACAAAAACAGGATTATCAAGGGACTTATGTAAAACAAACATTTCAAAAAGAGATTGTGTGCACACAGGTTTTTGGATTTTTTGTAAGAATGACATTATTCAAAAAGTAGTTCTACATGCTGACTTCGTTACTGCTCCTAGATCTGTGGATACTTGACAGAACCCTCTTGCACTCCTGTTCATTCCCCATTCAACTCTGTTATGGGCTTAGTAAATAGCCCATGAAGATGTCATCATTTCGTCACATGACATCATACACCATGACTGATTTCAATTTACAATCTGTCGCATGAATATGAGGGTTTTTCCATTAGCTTTTCAAATGATTCTATACAAAAGTAGTTTGTTTGCCCATTCCTACATAGTTAAGTTTTAGACTGGTCCAAATCTAAAGAAGCTGCAGACGGCAATTTCAAGTTGATAGTATTTGCAAATGATTTTATACAAAAGTAGTTTGATAGACCATTCCTACATAGCAAAGTTTTAGACTGGTCCAAATCTAAAGAAGCTGCAGACAGCAATTTCAAGTTAATAGTATTTTGAAATTATTTGTCTTATGGATAGAAAATATTGTGGAAAATTAAGAATTTGTTGTCATGGCAACTGGAGCTTTAAAAGGATTTCAATTCTTTGGGTGAAATTGGCTCAAATGGATTAAATGTTGTTTTAAAAATCCTTTCTATAAAAGCTCTAACACTCTTCCCCCACCCCCCCCAGCTCCATCCCTGGGGACAAGAGGGTAATGATTTTAGCAATTGAGACAGAGGTCAATGTACTGATGCATCTAGCAAAATAATGAGGCTCTACGCCTGCTTGGTCAAGAGGAGATAAATTTTAAAAAAAAATAAAATTTCACTTTTGTTGCCATGGCTTTGTTGCCAGATTTTTCGACAGATTTCGATTCTTGTAACAAATTTTGAAGGGCACCACCTTAGGAACAATTCTGCCAAATCTAGTTGAAATTGTCCCAGTGGTTTGGAAGGAGATGTCGTTTTGTTTTTAAAATCCTTCTTTATTTCTATATCAGCTGAACCACCCATGGGGTTCGCCCCTTGGAAGCTAAAGGTGATGATTTTAGCAATTTTGATAGAGGTCAATGTACTGGTGCTTCATGCAAAATATCGAGGCTATATGCTTTCTGGGTCAAAAAGAGATCATTTCTTGATTTTTTTTTTTTTTTAAATTTCAGTTTTGTTGCCATTGAAACAGAGTTTTCAACAGATTTCAATTCTTTTATCAATTTTCCAAGGGCACCACCAAAGGAACATTTCTGCCCAATTTGGTTGAAATTGGCCAAACAATATGGGAAGAGATGTCCTTTTAAAATTGTTGACACACAACTGACAGGACAAGGCAGACACCAGACAGAAGAAGATCAAAATTCCTAACCATGAGCACTTTGTGCTCAGGTTAGCTAAAATAAATTGTTTTCTGCATCTTCTCTCAATTTGGATCAGTCTTAACTTTTGTCGTCTGGTAATGGGTTAACCCATTCCCACAAAATGACGCTTTTTGACACCCCTCAAGAGAGGCAAGTGGTAAAAATTGAGGAAAATGAAGAAATTGCTTGTGACAAGCAATTTCTTCATTTTCCACAATGTTTTCTACCCAGAAAGTTGAAAAAATTTAAAATTTCATAAACTTTAAAGTGTCTTCTGCAACTCCTTTCATTTTGGACTAGTCTAAACTTTTGGCGTATGGTAATAGGTAAAATGATCAAAAGAATAAACAATCATGGTTTAATTCATTGTATATTTATTGAATATTAAAAGGTTATACATCAAACAATGTAATTCATAATTCAAACCGAAAACAAAATATGAATTTATATAAATACTCATCCTTCTTAAAAAAAACATTATCATCATTTAAAAATTACGTAAAATGATTATACAAAACAAAATTTGGAGTAAAATGGATTAGTTTTAAAATAATGCTTGATTTTTTTAACTTCTAATAAAACTATAGTTACAAGGTTTAACATTAAAACCCTAATCATTCAGCTAAACTTGTTTCAATTATTGAAATTCATTGTGTCTCATAACCTATATATAAATGAATCAAGGCTACAAAAGTGTTGTACTCATTAAAGCTGTAGTTACAATGTTTTGTTTTCCCTCCAACAGTATCAAACTTCTTTCAAAGAGTTGATTTCTATAGGGCAAGCTATTTTCTCCTGTAAATCACAACATACTAACCTGTTCCCACACAATGCTGCTTTTTTACACCCCTCAAGAAAGGACTTGTGGAAAACAAGGTTAAAAATGAAATATATGCTTGTTAAAAGCAATTTCTCTATTTCTAACCCTGTTTTATGCCCAAAAAGAAGGATATACTCAAAATTCTCTGCACTTGAAATTGTCGTCTGCAACTTTTTTTAATTTGGACCTGTCTAAAAGTTGCAGTGTGGGAATGGGTTAATTCACACTCTTTTCTTTCCTGGTGTAGATGAAGTATTGTCTGTTAATTTAAACTCAAAATATTTGGCTCTTTCATTGCAATTATTTGGCTTCTGGGTCAGGTGTGAACCTCATGTATTCTTTACCTGAGGGCATTTTTGTAATGTCAACCCCCTTAGGGAACAGTTTTCCTGTTTCCTCTGTCTTTACTGATGGAATAACCATGCATCTATCTCCACTCTGAAAACAAACAAACAATAAAAGTTGTATTTTTCAAATATTTTGCCCTAGAACGGCATTTTTTTTTTTAAAGTATGACTGATAAATGACCTTGACTTTGTCAAGTGATCTTGACCTTCGTATATGCCAATTCAATTTTGAGAGCTATCTTCATGCCAGTGTGACCATGTTAACTTGAATAACTAGTATGGACGTTATAGTAAAATGTTAAGTTCAATGGTAAACCCATTACCAGAGGCAAAATTTTAGACTTGTCCAAATTGTAAGGAGTTGCAGACAATAATTTAAAGTTTATGAAATTCTAGATTTTTTCAACTTTCTGTAACTACAGCTTATTGAAGTGGTAGTTACAAAATTCATATCACAAATATTATGGCCCACATTGAAAGAGGGTTTTACTATTGTTTGTCTGTCTAATTTAATTATTTATGATTACTTTCAGCTTATTCAAGATACAATGCTCATATTTGGCATGATGATAGATCTGAACTATACCCATCTGCAGATACCAAGATTGATTTCATATGTCAAGATCAAGTCTCCAAAAAGTTGACGAAAATAATTTACATTTACCCTTTCTTCAAGCCTATTCAAGATACAATGCTCATATTTGGCATGATAATAGATCTCTTCAATGCACATCTTTAGATACCAAGATCAAAGTCATGTGGCAAAGTCAAGGTCATTTGTTAAGGTCAAACTGCCAAGTTAACCAAATACTCAACATTTACAATTCTTAAAGACACAATTTTATACTTATGAAGAATCTAATCGAAATGCATCTGCAGATACCTAGGTCAAGGTCTGGTGACAAGGTCATTTGTCAAGGTCAAACATCTGCAACACTTTAACCAAAAATATCAAGCTGCACCCTTTTTCAAGCCTTTTCAAGATACAATGCTCATATTTTGGTATGATTATAGATCTCATGGATGCGCATCTATAGATATCAAGGTCATTTGATAAGGTCAAGGTCATGATTCCAATAAAAGGCTCTTACAGGTGCATAGAGTCTCACAAACACTTCTTCTGTTGTAAGTTACTGACCATAAAATTTGCAAAACAACCTATTTAACCCTTTCACTGACAATAACACTTTTGGATGCACCTTGAGGAAAATAATTGGGAAAACATTGTGGAAAATGAAGAAATTGCTTATTACAAGTGATAACAAGCAATTTCTTCATCTTCCACAATGTTTTTTACCCTTGAAAATGAATAAATCTAAAAATTCATAAACTTGTCATCTGAAACTCCTTTCAATTTGGACCAGTCCAGAAATTTGCTGTGTGACAATGGATTAACCATTTCCCATGCAATGACGCTTTTGGAAGACCCATCAGGAAAGAATTGGAAAACATTGTGGAAAATAAAAAAATTGACATGATAATAGATCTCTTTACCCATTCCCACTCAATGACGCTTTAAGACACCCTTCAAGAAAAAATGCTTTGGAAAACAGTGTGGATAATCATTTACACAATGTTTCCTATCCAGAAAGTTGAAAATATTTAGAATTTCGTAAACTTTAAATTGTCGTCTGCAACTCCTTTCAATTTGGACCAGTCTAAAATTTTCTTGTGTGGGAATGGGTTAAATAGATCTCTTTAAATTGTCCTATGCAACTTCTTTCAATTTGGACTAGCCTTAAACATTGTCGTCTGGTAATGGGTTATCCCTTTCCTGTTCAAACCCGGGATTTTATGTCACTGTAATTTTATACTTGAGAAAACATTGTGGAAAAAGAAGAAATTGCTTCTCACAAGCAATTTCTTCTTTTTCCACAATATTTTCTACCAAAAAGAGTGATTTTACTAGGAATTGCATCCAATTTTCATAGTCGTCTGTATCCTCTTTCAATTTGGACCAGTCTAAAATTTCGAAATCCAGGAAAGGGTTAAAGTTAGTTGAACTTCCTGTCAAAGGTAAGTGGGCTTGGCTAACAATCAGTCAATAATTGTTGTGATCATCACACCTACCATGTAGATACAGCCTTCTATGATTGATGGATTGTATGGAGTTATACCCTTCCCTGTTTTACAACATATTCCACCTGTCCAAATTCAAGGGTTTTGCAGACAAATTTTAAAGTTTATTTTATTTGAAAAATGACCTATCAGTAGGGTAGAAAATATTGTGAAAAAGAAGAAATTGATTGTTACAAGCAATTTCTTCTTTTTCCACAATATTTTCTCAATTATAAATTCAAAGGGATGTAAAAACCAGGGATTAAACAGGAAATGGTTAAACCCCTACCACAAAGCAAAATTCTGGACTGGTCCAAATTCAATGATGTTGCAGATGACATTTTAAAGTTGGTGAAATCTTAAAAATCTTATCTGCTGGGGTAGAAAACATTGTGCATAATGAAGAAGTTGCAAGTAATTTCACCAATTCCCACAAAGTTTCCCATTAATATATTTATTTTTTCAGGACAAAAGACAGTGACATTGTGGTAATGGGCTAAGAGAATATTTGTGAGAGTTTGATAAATTCAATATTTTCCTTAAATTTGTGGGAAATCTCAGAATTTTAGTATATACTATGAGGATGAACTCTATAAAGATGACATGATTTTGTTGGAAAGATGAAACAGATGAAAGTGGACAAATGGATTTTAAGCTTTGATAGGAAATTACAATTGTTTGTAACTTTTCTGTTTTTTTAACCTTTTCCTGTTTTTCAAAATTTTAGCCTAGTACAAATTCAAAGAAGTTGCCGACAACAATTTAAAGAGAGTGAAATGTGACAAGTAACCAACCTGCAGATTAGAAAACATTGTGGGAAAAGAAGAAATTGCTTGTGACTAGCAATTTCTTCTTTTACAACCATGTTTTCTCGAATATAAAATCAAAGCATTGTAAAATCCCCAGTTTGTACAGGAAAGGGTTAACTCTGAATTAACACAACTTGAAATTAAGGAGCTTTCACGGAAAGGATGTGGCTTAGAAAATAGACTCTTTAAATGAAAATACAGATGCTTGTACTTACTTTGACATGTTTAATCTTAATTTCCTTAATCTTTCAACATAAAATGACATTGTACCAAATGTGTTAAATCATAATTTCCTTAATCTTTCAACATAAAATGACATTGTAACAAATGTAATTTTGGGCCTATTCAGACTATGATCATAAAATCAATTTCAACATTTTGTAAAATTTCTGTTATAGCTTAACTCATCACCAGACGGAAAAGATTGTTTGTTTGTTTGAATGGGGTTTTACGCCACTTTCAACGATCTTTCAGTTATATCGCAGTGGCTGGAGCACCTAACAATGGAATCCTGGTATTTCTCACACCAGTACTACCATTACATCCTTTCCTAGCCTCCAGCTGCTATCCTACATAGGTCTACGATTATCAACCCATTGGTGAGAGACATATAGTTGGAAAGGATGAGTGCCGCCGTCGGGGATCAAACCCGGGACCTCTAGATTGACAGTCCAATGTGCTACCAACTGCCCTATGACGGCGGCTAGACGGAAAAGAGCTTGGTTCACTAACATCTATATTCCGCCCACAATAAATGATAAATAGAGTTGAGAAAAATATCAATAAAACTTTACTTTTCAGTTAAACCTGTCTGTAAACTACAGGAAATAATAATTTTTGAAATGATTCGCAGTGTCGCAGCTTTTAAATTAATCTATCAAAAAAGCACATTTTCAGAAATACGCGAAAAAACACATTTTGATCATGTTTGAATGTAAAACTTACTATCAACACATGCTTGTCCCGGACAAATTGAAAAAAAAGCTGCAGATTTTTTTTTAACTTTCTAGGTAGAAAACATTGTGTAAAATGAAGAAATTGCTGTCACAAGCAATTTCTTCATTTTACACAATGTTTTCCAAATTTTTATTTTTGTTTTGGTGGGCAGCCAAAAGCATCATTGTGTGGGATAGAGTTAAGTCATTTTCTTGAAAAAAATTGAAGTGTATAAACTCTAATATCATCGGTAACTCTTAATATATTTTCATTTTGCATATTTTCATTGTCTGTTTCCTATTAACCTCCCCTAACAGCCGAGCTTCAGGCATCTGCATACAAGGTCATGCTGCTAAGTAAGATATTAGAAAACCCAAAATAGTTCTTAACCCTTTCCTGGATAAACCCGGGATTTTACGTCACTGTGATTTTATACTTGAGAAAACATTGTGGAAAAAGGAGAAATTGCTTTTAATAAGCAATTTCTCCTTTTCCCACAGTGTTTTCTAACCAAAAGGGTGGTTTTATTTGGAATTGCATCCAATTTTCTTTGTCGTCTGCATCCTCTTTCCATTTGGACCAGTCTAAAATTTCAATAACTAGGAAAGGGTTAAGGACTCTCATATTTGAATTTTGCACAACTGAAAGTGACTCAACGCTTAAACTATTTCCACCCAATCCCCCTTTTCATGTCTTGAAGAAAAATACTTAGATAAAACACTGTGAGAAAAGCAGAAATTGCTTGTTACAATAAATTTCTCATTTTTTATATAATGTTTTCCATTACTTTTTTTCTTCACTTAGTCAAAAGATGGGACTATCTGATAATGGATAAATAAAGAGGACCTCAAGAGGGCACACACACACACACATTTTTTTAATTAAAATTAATACTTACCTTCCAGTTGGCAGGGGTCGCAACTTTCTTGGTCGCTGTGAGTTGGAGGGATCTTATTACTCTGATGATTTCACTGTAAAACAATTTAAAATCAGAAAATTGTGATGAACCAATTTACGATCGCGCTACCAAGAAAAATAGCTTGAGAAAATAATGTGAAAAAATTAGGAAATTATTTGCATCAATTTCCCCATTTTGTACACTATTTTCTATCCAGTCTGACAGAGGTAGTTAAATTTCCATCAATTTGATCATCTTTAACCCTTTCCTGGACAAACTCGGTATTTTACGTCACTGTGATTTTATACCGGAGAAAACATTGTGGAAAAAGGAGAAATTGCTTGTAACAAGCAATTTCTCATTTTCCCACAATATTTTCTACCACATAGGATGGTCAGATTTCAAATTTCTCATTTTGCATTTTCCATTGTCGTCTGCAACCTCTTTGAAATTGGACCAGTCTAAAATTTCATATAACAGGAAAGGGTTAACTTTGGACTATTCTGAAATGTTGTCCTCTAGTAATTGGTTTAGTGTATTTAGTAGATGTACAGGTGACCCATCACACTAAAAGGGACCATCTGGAAAGAGCAAAGACTATTGACCTAAGTCAGACTGTGTGAACTGCACAGCCTTCCATACTTCAAACTTCTTTCACTCTTGGCATATTATTATACATGGCATGGTCGTGAAAAAAGAGAGTTTATTTAGGAAGAGGTTTTAGTATTAAACCAGTTTTTGTATCAGCTGACAGATTGCCGCTGACCAAAGAAATATTTCATTATGACGAGAAGTGAACTATGATCTCCAACATTAATGTAAAGCATGAAAATGCTTAATTTTGCAACTTACATGTGGTATTCAACCTGTAGCTGTGATGTTTAACCCAATACCACGAAATAACACTTTTAAACATCCCTCAATATAAAAGATTGGGAAAACATTGTGGAAAATGAAGAAATTGCTTGATACAAGCAATTTCTTCATTATCCACAATGTTTTCTAACCAGAAAGATGAAAAAACCTAGAATTTCATAAACTTTAAATTTCGTCTGCAACTCCTTTGAATTTTTGGAAGGGTCCTAAAAAATTCATTGTGTGGGAATAAAATAAAGGTCACAAACAAATTATTTGCGTTTTATTCTTTAACCTGACCTTGACCACATATGTAACACAATAATATCGTTTATTGCATGAGTGGAATAGCCAGATGGTCCCTTTTCATGTAATGGGTCACATAACCTAAAAACTTAACATTTAAGATATGAAGAGAAGATTTTTTGTTTTCATGGAGGTATGAACCGAAAAACCTAATCACACTGTATGAATACGCGAAGCGGATTCATACATTGTGTGATTAGGTTTTTCGGTTCATACCTCCATGAAAACAAAAAATATTCTCTTCATTTCTTATAATTTAATAGCATCGAGCGAAAAAAACAAAAGCTTCACAAATTATGGTACCTTTTTGTATGGGACTATTTTATGCGGAAGCATACAAAATGGCTGCGTGCTCAAAATTTTGTTCATGGAGGTATGAATTAAATTTTTCGACCAATCAGAACGCTCGTTTTTGATAGACGAAACTAACAATTAAATTATTTGTAATTACATTAACCCATTACTACACAATCCTGCATTTTTACGGAACGAAGAACAGTAGCTATGTAGAAATAATGCAAATAAAGAAGAAGTTGCTGGTTTTCTACTTAACCCTTGCCTGTTTCTCGAAATTTTAGATTGGCCCAATTTGAAACATGTTGCAGACAACAATGAAAAATGAGTTCAATTTGAAACGAAGGTAGAAAATATTGTGATAAAAGAAGAAACTGCTTGTATAAAGATATGGCTTTTATTGTTTATTTTTTTAAACAAACTTTGTTTATTTGTCTTCAACAACTTTCAATTTGGATGAGTATGAAATTTTGTTGTTTGGGAATGGGTTAAGTCTATTCAAGATACATGGCTTATATTTTGGATATAGGTTCCTTGCATTGATTGGAATCAGTTGGTTGGAAGGTCAAGGTCAACATCATTTATTGAGATCTCATTTCAGAAAAAAGAGTGTTGCAAGGGCATGGTTTTTCACACACACACATTAAGAACCATGGTCTATACCCGAAACACCAAATAGACATTCAGTGTTCAAACAAAACAATATTTAACCCATTCCAACTCAATCCCTCCTTTTTACGCCCCTCGAGATAAAAGCTTTGGAAAACATCGTGGAAAATGAAGAAATTGCTTGTATCAAGCAATTTCTTCATTATCCACAATGTTTTTTATCCAAAAAGACGAAAAAATTCAAAATTCCATCAACTTGAAATTGTCGTCTGCAGCTTCTTTCGATTTGGACCAGTCTAAAATTTGCTGTGTTGGTGAAATTGAATACACTAGAGGCCCTTGGGTGCCTGTATTGTACAGATTAAGGGGATGTTTTTTTTTAGGAATTCATTTAAACTGAATCATCTTTTCCATATCTAGTAAATAAATCTAGTCACTTGAATCTTGGAAATGGTTCTAGAGAAGTATAGCAAATGTTTCATCGTTTTAAAAAAAAAAACAGGTTATGTTGACCTATTCCCACTCAGTGACACTTTTGGACGCCCCAAGAAAAATAGTCTAAAATTTTGTTGTGTGGGAATGGATTAAATAAATTAAATAATTTTTCTCTCGACATTGTGCAGAATCTCACAACAATCAACGGTGATCTTACTCATGACTACTCAAACATTTTGGCAAGTTTTCATGTTTTAGAGAGATCGAACCAAAATGTGACCCGTAGCCTCGGAGTGGCAACACTTCATTGTTGACGACGCAACGATATGTTCTGTGCTGATAGAACAATCATGGCGGCCGACGATCACGAAAACTTACCAGAAGCATGTTGATAGACATTATCGAGTAACATTGAGTCTAAGTATCGAAATTGAAATCTGCTGTTTTTCAAAAAATGTTTTGATCGCGAAAGAATGTCTTTTTTTTTGTCTTTCTACTTGGGTAAATTTCTTATTCAGATGTAACTGGACCATAAAAGGAATTGATATATTTTTTTTTTGAAAAAAAAATCAAAGTATTGAACAAATCATTTTTGCTATTCTAAAACCTCGTAAGTTCAGCTTGAATCAAGTTCTAGTTACTCGGTTTTACAATTACACCTACGGAATATTTGAACTCAAGTTCAACAAATCTACTCCAGGGTAATCCATTTCGACATTTCCATGCCCGCTTTTTGATTCCCTGAAGAAATAGTTATGGAAAAGTTTTTCTACCCAAAAGACAAAGTTTTGTTGTTGTTGTTTTAATTTTGCCAACTTTGAGTTAGCAACTGGAATATTCCTGCTTTGTCAGGAGGTATAGACAAAGATCAGCCTGCACAAAAGTGCAGTTTGATCTTTGTCTACACCGCCTGATGACCCACTTTAAGCCAAAGTTGTTTATAGAAATTAATTTTCAAAAGAAATATTGGGCCACAGTCAAGTCATCCGGCGCTTTCAGTTCTTTGATACAATTCTGAGAGAGCTAATTATTTACTATGACAAGGTTTAATTTGGACAAGGTTAAGATAATGTCGTCTAGCAGGTTTAACCCTTTCCTGGTTAATCCCTGGTTTTTACGCCCCTGTGATATTATGATTGAGAAAACATTGGGGAAAAAGAAGAAATTGCTTGTAACAAGCAATTTCTTCTTTTTCCACAATATTTTCTAACCTTTTGAATGATTATATTTCAAATAAGTTGGACTTTTAATTGTCGTCTGAAAAACCTTTCAAATTGGAATAGTCTAAATATCAACAAGAGGGCCAGAATGGCCCTAAAATCGCTCACCTGACTAATGTAAGATGATTCAAAATTGAAATTGGCCCAATGGTTACTGAGGAGAAGATGTTTAAAGATTTCAAAGTCAAAAACTGCCCTACCCTTCCAAGCCCTTATTTGGTCATCAATCAAAATTCTAGAACAACTTTTGAAAGGGTCACTCAAGGAACATTCATACCAAATTTGGTTGAAATTGGCCCAATAGTTACTGAGGAGAAGATGTTTAAAGATTTCAAAGTCAAAAAGTGCCACGCCCATATTTGGGCGTGAAACCAAATTCTGCAAACAACTTTTGAAAAGGGTCACCCAAAGAAAATTCATGCCAAGTTTGGGTGAAATTGATCCAATGCTTACTGAGGAGAAGATGTTTAAAGATTTCAAAGTCAAGAAAAGGGCCTGACCCTGCCACGCCCATATTTGGGCATAAATCAAAATTCCAGGAACAACTTTTGAAAAGGGTCACCAAAGGAACATTCATGCAAAGTTTGGTTGAAATTGACCCAACTGTTACTGAGGATAAGATGTTTAAAGATTTCAAAGTTAAAAAAACTGCCACGCCCATATTTGGGCATAAATCAAAATTCTGTGAACAACTTTTGAAAAGGGTCACCCAAGGAACATTCATACCAAATTTGGTTGTAATTGGCCCAATAGTTACTGAGGAGAAGATGTTTAAAAATTTCAAACTCAAAAACTGCCACGCCCATATTTGGGCGTGAAACAAAATTCTGCGAACAACTTTTGGAAAGGGTCACCCAAGGAACATTCAAAACCAAGTTTGGTTGGAATTGGCCCAATGGTTCCTGAGGTGAAGATGTTTAAAGGTTTCAAAGTCAAAAACTGCCACGCCCTGCCACGCCCTGCCACGCCCATATTTGGGCGTAAATCAAAAATCCGCGAACAACTTTTGAAAAGGGTCACCTAAGGAACATTCATGCCAAATTTGGTTGAAATTGGCCCAATGGTTACTGAGGAGAAGATGTTTAAAGATTCCTAAGTCAAAAACTGCAACGCCCTGCCACGCCCATATTTGGGCATAAATCAAAAATCCGCGAACAACTTTTGAAAAGGGTGACCCAAGGAACATTCATACCAAATTTGGTTGAAATTGGCCCAATGGTTACTGAGGAGAAGATGTTTAAAGATTTCTAAGTAAAAAACTGCCACGCCCTGCCACGCCCATATTTGGGCGTAAATCAAAATTCCACGAACAACTTTTGAAAAGGGTCACCTAAGGAACATTCATGCCAAATTTGGTTGAAATTGGCCCAATGGTTACTGAGGAGAAGATGTTTAAAGATTCCTAAGTCAAAAACTGCCACGCCCTGCCACGCCCATATTTGGGCATAAATCAAAAATCCGCGAACAACGTTTGAAAAGGGTGACCCAAGGAACATTCATACCAAATTTGGTTGAAATTGGCCCAATGGTTACTGAGGAGAAGATGTTTAAAGATTTCTAAGTTAAAAACTGCCACGCCCTGCCACGCCCATATTTGGGGGTCAATCAAAAATCCGCGAACAACTTTTGAGAAGGGTCACCCAAGGAACATTCCTACCAAGTTTGGTTGAAATCCGCCCAGTGGTTACTGAGGAGAAGATGTTTAAAGAATTGTTGACGACTTCCGACGCACGACGCACGACGGACAAAAGGTGATACCAAAAGCTCACCTTGAGCACGTTGTGCTCAGGTGAGCTAAAAAACAGGAAAGGGTTAAGAAAGCATGATTTCTTAATGCTTATAGCCTATTCGAATTTCTGGTTCCCCGTCCCGTGACAAAACTCCAGACTCTGCCGGAAAGTTATCCTGGACCCAACTTTACAGCTATCAATTAGACAAACGTACTTTGAAAACCTCTTGTAACTATGTCCCCACAACAGCCTTTTTCAAACAACAGCACCGCCTACGGGTGCCTACACTCGCATATTGGGTGCTGGATAGTGGACAAAATGCATCTAGAGTTATACCCCCCTTGATAGTATAGGATGCTCTCTTGATAGTTAGCAAGTGTGCCAAGTTCCAAGTGAGTGCCTTTAGTGGAACCAGAGGTATCACAAAATGTCATAGTTTTCGGACGATGACGAATACAACAACGACGACGACGACGACACCAAGGCTATAGCAATACCTCGGGTTTTCTCCGAAAAGCCGAGCTAAAAACGTGACCCTGATTACTGACCATGAATTTGATGGACATCCTTGAACTTGCAACTAATTGATGCCTAAACCATGCAATGAACCTATGTCCCGAATTGGAGTCATGTGTCTTGAACGGTGTTTGAAAGTTTTTTGCGTAAGTTTATTGCTCGCAGACCGACGGACAACGACATAAAAATACGCCTCGGTCTTATTGATGCGGGAGCATAAAAAATACTGATAAATATACGTACTCAAAGTTTCTTCCGGTTGTTGCAGGATACAGCATGGAGAGTTTGAGTTTGTACCCTGGACCAATAATAAACACCTGAAACAAGATGTATGTGTGTGTGAGAGGCACATATGGTTCTGGTAAGTGGTTGATGTTCATAGAAAATTTCAGGAAAACATAGTGGATAAGCGTTAATTTCGATGTGAGATCAAATTATTAATTCCATTGATTGAACAAGAAAAGCTTTATTTCCACCAATGGTATAGCCAAGAGTGAAAATATGCTTTGGTTGATCACGGAATGAAAGAAAAATCGATCTTACACGAAAAATAAACAATTATTCTATTTCCATTATGTAATGTCGGTGGTCAGCGGGGCCAGCGATCCGTCAATTGCAGGCCACGTCAACTGATCCCCGTCAATGCAGTTTGTGTGAGATTTAAAACAATAGTCGTACAGTGGTAGATGGATGGTCGGGCAAATAAGCAAATAAGCAAAAGACTGATGGTTGGGTCAACATCTGTCTATGGTTAGAACAACGAAATGTTTGACATGAATGTTGGAGATCAACATTGCTATTTAAGAGATGAAGAGAATATTTTTTGTTTTCATGGAGGTATGAACCAAAAACCTAATCACACTGTATGAATACGCGAAGCGGATTCATACATCGTGTGATTAAGTTTTTCGGTTCATACCTCCATGAAAACAAAAAATGTTCTCTTCATTTTTTATAATTTAATAGCATCGAGCGAAAAAAAACAAAAGCTTAATAAATTTTGCTACCCTTTTGTATGGGGCTATTTTGTGCGGAAGCATACAAAATCGATGTGTGCTCAAAATTTTGTTCACGGAGTTATGAACATTTTTTCCGACCAATCAGAACGCTCGTTTTTGATAGACGAAGCTAAGAATTAAATTATTCTGCACTAAATGAATGATTTATTTGCTCAATCCATTTCTTTTTTCATTGAACATTGCGATTAGTAAATTACCAAAAAATATTTGAACCTGTTACCAGACGATCCCGCATCTTAACGCGCCGTAGATATATAGCTTTAGGAAACATTGTGAGAAAAGAAGTAATTTCTTGTTACAAGCAATTTCTTCTTTTCTCAAAATGTTTTTTACCTCATATGGGCTTTTTTCAATTTAAACCGATCCTCTTTTGTCGTTTGCAACCTCTTTCAATTTGCAATTTGTGTAAAATTGTGTCGTTTGGGAATGGGTTTAAGTCTTGAAATGTGTAGAGAGCTAACCTTTAGGTAAGAGTTAAAGAAATGACTCCTTGAAAATGAGGTAACAAGGTTATGAATCAGCACACTGTATTAAACACTCATAAAATGAACTTTATCTTTCGAGTTACTTTTGTCTCATACAGCCAATTCATTCAGATCATTTGTGTTCATGTATGCCACGTGGGTAGAAGACCTTCAGCACCCGGTTTTATAAACGTCGGTTTACTTAACAACTGGTTAACGTCAACCAATTGTTAACCCTTGTCTTGCTGAGCCCGGAATATTCCTACATAAGTGCAGTCTGATCTTGGTCTTCACCTCCTGTTTGTCCCCTTTAAACCAGAGATGTTTAAATAATCATTTTTCAAATGAAATACTGACCCTCATTAAGATCTTCCAGTGTTGTCACTCCATCGATTTCAAAGCAACTCTATACATATAGGATTTTTATTCAGCATGACAAGGGGTTAAGTAAACCGACGTCTAGACAACCGGGCTCAGATGTGTTATTACACGAAGTTTAACTTATCAAACGTGTCAAGCTAACCCAGCTAATGAATCACAAATTTTGTAGAATATCTGAATTCATTCGTTTTTGGTGGACGTCTCCACGTCCAACACTAGGACCTTACTATGGTAACGGAAAATAGTAGCCAATTAACCCTTTCCTGTTTTTTGAAATTTTGGACTGGTCCAAATTGAAAGAGGTTGCAAAAAACAGTGAATATTTGATACAATTTCAAATGAAACCATCGCATGTGGTAGAAAATATTGTGGGAAAAGAAGAAATTGCTTGTTACAAGCAATTTCTTCTTTTTCCACAATGTTTTCTCAAGTATAAAATTACAGCAACGTAAAATCCCGTGTTTGTACAGGAAAGGGTTAAGCTTTAATAGCTTAAGTTAACAGACGAAATACTAAGGTTTTCTCAGTGTTCAAGGAGTACAAACTACCATCGGCGACTTAACCACTAATTCCATTGAATACCTACGCCATAAAAGTAGTTTTCTGTATTTCAGGAAAATTGCAAACTCTATTCAAATTGTAGAGAACTTTTTCAAAAGCATGCCATATAACCCATTCCCACTCAATTCCGCTTTTTAAGCATCTCAAGAAAAAAAATCCTTGAGAAAACATTGTGGACAATGAAGAAATTGTTTGTACCGAATGCACTTTGAAATGACGTCTTCGTCTGCAACTTTCAAGTTGGACCAGTCATTTTGAATTGGGTTGAATATTTGACTGTATGTATCGGTATATCGACTTACAGCCCGACAGGTTAGGGGTATGCCTGAACCGTCTTTCTCATCGGGGTCCAGCATTCCAAATTGTTGGGCTAGTTTTCGGTCAGGATCGGAGATGATCGGAAATCGGAATTCTGTATCTTTAGTGTAATCTAAAATGTCCTGAAATTGTAAAGCAAGAATCAAATAACAGACTAAGAGTATCGCATGCGGTGCCGGAAATATGCAATGGGCCATGAATAGAAAGGTGAATGAAATAAATATATAGGGAATATTTTGTTACGATAGTCATACAGCATCTTGTACTTACTTAGAGCAAAACTTAAAGGAAAATTTTGATATTTCATGAGATATTTCATTGTATATAAGTGCAGTCTGATCTTAGTCTACACCACCTGTTCTTGCCAATTAAACTGATGCTGTTTATTTTATAAGAAATGTTGACCCACAATCAAGACATCAGGTACTTTCAGTCCTTTGATTTTAATGCAATCCTGAGAAAGATATTTATTTAGCATGACAAGGGTAAAGATAGAGTCAGTGTCATGCATGTTAGGGTTTCGATCCCCGGCGGCAGCACATATCCTTTCCGACATTTGTCTCCCATCAATGGGTGGATAATCGTAAACCTAAGTGGGATAGCAGCTGGAGGTTAGGAAAGGATGTAGTGGTAGTACTGGTGTGAGAAATACCGAGAATCCATTATTAGGTGCTCCAGCCGCCGCGATATGCCTGAAATACTGTTAAAAGTGGCGTTAAACCCCATTCAATCAACATTTCTGAAATCGGTCCGGATTGCTAGCGGAAACAAATGACGTAATAAATTCGTTATAGCAACGCTATAAAAGTTAATGTCCGGCGATCCTGAAGTGTAACGACTTCATCCGGGAAATTCCGACATCTCGCAGATTTCAAAATTATGCAGTAAGCTGTTTCTGCCTTCATGTGAGAGAATAGTGGATTCCGTCATATTATATAAGCCTACCTACAGGCTTTCCTTGTAAGATACATTCATTGAAGTCGAGTAAAATACACACGTCGGAAAAAATACCGTACCAGCCATACACTGAACTCATATGGATATCGTTAGATGATGTCGTTTTTCCGGTGACGTCGTAAATAACATTAAGATTTTTAACAAGAGGGCCATAACCCTGGGGCGCTCACCTGAGATAAAGGCTCTTTTTCTTTCAACAGTCTAATTTCATGTTAAGGTTAGAATTATGATACAAGTGGGCCACACTTACATATAAAGACTATGAACCTTGGGATCCAAAAGTCTAAATTACAAATTCCAAGGCTTTAGTGTTGATTTGAAAGAAGGAAAAAAACTTTTTCCTACCTCTGGATCTATGGGTTATAATTTCAGAAATAAGAAAGAAGTCTGTGAACTGATGCTTCATGCCTATAACCCCCCCCCCCCGCCTCAGGCCCTAGAGACCCGAAGATTCTGATTTTAGCTATTTTGTAAGAGGTCAATATACTGAAACTTCATGCAAAATATCAAGGCTCTACGCCTTCTGGGTCAGGAGGAGAAGATTATTTTGAAATTTCATTTTTGTTGCCATGGCAACCAGAGTTTTTAACGTATTTCAATTCGTTTAGCTATTTTTAAGGGGGACCACCTAAGGAACATTTCTGCCAAATTTGGTTCAAATCGGCCCTGTGGTTTGGGAGGAGATGTCATTTAAAAAATCGTTCTTTATTTCTATATACCCCCCCGGGGGGGGCTCTGCCCCTGGGGACCCGAGGATCATGATTTTAGCTATTTTGAAAGAGGTCAATATACTGATGCTTCATGCAAAATATCAAGGCTCTATGCCTTCTGGGTCATGAGGAGAAGATTTTTAAAGTTATTTTGAAATTTCACTTTTGTTACCATGGAACCAGAGTTTTTAACGGATTTCAATTGTTTTAGCTATTTTTGAAGGGGACCACCTAAGGAAAATTTCTGCCAAATGTTGTTCAAATTGGCCCAGTGGTTTGGGAGGAGATGTCGTTCAAAGAAATTTTGTGACGGACGACGTACGACGGACGCCGGACGAAAGGTGATCACAATAGCTCACGTGAGCACTTCGTGCTCAGGTGAACTAAAAAGGGCTTGATTAAGGTTCTCTTATTTTCTATAGTCAAAGTTCGTTTGTACATTATGAATGGAATACCATGAAGTATAGCAGTGACACAAATTATTGCCGCATAGGAATAGTTGATATCCAAATTTTCCATAGCGGCTCGATTCAAATACATGATTTTGTATCACAACTACAAAATAATAGACATTAAATACTGACCTTTTTCCATCCATTGTGACTTTCGACGCCATCACAAGACAGGGCAATCATTTTGACCCCGAGTTCTTTAAACTGGTCAGCGTACTCTTTCTTATTGGCCATACCGAGCTCTGTCGTACAGACGGGGGTGTAGTCTGCGGGGTGGGAGAATAAAATAGCCCATCTGGAATAAAAAAAGATCATATGTGACCAGACAGGCGAAGGCGGAGCTCCCGCATAATCCGTAAACCAAAACACGAGTGTAATTACAGGTTTTCCCCAGACAAGCTAGACATGATTTTTTTCTTGTCAAGAATTAAAATGAACTTGTACTAGGAAAAGGAGGAGCAAAATTTTGAGAACATTGTTGTTAATGAAAAAAATGCCGGATCTCATCATTTTCTTCATTAACCACCATATTTTCTATATTGCAATAAAAACACGACCATGATTGTCGAATGTTATTTTTAAGATCTATTTTCATACCGGCACAAGATTTACTTTTACCGGGACAAGTGACCTTGGAAAATGTGCTAAAGCCCATTCGGGCACGGGAATTTAACATCCCTGTAAAATACGTGTACATAAAACAGTTTTATCCAACAGAGTTAAAATATAGGTCGCATTTTAAAATTAGACATATCTTAAGGTAGAATGGTCGTTTAATAAACAAAAATCGTCGAAAGGTATCGACCCTGATCAGCTAGTGCAGTCCGCGCAATATGATCAGGATCAATACTTTTTGCATGAGGCACCTTTTCGCTTGACGGGTCACGTGTATGTTGTAACGGATAAATAAATGGATAACTATCCTGACGAAACCAGCCACGATCAACTCCGTAAAATCCATTAAAAGATCGAGAGAATAGTTTTTGTTTACACGGAGGTATCAAACGAAAACAACAACAACAACAACAAAAAAAAAAAAACCCACAACAAAAAACACAAAAACTAAACACACTGATGTATGATCTTGCGAAGCTGATTCATACATAAGTGCTTTTGTTGTGTGTGTGTGTGTATTTTTTTTTGGGGGGGGGGGTGTTGTTTTACAACTCTATGAAAAAAATACCTCCACTTCTTTTAATTTAACACACACACAAAAAAAACATACAAATATTTTACAAGTTTGGGTACATTTTTATGAAACTGTTTCATTCGGAAGCACACAAAATAGCTGCATTTTCTAAAGTTTGTTTATGGAGGTATGATTTTTTTTCAGCCAATTAAAACGCTCGTTTTTCATAGACGACACTAAAAATTGAATTATATGATAGACGATGAGAGGTTTTTTAAAAGTTTTCATTTACCTGAGAAAATAATAACAATAAAACCTAATTACGTTTTTTTCTAGGCTGTATTGGAAACCAAACGTTGTAGAACGTTTAAATACGAATTTGTCGAAAGGGACAAATCAAATTACTTGAAGAAAATCTACAGTAACTAAGAATTTCATTTGTATCGAAGCACTGCTCAAACGTACGGACAGACAGAAAGAACGAATGAACAGGTCTACTATAAGCCTTTCATCGAATCTCATTCGTTGGATTCTTATAAGCTAGATCTGTTTTAGAACTCGTATAACACGAAATTATTTTTTCAAATAAACATGGCCTTTACAGCCAAGTCGGCCTTCTCAGATGAATATGGCGATTGCATTCTTTGTATTCACGGTGTTTGATCATAACTTCGTAACTACAGCTTCAAAATAAACTGTAGTTACGATATTTTGATCGAACACCGACGATTTTCTCGATCCCCATATAGTGCGAACCGCCATGTAGATTGGCAGTTCTTTCTGATTTCTCCTTTTTTAAACACACACCAACAGATGTCCATATAAAGAAACGGACATGTTTAACATATCCCAGTTTGATCTCTAAGTGTAACATTTGCCCTGCAGCATAAGACCTATATTGTACATAATGAATCGTATCATTGTTGGAAATATTGGTGTAAAGGTTTGTGAAAACGCACGAACAGCCGACAGTGTGTAGATGTGAGTGTGCGTGTGAAATGGGTTGGCGATCTAAACGCCGTAACTACAGCTTTTAACTTGCCAAACCAACACGAATTCTTCAAATGAATATCGACCTATGTCGGTATTCTAAGTTCACTTCCGGTCTATATTTAAGATTTGATTGGTCTATTAATTTTATGATAGACCTTCGCGATCCGCCAATTGTATACACTCGCCTGAGATCGATCACAGGATCGATTGGTTGATTGATTGATTGGTTGACTAATTGATAGGTCGATTGATTGATGGACTGATTGATTGGTTGGTGGAACTGTATTTCAGTTACGTCAAAGAAGCTAGTGCAGCCAACCATGACTCCCTGTAATTTCTCAAACCAGTACAACCACTAGTGTCACTACTGTCTTTTCGTCCTACCAGCTGCTAGTCCCACCTAGGCATACAACTTCTTATTCGCCAATTGGTGAGAGACAAATAACGCACGTGGCGATGATCTTGGTCAAATGTCGGAAAGAATGTTAGCTGAGCCGGGGTTCAAACTCATATCCTCAGGATTGAGAACGTTTATGATTGAGTTGGCTAGCCAGGCTCGGCTCTATATTTTAAAGCTTAGTCTTGCTACTAGACTCTTCTTCCGTGGAATTAATCCTTGTCTTGCTGAATAAAATCCCTTTTCAGAATCACATTAAAATCAAAGGACTGAAAGTACTGGAATCACCATCTGTGAGTCAATATTTCTTTTATAAATTGATTCCATACAACTATGGTTTGAAAACTACAAACAGGTGGTGTGGACAAAGATCAGACTGCACTTATGTGCAGGCTGTTCTTTGTCTATACCTCCTGCCAAAATAAAAATATTCCGAGCTCGGCATGACAATTGTATACTAACAGTGCATTGACGAATACTGTTCAATAATAAATATGATGATATAAGATGACGTAATTTTTCCATTTATAAGCGTTAATAGGAACGCTGATGAAAAACTAATGTTGATTCCTGAAGTTGACTCAAAATTTTCACTTTCAAATTATCTCTATTACTTGTAGGTTTATGGTAAATGGAATGCTATGGCGCAATATTGATTCGAACCTTGTATTGGACTATCGCTGTGTATGAACATCACTTATTCAACTTAACCTTTGGTCTGATAAAAATATGCGAAAATGTTCCCACCCAGGTTTGATAGAATACGAGGTGTCCAATCAATAACATAATATTATACTCCTTAAGTATCAAGGCTTTAATATACAAGCCCGTGCCAACTTTCTTTTTTGTATTTCGAAAACGCTGATTTTAAATGCTATTTTACCTAACCCAATTCAACGCGAACTAACAGGAAATGAAAGAGACGGTTTGTATCAAAAATTAACCAGGTTTGTCGTTTAACAGTCAAATATCTTATCGCACCACCCTTGTATCTGCCTAATCTGGCCTTGACGATTTTGTACCTTCGAGATAGTTGACGTCGCAGCTATTTCGATAATGGGGTCCCTACGGAATACCGCCTGGGCCATCGCAAAATTACTCACTGCTTTCAACGAGGAGATAGCTGCAATACATAAGAAGACGGCTGAAAAATGATAATAAGATCGTAAGATTATGATAACGAAAACGTGTTCTCGTCATCTTGCGTCGTCTTACGTTGTCACCACCTTGCTACATGATGTGGTCACCAAAGTGTCGCGATCTCGTCATCGTAGACTCGTAACATTGTCATCGTACACTTGCGTTCTTAACATCGTACACTCGCGTTCTAAACATCGTACACTCGAGTTCTAAACATCGTACACTCGCGTTCTCAACATCGTACACGCAAGTTCTCAACATCGTACACTCGCGTTCTCAACATCGTATACTTGCATTACCGTCATCTTACTCTCGTAACCTTGCATCGATTTTTCACGATACTGTTATTGTTCTCTCCCGATTCCGTCCTCGTACCGCGAAGATCGGTACTCAGAATTCGTTTCATCATACTCCTACAATCTTGTCATTATACTGCTCTTGAAATCTCGTCTTATTATTTCGCGATCTCGCCATAATAGATCTACTCTCCCGATCTTGTCATCCTTCTCCCGCAATTTTGCTGTACCGATAAATTACGCCCATTTTGGCCATTTTCAAAAGAAGAATAACAATTCCATGTATTTCTACAAAACCATCCAAGTTTGAAGTGTGCTTGACCCAATCTCACATTCCCACACAAGCCCTACGTTTTAACCTCCCCCCCCCCCCCAAGAAAAAACTTTGGAAAAACATTGTGGACATAGAAGAAATTGCTTGTTTCAAGCAAATTTCTTCAGTGTCGACAATGGTTTCTTCACTAGAAGACAAAGAATTTTAGAATTTCATCAACCTAAAATTTTTCATCTGCATCTTCTTTCAATTTGGACCAATCTAAATTTTTTCTCATGTGGCATTGGATTAAAACACTAATTCAATGAGAAATGGGCGGGTCTCATGTCACGCCCACTGACCTCCACATTGCAGTTCAACTGAGATATCATACCGCTTTATTTTACATTTGACATAAGATACAAAAAACAAAAGGGACGATCTATACAACGTTTAATTCATCCACAAACCTATCCTTTCCGACTATTTGTCTCTCACCAATGGGTCGATAATCGTAGACCTATGTGGGATAGCAGCGGGCTAGGAAAGGATGTAATGGCGGTACTGGTGTGAGAAATACCAGGAATCCATTGTTAGGTGCTCCAGCCGCCGCGATGTAACTGAAAGATTGTTGAAAGCGGCGTTAAACCCCATTCAAACAAATCATCCACAAACCAGAAATGCCTTGAATTAATGCCGATATTCAACATAACATTTCATTTTCCGGAAAAAATGAAAGAAAAACTAATTGGTCAACCATCTTTATCTTTTTTGTTATTTTCGGTTGACAGCTGTGATTCGCTATTTTTTGGGAGATGTCAAATATTTGCTTGTCCGGTCCCGTTATGGCACTGACGGCAAAGTATACCAATTAACTGTACTATTTTCGTATTGTCCCTTTAAGAGGGTATTATGAAAATTTTGGAAAGATCGTATGACTTGGTTCTTTCAATACATGCAAAGATATTCACAAGATAGTCCTGGCCGCCGAACAAAAGACTGCATTGTGTTGCAAATGGTTAGTCCTTTTTGAAAAAAGAAGAAACTCGATACTTCCTAGTCTGTTTTGGCTTAGCATGTAGACATATACCGAGTATTGTTCGGGACCTGTCATGCGGACTACGGTTTTTATTGAAATATGAATACATGTTGGAATGTATTGGTTTTAATATCTTTTCTGCAAATCATGAAGAAAAATAGATTGCCTCGATCGCCGAGTGGTATAGGTGCTTGACTTGTGATCTGGAGGTCACAGGTTTAAGCCCCATCGTCACCGGAGTGGTTATTGGCAAGATACTTAATATCCCACCCCTGTCTAGCCAGCGGTAAAAGTGGGTATTAGTGGGATTCAGTCACTGCCTCTCTTTCAGGGATATGAAAACACCTCAAATTCCATTCCTGTCAAATCAAAGTACAGAAAGTACTGTAAGCTAGCAAAGCATGGTTGAATTTAGAAAATCATACCCTCGTTTGGTAGAAAACATTGTGGAAATTGAAGAAATTGCTTTTAACAAGCAATTTCTTGATTGTCCACTATGCTTTGCAAAGGTTTTTTCTTTGGATGCTTAAAAAGCGGAATTGATTGGGGATGGGTTAAATATCGTGATTTTGACAGAGTTCTCTACAATTTGAATAGAGTTTGCAATATTCCTGAAATACATGAGAACTACTTATAGGTAGCGTAGGCTTTTAACGGATTTAAGCCTCCAGTGGCAGTTTGCACCCGTTGAACTTTGAGACGACCTCAAAATTTCGTCTGTTAACTTAAGCTATCAAAGCTGACGCTTTGCTAGCTAAAAATAAATTTTAGTGTGTTGGGCTTAGAACCCCTATTCCTACTGGGCTAAGTTGGCTTTTGACACACTACAAACTAGAGAAGAAATTTGTAAATGGCGTGGCTGTTTTAACCTCAGGCGCAATTTTCGAAATACCTTCAAAAGAGCAACGAACCAATAAGTTACAATTACTCATATTTGGTTAATGTAACTTTTACGACATAAATCTGAATCAGATAAATATAGAAAACTCAACTTGAAATATTAAAAGTTTAACTTTACCTCTCGAGAGATGTTAATGATCAGCTGGGAGATATAGGTTGATTAATTGTGTGAATTTCCGTTTATTTATCGTAGCACATGCCCATATGATTGACGCACCAAAAGGACGGTTATTTGTTACGGGGAACAGTGCAAGGATACAGAACGAAACTGCTGAGAGCTCCGCCTGGTTCCTCAATGTGCTCGGTTCAACGTCTCGTCCGAAAAGAAAATTAGTTAATTACTTGATATTGTCAGCACTGGGCTCGAACCCGTGATCTTGATATTTGAAGTCAAGTGCTCTACCAACTGAGCTAATTTCTTATTTTCTCGCAAAATTTTTAACCTTTTAACGCTGTTTTTCCAACTGGTGCTATTTTAACCCCATACAATGACGCTTGTTTATACCCGCAAGAAAAAATGGGGAAACATTGTGTTAAATGAAGAAATCGTTTGCAGTAAGCAATTTCTTCATTTTACACAATGATTTCTAACCAATATTTTCTACCAATTGAAAAAAAAGACTATTTTTTTAAACGTCGTAACTATTAACTGCAGATGGAATAAGCTGTAGTTACGACGTTTGAGTCGCCAAACCGACAAAATGCTTCACATGAATGTCGATCAATGTCGGAGTTCCAGGTATACTCCCGGTCTAACTGAATAATTTGAATGGTCGATATTTTCTTTAATTGACACCCGTAATAGGACACCTATCTGATATAGAGTGCCGTTAGTGATTTTTAGATGTCCTTGGACTTTGACCCCAGTTCATTCAATGACCTTTGCCCTAAGTTAGAGTCACCCTCGTTCTTTTCAAAAAGTACGGTAGCTCCTTGTTTCACTCCGAATTGGAGTTACGGTGTAAGTCTATAGTTCGCAACCAAAGGTTGTACTTTCAAAGGTCGGTTAATCTTCAGTGTGATATTTGATCTCCTTTTCAAATAGAGAAGATGTATATTTTTATAATCAATTTTAAACCTTCATGTAATCCTATACGGGGTGATGTTAGGGTCCTCACGTATAGCAATACTCGATGCTGCGGTAGTAAAACGGAAAACAAGAGGGGGCCATTGGCCCTGGGGCGCTCATCTGAGATAGAAATCTCTTTTTATTTCAACAGTCTAATTTAATGTTCAGGTTAGGAAAATGATACAAGTTAGCCTTGCCATACTTTATACTTTTATTTGTTAGTTTCGTCTATCAAAACGAGCGATCTGATTGGTCGAAAATTCATACCTCCATGAACAAATTTTGAGCACGCAGCCATTTTGTATGCTTCCGCATAAAATAGTTCCATACAAAAAAGTATCAAAATTCGTAAAGTTGTTGCATTTTTCGCTCGATGCTATTAAATTATAAGAAATTAAGAGAATAATTTTTGTTTTCATTAAGGCGAGCGCGCTTAAATGATAAACGATCAAGAATATGAAAAGTGCGCCACACAGTATGAACGTACTCCTGTTCACGCATGCCCGTTAATATATTGAAAGAGAACCTGTATTATTTATGCGTGCGCGCGTTCTTTATGCCCACAAGACTTAAAATGGGATTTTGACCCAAACGGTACACCATAACGCTTACCATAATAACAACGATACCGGGTCATCTGAATGATAGTTCTATATCCTTATCATATCGTTCAGTTGTGTTTCAGCTAACATCGTCGCCATGTTACCATATATTCATCGTACTGTCGCGTATAAACCATTCCCACAAAACAAAATTTCACACTCATACAACTTGAAAGAATCTACAGAAGACAATTTCAAGTAAAAGTGGGGGTTTTTGTTGTTGTTGTTGTTGTTTTTGTGGTTTTTTGTAGTTGTTTTTGTTTTCGTCTTTTTGGATAGAAACAGCTGTCGATAATAAAAAAAGTGCTTACGTCAAACATTTCTCCATTTTCCACGATGTTGTCCAAAACTTTTGTCTTGGGGGGTGTCAAAAAGTGTTATGGTGTGGGAATGGATTAAATTTACGTATATACAAGTAATAGTCGTCGTATCAAAGTAATTGGAATGTCTTGATCGTACATGATCGTATTTTGCAAGCAGCAGGAGTTTGACCAAAGATACCCCAAGCCTTTGTATAACACGTGTAATGTTGACTGTACTCGGTAAAACAAGGGTCAAATATTGTGACTTTCTATGTGACCAAATACTTGTGGTTGGTTGTATGGCCTATGACATAAGTCCAGGTGACCGATTTATTGCAGCGCGAAATTCGTCAAATCCTTTACAACACATGTAGACCTATACTTTCTGCTTTACTCGCAATAAAGCTTAAACCAAGATCAGCCAATCAACTACTCTACTTTTTTGTTACATAACCATAAATTTTTCGAAAGAACGCCGTTTTAATTCGAAGCGGGATTTCCTGTTGAAGTCAATGGGCGTGGCCAACGCAGTTAGTGGGCGGGGCCAGCGATAGATTAATTGTTTCAGTAGTACTTCACGCAGTGTGGCGAAATATAGCTATCGGAATAAATGATAAAAACACAGGTATTGGCATATACCAATGATAAATACTTGCATAAAACATTACATGTATGTCGTGAGGGTGACAAAATCCCCTTAATACATTACCAGACGACAAAATTTTAGACTGGTCCAAACTTGAAAGGAGTTTCAGACGACATTTAAAAGTTAATTGAATTTTGGATTGTTTCCAGCTTATTGGCTTGAAAACATCGTGTTACAAGCAGTTTCTATATTTTACACAATGTTTTCCCAATTGTATTTCTGTAGGGGTGTCAAAAGGCGTGATTGATTGGGAATGGTTTAAATACTGCTTGAATAAAGTTGTAGTTGCGAGAAGCCATTAGAATCTATTCCTGTCCGAAGAGCTAAAAAAGATTGCACGTGCATCACCGAAACGATATAGATCAAAATACCTTGTCTTCTCACCTACGAACAGCACGTGTACCATGCTTTTTGACTGTATATTAACGGCATGCCAAAACAGGTGTTCACGAAACAATCGATTTTTTTTTTATTATCACGGTTATTATAGCCTTGCAAATTATTTCATAGATATGACTTTAAATTTGATTGTATAAATCCATAGAAAATATCTACATCTAAAGAGCGATTTCTTTCGACACCGAAAGTTTTCGCACATTAAAGAAGTTTTCGTTTGCATAACGAAAACACGGAAAAACAACAAGTAACACTCACCCATCTTTTTGAACCCAATCGTGGAAATTTATTGTCCCTTCGGTTGTTTCCGCTTGGAAATTCGGAAACTCGTCCCCTAACTTTAGTGCCATTTTTGCGCTATCGAAATGCCAACTGTTCACAATGATAGTCCACGTACAAATGAAGTTAGATAAATACGCACAGACCCTTTACAAGTATGGATATGTATCAACAATATACCCTTTATGCATAACTTTTAATTATTGCGAAAGATTTTACAGTCGGTGGGCGATCAAAACCTCGTAACTACAGCTAATTTAAGCTGTAGTTACGAGTTTTTGATCGCCAACCGATGTAGTGTCCGCATCGTTTAACGTATGATTCCCTGTTGATTGCAGTTATTACGTCTTTTGAACATTTTTTCAGTTTCATCTCGCCAACTACGCGAAATGACCGATCGCAACTGTCAATCAAAGATTGAGTTATTGAATGGAGTTTAACGCCACTTTTTACAGTATTACAGTTATATCGTGGCGGATGGAGCTCCTAACTATGGATTCCTGGTATTTTTCACACCAGTACTACCACTACATCCTTTCCTAGCATTCAGCTGCTATCCCACTTAGGTTTAGGATTATCCACCCGTTGGTGAGAGACAAATGTCAGAAAAGATAAGTGCCGACGCCGGGGATCGAACCCATGACATCCCATGGTTGAAGATTGGGGGTCTGACGCGCTGTCGGAGTTAAAAGTCATCTTCCATGCAGTGATTTCCTTTGTCGACAACCTCTCGGTCAATTTCGTTACCACCATTTTTAGGGTCCGTAAGCCTATATTGCCGATGGGCGACCACAATGTTGTTACTTCGTAACTTATTTGGTCTCCAACAGAAATTGTTTTTGATTAACCCATTCCAACACGACAAACTGATTTAGACCATTAGACCGGTCCAAATTGAAAGAAGTTGCAGTCGATGAAATTTGAAAAGTTTTTGTCTTTTGGATTAGAAAACATTATGGATAATGAAGAAATTGCTTGTATCAAGCAATTTCTTCATTTTCCACAATGTTTTCCCAAGCTTTTTTTTCTGAGGAGCGTAAAAAGGATGGATAGTGTGGGAATGGGTTACATTGTCGTAATACATCCAGGTTTCGCTTCATTATTCACTACACTCGCAATATCGGTTATGATTTACTGAACGGGGTTATCACTGCTTTGAACAATCTTTAAAATGTGCTAGGCTCGAATGCGCTCAAGGTTATAATTGTCTAGGCTATATCACAGCTTTGCATAATCTCTATCGGGATTTAATCTTTTAATGTATTTCGAAAGTTTAGACTTGTCTAAATTTAAATATATAGTAGACGACATTATGATGTTAGTATACAATTAAAAAGACTAACAATCCAATATAATAGAACATTTTGTGGGAAAACGAGAAATCGGTGGTTACAATCAATTAAATCAGAGGGACGAAAAAATTAGGAACTGTACGGGAAAGAGTTAAATGACTGTGAGGCTGATAGATAATTCCAAGTCACGTGGTCAACTGCTATGACGGGATTAAAAACTGTGGCTTTATGGTCATTATCGGTTTAACTCTTTCAAGTTTCGACTTGTTCCAATTCAAAGGTTTAGTTTAAGGAATGTTGTGTATGTTGGACAATACTGATAAGCTAATTGCCTTATCTGTAAATCACCCCAGGGGGTTAACAATCTTGTATATTCCGTTAATGACCATGGTCAAAAATTGTCAATATTATGCAATATTTGCACCATAGCTTTATGCTAATGAGAATTTGATAGAAATCAAAGTAAAGTTATTTTTTTAAATTTTATCTTATCATTTTTTATGCATTTAAAATTTCAAATTACTGAATGAAAAGTGACTAAGTTGCAGATTGCTGGATTGAATGTAATTGAAAGAAATTTGCATGAATTACTGTTTATGTAATTTAACCGGTTAAACAGTTTCTTCAAACATTGTGGTAAAGTATTTGTTTGTTTGAATGGGGTTTTACGCCGCTTTCAACAATCTTTCAGTTATATCGCGGCGGCTGGAGCACCTAACAATGGAATCCTGGTATTTCTCACACCAGTACTACCATTACATCCTTTCCTAGCCTCCAGCTGCTATCCCACCTAGATCTACGATTATCGACCCATTGGAGAGAGATAAATAGTCGGAAAGGATGAGTGCCGCCGTCGGGGATCGAACCCGGGACCTCTAGATTGCCAGTCCGACGCGCTACCAACTGCGCTATGACGGCGGCCCTGTCGTAAAGTAAGAATTCTGGTAAAAATACTTTTTTTCCATTTTGATTTATCTCCTGACCTAGAATATTGAAGTTTTTCTTGAATATTATAGCAGTTTTACTAAAGTTCAATTTAATAAAAGAAATAAAGTGTTGAAATATTAAGACGAAAGTGGGAATCAGAAAAATCCATGTTTTCTCCTCTTTTCTCATTGTTGTCTATCAAAGTTATTCCAGTTGCTATTTGCGATCTGTTATGATAACTATAGCATAATATTTGTATTTTTACTGTCTCCTGTACTTTGAAAAAGTCTTAAAAATGAGAACTTAACAATTATGACCAGATAACATTCAAAATTAATTTCAAGAGACAAATCAGCTACAAAGAAAGTGCAAATATATGCCACACTTATCCATTGTAATACAGCAGATTTAATCCCTTGTATACTGTATATAGCTTCCTTATCAGATAGGGTCGTTAAATTCTCAGCGGGAGGTTAATTGTATATCTCATTTGGGGGGGGGGTCAAATAAAGAAGGATTAAACTAGGCCTTTAAAGACCTAGTTTAAGGAATGTTGTGTATGTTGGACCCCTACTGATAAGCTAATTGATGACCAT
Organism: Fragum fragum; assembly: GCA_946902895.1. Taxonomy (NCBI): domain Eukaryota; kingdom Metazoa; phylum Mollusca; class Bivalvia; order Cardiida; family Cardiidae; genus Fragum; species Fragum fragum. The sequence continues at coordinate 15,530,305 of OX336380.1, forward strand.
GGTCAATTTTGTCAATATTATGCAATAGCTGCACCTCAGCTTTATGCTGATGAGAATTTGATAGAAACACTAAAGAAAAGTGTTGGTTTTTTTTTTCATTTTGATTAATCGCCTGACCTAGAATATGGAAATATTTCCTGAATATTCTAGCAATTGTACTAAAAAGTTTAATTTACTAAAAGAGAAAAGTGTTGAAATATTGAGATGAAAGGGGAAATCAGACAAATCAATGTTTTCTCTTTCCTCAACAAAGTTTTTCCAGTTGCTGTTAGTGATCTATTATGATTACAATAGCTTCATATTTTGTATTTTATATGTCTCATACACATTGACAATAACTTGAAAATGAGGACTTATTATTTCTTAACAAATATAAACCAAATAAAATTCATAATTCATCTCAAGATATAAATTGGTTGCAAAGAAAGGTCAAATATATGCCACACTTATCCATGATAATATAGCAGATTTAATCCCTTGTATACTGTATACAGCTTCCTTATCAGATAAGGTCGTTAAATTCTCAGTGGGTGGTCAATTGTATATCTCATTTAGGGGGGGTCAAATAAAGAAGGATTAAACTAGGCCTTTAATGTAAAAAAAAAAACAAAAAAAAAAAACATACCATTCACTTGGGTAGAAAATATTGTGGAAAAAGAAGAAATTGATTGGTACAAGCAATTCTTTCTTTTTCTACAATGTTTTCTCAATTATAAAAATCCAAGGACGTAAAAACCAGGGATCGAATAGGAAAGGGTTATAATTTGTGGCATTTAGGAGTATAATAATCAAAAACTACATACCGGGGTCCACTGCACATAACCATGGCTTTCAGTCATTTTTTTTCTTCAAAAAAGCAGTTTAACCCTTTCCTGTACAAACCCGGAATTTTACGTCACTGTGAGTTTAAACTTGAGAAATCATTGTGGAAAAGGGAGAAATTGCTTGTGACAAGCAATTTCTCCCTTTTCCACAATATTTTCTACCACATATTTATGATCATATCATTTAAGAAAAACATTCATTTTTCATTGTTGTCAGCAACCTCTTTGAATTTGGACCAGTCTAACATTTCAAAACAGGACAAGTTTAAACCCTAACAATCAAACCGCTATCTTAGGTATTCCTTCGTTCGGTAGTAAGATTGATAGATTTGATGGGGTTTAACGCCGCTTTTAGGGGTTTAAGTCACATCTAATGCATCATGACTTAGAATAAATTGAACAATTGCTGCTGTGACTCAAACAAGAGGGCCATTCGCCCCAAAGTGCTCACCTGTGACAAAGCTTAGAAATGTTAAACATGAGGCAATTTTGCAGAGTGTCACCAGTTAGTAACCCCATGCATTTTACGAAAAGTTAAAGCTTGGCAATTTGTCATAAGAAGATTTTTTTAAGTTTTTTCTCTTTGCTTCTATATAAGGTAAGGTACTTTGATTGATTGAACGGGGTTTAACGCCACTTTTAACAATATTTTAGTCATATCGCGGCGTCTGGAGCACCTAACAATAGATTCCTGTTATTTCTCACAGCAGTACTACCGCTACATCCTTTCCTAGCCTCCAGCTGCTACCCCGCACCCATTGCTGAGATACAAATGTTGGAAAGAATATGTGCCGCCGCCGGGTTCCGTTAGTAAGAGATAATACCATAAGTAGACACATAACATAAGTAGACACATAACAATAACATAAGTAGACACATAACATAAGTAGACACATAACATAAGTAGAAAGTTTGGTGCAAAACTGCATCGAGTGCTTTTTTCAATATAGGATTTTACTGCAGTTTTGCATTTATTCCTTTGTTACCACGCAATGCCACATTTTGACGCCCCCGGCAAAACAGATAAGTCTACATTATATTGAAAACGTATTGTCTCGGTCATAAAACACAAAACAAATATCATTGGTTGGCGACTTAGATATCGTAACTTCAGTCTGAAAAAGCTGTAGTTATAATGTTTACGTCGCACAACAAAAAATGCCTGTTATTTTCTCTTTTCCTTGAAGACCTCGAATTTTATTTACAAGGAGACAATTCATGTGGTTTGAATTTAGACGATGTGAAAATTTTACTTCTCCTTTTCGCTGACGACATGGTTATTTTAAGTGAAAATCCCACCGACTTACAAAACAGTTTTAACAAATTATTAACGTATTGTAACAAATGGGGCTTAGAGGTAAACACTACTAAAACAAAAGTCATGGTCTTTAGAAAAAAGGGCGCCCTAAAATCTAACGAAGTTTGGTCTTACAACGATGAAAAGATTGAGATTGTCAATAGTTTTCCATATCTTGGAACAACTTTTAGTTACACGGGGAAATTTGATGTTAATGCAAGAATGTTATCTGATAAAGCGTTAAAAGCCCTTAATATTCTAGCGAGTAAAATTAAATCTTTTGACTTTGAGACTACTACACTACTACAGTTATTCGATGCTTTTGTAGGGTCCATACTTTCGTATTCATGCGAAATTAATGGATTCTATAAATCGATGAACCTTGAGAGAATTCATCTTACATATTGTAAAAATTGTTAGACGTGAAAAGTTCAACCTCTAATGCAGCTGTTTATCACGAACTGGGAAGATATCCCTTGTATATTAACAAACAGTGTAGAATAATCAAATACTGGGGTAAAATCTTATCATCAAATAATATTATAATAAAATCATCGTATGAAGCTTTATTGGCCTGTAGTGGTAAAGGAACTAACTGGTGTAACAACGTTAAAAAAATATTAAATGATCATGGATTTAGTTACGTGTGGGACGATCCGTTATGTGTTGATCACAATTCCTTTTACAAAATATTCAAACAACAATTAATAGACGAGTTCAGACAAAGTCTGTATAACGACATTAATCGCAGTTCTGTATTATGTACATATAAATATATAAAGACCGACTATGATTTATCATGTTATTTAAACGCGCTACCACGAAAGTGGAGATTATACTTGTCCAAATTTAGATTGTCGTCTCATACACTGCGGATAGAATCTGGTAGATACGGTCATAACAGGGTCGAAAGGAATCAGCGATTGTGCTTAGCCTGCAACATGAACGAAATTGAGGACGAGTTTCACTTTTTATTACAATGTCCATATTTTTCTGATATTAGAAAAGCATTTCTGAAAAAACAATTTTACTCTCGCCCAAATATGGTGAACTTTATTAAATTGATGAAATCTAATGATAAATCTACTCTCCTAAACCTTTGTAAATTTTTAAAAGAAGGCTTTTTACGTAGAAATGGTATAGCATTCAATACTTAATTTGGTAATATTTGTTGCTTATATTTTTCATTTTTATTTATTTTCTTTTTCATTTTTTACCTGCATCTCTTCCAGGATAAACAAGAAAAGAAATAGTAGATTGTTCGTGTAAATGTCACGTGTTGTGTTTTGTTCTGTTAAATTGTATATGTATATTTGTATGTGACAAGAAACTGTAAAGTTTACGTCAAATAAACTATCTATCTATCATAAAAGTCAGATGTCACCATTCACCTCTAGTGTAAGTCATTTGATTGTTAAATCAATATTTTAATTGAAAGTGACGTTCCTTTATTCAATCTACGTAATTACGTCATCAAGGAGAGTATCGCAGGCGTAATGTTGCATAATTTATTGTGATCGGAGGCCTATATCGTGAAAAGTCCCGAGGAAATAACTCGAGTAGTTGATGAGATATACATTTTACATATCAACTTTATGTAGAATTCCAACTTGAAATGATGATATTTGCTTAACTCATTCCCATACAATGACGCCTTTAGACGCCCTCAAGATAAAAGCTTAGGAAAACATTGTTGAAAATTTGAAGAAATTGCTCGTATCAAGCAATTTCTTGATTGTCCACATTGTTTGCCAAAGCCGGTTTTTTCTTGGGGGCGTAAAAGGAGGGTTCGCGTGGGAATGGGTTAAAACAAGGAAAGTCATGTTGGAAAATAATTCTTTTGGCGTGACGTGTCATATTTTGAGCCTGAGACAAATTAACAAAGAAAAGGACAAAAGTAAAACGCCTTGACTTTTAACCTATTCCTATAAAACCCTGCTTTTTAACGTCCCCTGACGCTTAAGAAAACAATGTGGAAAATCCAGAAATTGCTTGTCAGAAGCAATTTCTTCATTTTCCACATTGTTTTCTGCCCAGAAAGACAGAGAATTCTTTCAAATAAATTGGCATCTGCAACTTCTTTGAATTTGGACCAGTCTAAGATTTTATCGTCTGGTAGTGGGTTAAACGAATAGCTTACCACTAAAAAAAGACACTAGAAAACTTTTGAACCTTGACCTTGAAATGAATTGGGAATGTGTACATTTCTTTTGTTATTTAAGGCTGATTAAGCAAATACCCCCCATCAAAGGAAAGCAAAGAAAACATTTTGACGGATTTATCCAAGTACATAAATATTGCAAAACTTAATCGTATAAATCTGAATATATGTGAGTAAACCGTGAAAAGGGATTTCGATTCGCTTTAGTAATTATTCCCAACGGCACAAAACAAACCACCCTCCTTAGTGCGCCCACCAGGTACGATATTTAGACTGATCTAGACTAGGGTATTTGCTTTCCCCTCAAAATTTCATGCATCTCGGGATAAAGGAAACCAGACAGATGTGTTTGTGAAACAGGACTAAACGTGTAACCTTTGTATGTGACATTGACCTTATCACATCACCTTGACCTTGACACAAGGAGATGCGTATTATGGAGACGTATCATTATGACAAATATGAGCATTGTATCTTGAATACGCTGGTAGTAATTGACAATGTTAAGTTTTTTGGTTAAGTTTTGCAGACAGACAGTCAGACCGACAGACGGAAAGTCTGAATGACGGACAGACAGACGGACATGCGGGGGCATAAAAAAGCCATAGTTCAAACTATTAGGTAGACTAGAAATATGTCACAGAAACGGGTGCCCACCTTAAGTACTTGTCACATGACCTACGGCTATGACCTTTAATTTCGTAGTTTCCGAAAGTACTACAAAAAATACGCATGGCACTATAGTAATCATCAAGGGGAACAACTGTGCGAATTTATTTTGTAAAACAATCTTTTAATATGTTAATGTAGAAGATATGCTCCGAACAAGAAATGGGCACATACACTAACCCGCACATCCCTGCAAACACTCACACTTGGACAGAAGTAACTTTAGATGCTTGTCACCTTTAAAAGGCGAGGGTATAAAACATAGATAATGAAGAAATTGCTTGTCATAAGCAATTTCTTTTTTTCTAAGCTTATTTTTTGTAGGCGACAAAGAGCCCCATCGTGTGGATATAGGTAAAATGGATAACTAGAGCTTCGAAAACTGCAGCAAAAGTCTGCTAATCACAAGTATCGTAGCTAAATCTGTAGTCTTGGCGGATCTGGACTGAACTGAAACCGCGCGTCAGGATCTTCATTTTTATGCTTTACATTTTCGCCGGTTTCTTCTAATCCTAGTCAAACATATGGCATGCGATGTGTAGGGATTCCGAATTAAATTAATGTATTGAAAGTACTGTAAGCTAGCAGAGCATGGTTTTATTAAGTAATCCTCTTTGTCACAGGTTATCATTATTAGTGGAGTTTATAAAACCTTTGACTTGTAGGGTAGAAAACAGTGTGAACAATGAAGAAATTATGCTTTCAGAGATATGCTCCGGACAAGTTTAGTGACGGAAGGACGGAATGACGGACGGAGACCAATACTATATCCCCTTCGCCGAAATGGCGGGGGATAAAAAAAAGGCTTTTTGCTTTCAAAAAATGTTGAAAGTTGTCTAATTGCTTAAAACAACCATTTTCATTTTTTTTAAAACGTTTATTAAGGATTTTCTTGAGCGAGTACTGTACATCTCGCACCAGGACCATAATTACATCCTTTCCTAGCCTCCAGCTGCTATCCCACTTAGGTTACGATTATCAACCCATTGGTGAGAGACAAATGTCGGAAAGGATATGTGCCGCCGCCGGGGATCGAACCCATGACACCTAAAATTTAAGATTTGGAGTATGATGCGCTTCCAACTTCGCTATGACGGCGGCGCTAAAAGAGAGAAATCTTATAAATATGCATTTAGAGTAACCCAATTTGAAAATGTTGGTCGCTCTTTTGATAATGAACACATTTTATGGTCCATATGAATGCTTTCAATAATAACTTATTTAACCCTTGTCATGCTGAATTAAATCCTCTAAAGAATCGCATTTAACCCTTTCATGTTATGCAGAATTTTAGACCTGTCCAAATTCAAAGGTTTGCAGACGAAGATTCAAAGTGAATTTAATTAGAAAAATAACAATTCAGTAGGCTAGAAAATATTGTGGAAAAAGAAGAAATTGCTTGTGACAAGCAATTTCTTCATTTTCTAAAATGTTTTCTCAATTATAAAATCAAAGGGTCGTAAAAAACAGGGATTAAACGGGAAACGGTTCAAGATCAAAGGGCTGAAATGACTGGAATGATCAATAATGCTATTCTCTATCCATTTCGAATCGTTAGCTTTCAAACAACCCTGGCTTAAGAGGGACAGACAGGTGGTGTAGACTTACATCAGACATGTGTGCAGGCTGATCTTGGTCTATATACCTCCTGCCAAAACAGGAATATTCCGGATTCAGCATGACAATGGTAAAAACGTGTCAAAATTTTTTGCACGACTATAAAAGCGACTTAAGAAATACTTCGGAACACACACCCCACCCCCAAAAAGAAAACCGAAAAAACAAACAAACAAAAAAAGAAAAAAAAACAACAACAAAACAGCCGTGCCTTACCCATTACCAGACGACAAAAGTTTAGACCGGTCCGAATTCAAATATGTTGCAGACGATTATTACCAGCTGATGAAATCTTAAAATTCTTGCCTCTTTTGTCTGAAAACATCTTGGGTAATTAAGAAATTGCTTGTGGTCAGTAATTTCAATGTTTTCCAAAATCTTTTTTCTTGGCGGGCGTAAAAAGTCAGGAATATGTGGGTTAAAGTACAAGCATGTTGTTAACACGTGAGATTTGGATTTTATTACACCGGTTTTGGCAGGAAGTGTAGACTAAGATCAGACTGCACTTATGTGCAGGCTGATCTTAGTCTACACCTCCTGCTTGTACTTTCCCTGTCAGAATTGTTTATGAAGTTGATTTCTAAAAGAAACATTGATTTTTATAATAAATAGTTCTATCAGTGCTTTCAGCCCTTTGATTTGACAGCATTTCAGTGAGGTAATTTATACAGCATAACAAGGGTTAAGACGTAAATCAAATTCACATAACATTATACTTCAAAGACTTTATCGATATTAACAACAAAAAACATGCATTCACTAGTTTAAAAAACAACATCTACATTGTCCATGGGTGTGCAAAATGTCGTAGCTACAGCTTGAATAGGGGTGTAGATAGGACATTTTGCTAATTTTGCTTGTTTCAACAAGTTTCTTCAATATCCGCAATATTTTCTATCCATATAGAAAAATATTTCTAACATCTATTAATGGTAGCCTGCAATGTCTTTAAGTTTGGATCAATCTATAATTTTGTTTGGTAATGGGTAAACCAATTACCTCACAATAATGCTTGTCGATGCCCCTCACGAAAATAAAAATCAGGTAAAAAAATGTGTGAAATGAATAAATTGTAACAAGTAATTTCTTCAATTTCCACGATGCTTTCTAACCAGAAAGTTGAAAAAAATCTAATTAACTTTAAATTTCGTCTGCACTCCTTACAAATTCAAACAGTCTAAAATTTTGCCATCTGGTAATGGGTTAACCCATTCCAACTCAATCCCTCCTTTTTACGCCCCTCAAGAAAAAAACTTTGGAAAACATTGTGGAAAATGAAGAAATTGCTTGTATCAAGAAATTTCTTCATTATCCACAATGTTTTTGAACTTGAAATTGTCGTCTGCAGCTTCTTTCAATTTGGACCAGTCTAAAAATTTGCTGTGTTGGAATGGGTTAAACAAATATTTAACCCATTTTCACACAATGACCCTTTCTGATGCCCAATAAGAATTAAGCTTTTGAAAACATAGAGTAAAATGAAGAAATTGCTTGTTACAAGCAATTTCTTCATTTTTCACAATGTTTTTTATCCAGAAAGTTGAAAAAAATATAAAATCTCATAACCTTGAAAATTTAATCTGCAGCTCCTTTCAATTTAGACCAGTCTAAAATTTTGCCGTCTAGTAATGGGTTCAAGTGTTCTAGTTCAGACCAATTGGGCATTAGTCCATAAAACAATGTTGAATGATTTGTATGTTCCAAAATAGGTCATTTATGCGGTTATGGGTATCAATTTCAAGTATCCATATCGTGAATTATATTAAAATTTTGTCAACCCATTCCCAAATGACTAAATTCTGACTGTTTAAAGTTGAAAAGAGTCGCAGACATCAAAACAAAATTGGGTTCTAGTTGAAAAATAAGGGCCATATGAGGGAGAAAACATGGTGAGAAAAGGAGAAATTGTTTGTGACAAGCAATTTCTCCTTTTCTCACAATGTTTTCAATAGCCATATTTCTTCAGACCGTAAGAATGGGTGAATGTGTGGTAATCGCCCAAGTTTTTTTAGAACATAAATCAGTACAAACTAATATTTATTTGATCCTTTTCATCAGTTGAGTGAACAAACATTTATTTTTATTACAACCTTTTTGAATAAAGGACTCCCTACAGTTTTGAATTTCATTTTGGAATACCTAAATAAATCCATCATTGCCCTGTTATCGATGTTATTAATGTGCCGAGTAATCCTGGTGTTGTGAGTTCTTACCCCAGAGCAGCATATTTCCTTTCCATCATTTGACAAGAGGCATTTGTCTCAAGCACCATTTGTCTCAAGCACCATTCGTCTCAAGCACCATTGGTCTAAAAGCACCATTTGTCTCAAAACACCATAAATTTCAGAGCACCATTTGTCTCAAAGCACCATTTGTCTCAAAACACAAATTAGTCTAAAAGAACCATATGTCTAAAAGCACTATTCTTCTCTAAGCACCATTTGTCTGAAAGCACCATTTGTCTCAAGCACCATTTATCTCAAATTGACATTTGTCTGAAAGCACCATTTGTCTCAAGCACCATTTGTCTCAAATTGACATTTGACTCAAAGCGACATTTGTCTCAAAGCACCATTTGTCTCAAGCACCATTTGTCTCAAATTGACATTTGTCTCAAAGCGACATTTGTCTCAAAGCACCATTTGTCTCAAAGCTTCATTTGTCTCAAAGCACCATTTGTCTCAAAGCACTATTTACTTAAAGCAACATTTGATTCAAGCAATATTTGTCTCAAAGCAACATTTGTCTCAAAACACCATTTGTCTCAAGATTTGTCTCAAAGCACCATTTGTCTCAAAGCACCATTTGTCTAAAGCAATTTTTGTCTCAAAGCTACATTTATTTCAAACACTATTTGTCTCAAGCCAAAGATAAAATAAACTTGTGCCTGTATGGGATGTCAGCAGCAAGTGGTTGGAATCTAATGTTTGGGGTGTGCCGGGGCAACAAATGACAAGAAACTCTGGTTATGTGCACCAGCAGCCATGACATAATTGAAAAACGAATGATAGTGGCATAAAACCTAATACAATCAATGAAAAAAACAACTTTAAATACTCTGTGGTAGATTTTTATATAAAAAGTGTTCAGGTCAAACTAATGTCAAACTTTTCCCTCTAATGTTTATGGACATGCTTATAATCAAATGTACAGGAGTTTCTTCTTAACCCATTCCCACACATTTCTGTCTTTTTTATGTCCTAAAGAAAAAGGCTTAGCAAAACACCGTGGATAATAAAATAATTGCTTGTTACAAGCAATTTCTTTATTATCTACTATGTTTTCTTCCATGGTAATGGGTTAAAGCTCCATTGGTAGGGGACTTACGCAGCACAGGATGTGGGTGCTTGATACTCAGCCGGTAGGATAAAATATTGTAAGTCATTAAAGATGCATAATTCTTACAAATACAAATCTCGGATTATTTCCCTTTATAGTATAAATTGCTCATTTTCATATACAATGTATTCTGAGTTTCGAGTAAAAAGTCTTCAGTAGCTAGTATTAATTGTGAGGATGGCAATCACAATTGTTCTCCAAACAACAGCTCTATTCCCAGTCTGTATTTCTTTTTCTGTCTGGTTCAAAATTTCATTAACTAAAAATCAGCATCTGAATTTTCTTTCAAATTGGAGAGGTGCCACCGAGGACAAATTTTTGTCTGAATATTTTATTAAATACTAGAAATAATGAAAATAATAAAATCTATAATAAATATAATATTTTGAAATTGGAAACATTGTGGGAAAAGAAGAGAAACACCTTTGGCCAAGTTTTGACATGTTTTGTTCGTAATAAGATTTATTTTGTTAATCCTCAAACTTTCTTGATAGGTGTAAAAATGACATATTGTGCTACTAGCTATATTTTGAGAAACCAATATCCTTTGTTGTGACTGTTTGATTATCTACTATAGATTAACAATCAATGTATTTTAGCACATATGGCCTCCAGATAAAATGGTTTCAAAAGACTTCAAATCTAGTAATATTATCTTGATTATTGTTGTAATTTTATTGGAGGATTTGAATTCTTTTATCAGATTGGACATTTTCTGTTAAAAACTTTTACATAAATAGTTGGTGAAATTAAAACAAAGGGGAACAGAATAAAAAAGACTTAAATTATGTAGAGGATGTTAAATTTCTAAATTTCTATATATCACTTTATTTCAAAAGGTCTTTCATTGTTGGATTTCATTACTTGAACACTTATTTAAATTGTTTAATAGTTAGAAGTATATTTGAACCAATTCTTTTGAACATTCGATCATTAATATTTGGCTTGATAAGTGAAACATCAGAATGTGTTTGTTTTCATTTATTCCTGTGTTAATGTGTTTGAATGCCATTGATTGATGGGAACTACAACAACATCCACAGCTTCCTAGTTATTGGACCCTGGAGTGAATGCTAATTCCCCAAACTAAACTGAACTGCTTGCCCACACCGTGGTGCCTGCAGCTCTACCTTAGTAGCTCCAGGACAGACGGCTAGGGAGTAACCAACCATTCAACCATTGAGATTGCAACCGAGGGATACATCCATCAACCCCACCAACGGATGCAAGATAAAAGCATCACCGGTCGCAGAGGTCTAAAATTTTGTCATTTTGAATTTTCAATCGGTTTATTGCAACCTTGATATAAAAATATACTGCTCAATTGCCATTACATTTATACAAAAAAACCTAAGATTGATACAACAAATAGTAACTTTCAATTGCAGCTACCTGTCATTTGCAATAAACAGTTAATTACTAAGGACTCTATTGTAAAAACACACAAAAAGTCAGTTTAGAGGAGATTTTGGGGAGGGGGGGACCCCCACCCGAAGGAGCCAGATTATTCCATTTTCATGGGAAAATCAACAAAAATTAGGTACGTGCATTAATAGAAAACAAATCCCCCCCCTACCCAATTGATAAATTTGAATCCCCTTTACAAAAATCCTGAATCTACCACAGAATGTGTTTTATAGCCAAGCATTGAAATATCCTTTTTTCACATTTTCTGATTTTTTTTTCTTTCACCCTCTATTATATCTATATGTTTCCATCTCCTCAAAGGAGAAATTAATCCTAATGAATTATGATTTGTTTCAAACACATTTTGAATAGCTGTCTGTACCTTCTTTCCATTTGGACCAGTCTAAACTTTTGATGTCTGGTAATAAATCACAAATATTTCAAAAGAATGCAACTAGTAAAGAAATTAAGCAATTAGATGAATTGCATGGCAATATCAAACCTCCTGCGGCCCATGAAAAATATTCGTTCTAAAAATCTAGGTCCAGCATCCATACTTGTTTGTATGTCATGGGAACTTTCACACCAAAAATCAGCTTAACCCTTGTCATGATGAACCTGGAATATTCCGGTTTTGGCAGGAGGTGTAGACTAAGATCAGACTGCACTTACGTGCAGGCTGATCATAGTCTATACCTCCTGCTTGTACTTTTCTTGCCAGAGTTGCTTTTTAAGTTGATTTCTAAAAAAAAAATTTGTGTATTTGGAACAACACTTTCTATCAGTGCTTTCAGCCCTTTGATTTTACTGCAATTCAATAAGGTATTTTATACAGCATGAAAAGGGTTAAAATCTATACATTAGAAAGATAAGTCCAGAAAACAGCAATTCAGCAGAAAGTCCAAAATGCACTTTAATCAAATATCAATGTAGATAATTGAAACTCAAAAATGATTTGTAACTATCGAATGCTGTTTCATATACCAATAATCAATAATATCGAAAAGCACTTAGAAAAAAGGTCAAGAAACAGATGGGCAGAAACATATCTACAGTGCGCAAGTCTAACCCATTACCACACAATGGCTCTCTCCGATGTTCTAGATATGCTCATGGAAAAGGTGAAGTTGCATGTTTTGATAATCCAAAACAAACTAGTTGCAGGCAACAATAAATAGTGATGAGAATTCCATAACTAGATGACAGAATTTTAGACTTGTCCAAATAGAAAGAGGCTACAGAAGGCAATTTATACTGATCATGGAAAACTTTGAGGGAAAAGGAGAAATTGCTTTTAACAAGCAATTTCTCCTTTTCTCACAAAGTTTTCTATCCTATTTGCCCTTCTTTTCCAATTTTAGTGCAATTTGAAATGTCTTCTGCAACTTCTTTAAAACTAACAGTACTAAAACTTTGTTGCGTGGTAATGGATTAAAAGAACACAGCATAGGATGCAGGTGCCTGATATTCAGCAATTTGGATAAAATATTGTAAATCATAAAGATGCATAATTCTTACAAAAAAAATCTTAGATGATCTCCCTTGATAGTATAAATTGCTCCTTTAATATATATGGTCAACTTCACTACTGAATTACTTCCGGGCGGTTGTAAAATTCTACTCTGGAACTTCTTCCGCATGGTTGTGCCCTAAAGTAGTCCATTAAGAAAATTTGATATCCACCTTTTGCAACACTGTTTTAACGTTTAAACAACATCAAGTTGTCTGATGTTTGGATCTGGAGAGTGAGAGATCACTGCTGCATGTCATGCATTGTGATTCGAAGAATTTATCTGGGAACTATTTCTTTGTAGAAATTGACATTTGAAGGTGGTACCCTACATGATTTTCATTTCCAAGAATTTCATGGGTGGATGTGTTCAATGAAGATTTGCAAAAAAAAATTATCCCTAATGATACCATTTTCCTGGCCTATAATTCAAAACCAAAGACTGCTCTTTAAGACGGACTACGATTTAAGGCTCTACAAAACTTTTGGGAGGAGCTACAGATTGCGAAAATGGGCCCTTTTTGCTCTTTAATGGGGCAAAATTGACAGGAGCTCAACCATCCAATGTTTTCTGAGTTCCAAAGCACAAATCTTCAGTTACCAGTATCAATTTTGAGGATTGCAATCACAGTTGTTCCGTCTGGTTAACAATTGAGGCCATTTTTAAGCTATTCATCACAACATTGATTGATAGGTGTTTTTTTTTTTGTTTTGAGTGGGTTTTTGACCCCGCTTTTAACAATATTTCAGTCATATTTCAGGGGCTGGAGCACCTAACCATGGATTCCTGGTATTTCTCACACCAGTACCACCACTACACCCTTTCCGAGTCACCAGCTGCTCATCCAACTTAAGTCTATGATTTTCCATCCATTGGTGTGAAACAAATGTCGGAAAGGATATCTGCCACAAATAGGGATCAAACCCTGGACATCATGAATGAGAGTCCTAGCGCTACCAACTGCGCCATGGTCACGATATATTGATAGGTTGTACTGAAGATTTTACAGAACAAATTGGCCAAAGGGGCTCATGACCACTCACCTAAGTCCTTAATTAAACAAAGAAAACTGAATCTTCAATGTGGGATTTATTTGTGAATGCAAAGCAGCGGACAGTTTCAAGTTTTATTATGACTGGATGGAAATAGTTACCTGTAGAATGTTAACTATGAAATCATCATTAAAATCCTCTAACCAAAACTTCCAACATAACAATCAAATTATTGATAGGGTTCATCTGATTGATCTGACAAACATTCTGATTTTTTGTTTGTTTGTTTGTTTGAATGGGGTTTTACGCCGCTTTGAACAATCTTTCAGTTATATCGCGGCGGTTGGAGCACCTAACAATGGAATCCTGGTATTTCTCACACCAGTACTACCATTACATCCTTTCCTAGCCTCCAGCTGCTATCCCACATAGATCTACGATTATTGACCCATTGGTTAGAGACAAATAGTCGGAAAGGATGAGTGCTGCCGACGGGGATCGAACCCGGGACCTCTAGATTGAGGGTCCAACACGCTACTGACTGCGCTATGACAGCGACTAACAAACATTCTGAAGAAAAATTTATTAAGAATGAGCCAAAATGGAGGCCCCTGGAGGGTAAGCATAAAACTGTTCTTAAGGCTCCTTTACCTGTGTTTTCAAACTAATCAGTCCAATTTTCGATAAGATTCATACTTATGACCTAATAATCATTATCATTAACTTTTTTTAAGAAGCATAATGTAAGAACTTAAAATTGTCTCAATGTCAGGTCTCCTTGGTTGAAATTGTAACATTTTGTAACCATTTGAATTGCTATAGTAATAGGCCACCCCTAATTTTCCTCTCAAGGTGGCAACCTTGAAATGGTGGCAATTTGAAAACTTTGAGGCCTTCACGTAAACTATACAGTTTATCATTAAAAAAGTTTCCCCCCAAAAAAGATGGTTGGCTGTAAAGCGCTTACCCGAGTCCATGACTGCAGAAGTTAAAAATCCTAAAAGTCTAATTATGCTCAAAAGTGACACATTATCTAGTCTTGTTTAACCCATTCCCACTCAGTGACGCTTTTGAAAGCCCCCGTAGAAAAACAACTCAGAAAACATTCTGCAAAATGTAGTAATAGCTTGTAAAAACCAATTTCTTCATTTTACACAATATTATCTATCCAGAAAGTTGAAAAATCTAAAATTTCATAAACTTTTAAATTGTTGCCTGCAACACATTTCAATTTGGACCAGTCTAAAATTTTCCTGTCTGTAAATGGATTAAATGGAAACAAACATCCAGACCAAATATCCAGACACTTGAGCCATAATATGGCCCCTTGAGTGCTAATAAAGTATATGTATTTCTTTGACCTAGTAACCTAGTTTTTTATCAGAATTGACTCAAGTTCAAACTTGGTCGCAAAGATTCATAGACAATCATTCTGACCAAATATCAAGTCCTCAAAGCCCCAAAATGAATCGTCTAGAGTGCCAATAAGGAATTTTCAAGACTTGACCTAACTTTTCATCTTGTGTGGTCCAAATTCATACTTGGCAGAGAAATTATGGAGACAATCATTCTGACTAAGTATTGAGGTCATCTGAGCCCCAAAAGTAGCCTCTGGGGTGCAAACAAGGAATTTCTAAGATATGACTAGTTTTCGACCCCATGTGACCCTAATTCAAACTTTGCTGAGAGGCTATGGAAACAAACATTCTGACAACATTTTAAGACATTTGAGCAACGAGAGCACCGCCTACTGGTGCCTACGCTTGGCTATTGGGTGCTGGATAGTGGATAAAAGCACATCTAGAGTAATCCCTCTTGATAGTATAGTTTGCTCTTTGATAGTGAACAAGTGTGCCAAGTTTCAAGTGAATGCCTTTAGTAGAACAAGAGATATCACAAAATGTCAAAGTTTTTCGTAAGACGACAACAATAACAATGGCAATGACACCAAGGCTACAGCAATACCTCGGTTTTTCTCCGAAAACTGCCGAGCTAAATGGCTTCTAGAGTGCAAACAAAATATTGAAACATCACATATGATCACAAGAGCTCACCATGAGCATGGTGTGCCCATATTTGGGCATAAATCAAAATTTCGCAAACAACTTTTAAAAGGGTCAACCAAGGAACATTCATACCAAATTTGGTTGAAATAGGCCCAATAGTTACTGAGGAGAAAATGTTTAAAGATTTGTTTAAAGATTTCAAAGTCAAAAACTGCCCCACCCTGCCACGCCCATATTTGGGCATAAATCAAAATTCCTGGAACAACTTTTGAAAAGGGTCACCCAAGGAACATTCATGCCAAGTTTGGTTGAAATTGGCCCAATGGTTACTGAGGAGAAGATGTTTAAAGATTTCAAAGTCCAAAACTGCCACGCCCTGCCACACCCATATTTGGGAATAAATCAAAATTTGGCGAACAACTTTTGAAAAGGGTCACCCAAGGAACATTCATACCAAGTTTGGTTGAAATTGGCCCAATGGTTACTGAGGAGAAGATGTTTAAAGATTTCAAAGTCAAAAACTGCCACGCCCATGTTTGGGGGTCAATCAAAAATCCGCGAACAACTTTTGAGAAGGGTCACCCAAGGAACATTCCTATCAAGTTTGGTTGAATTCTGCCCAGTGGTTACTGAGGAGAAGATGTTAAAGAATTGTTGACGCCTTCCGACGCAGTACGCACGACGGACAAAAGGTGATACCAAAAGCTCACCTTGAGCATGTTGTGCTAAAAAGAAAAGAGCAGAGCTCACAAGCATTGTTAACACAGTAAAATTTTATTAGCAATATTTTCATATACAGTAGAATATTTCAAAAATTAACTGACATTATCAAATGGCACAAACAAGTAAAATATCTATACCTTTAAACCAATTCCCATACAAAAAAATTTTAGACTGGCCCAAATTAAGAGGATGCAGATAACTCTTTCAAATCGGAAAAAATTCGAAAAATCTTTGGCTTTTACGGTAGAAAACATTATGGACATTGAAGAAATTGCTTGTCCACAAAGTTTTTCAACCTTTTTTCTAGACATGTGAAAATATGAGGGATTGTGTGAGAATGGGTTAAAACCCTTCACCAGATAATAAAAATTTAGACTGGTCCAAATTAAGAGGTTGCAGGGAAAATATTCAAAGAACATGTAACAGGAAAAAAATTTCTAGATAACACTTTAGCTAAAGGAAAAATGCTCTCAACAAGTAATCCCTCCTTATGCTACCATGATTTCCGGAGCACAATTATGCCAGGATTGTAAATGTGTTTATATCATGTTGATATGGTTATGAACACAGGCCTTAAAGACTGAAATCAGAAAGTAATCAATATAGCATAACAGGGATTTAACATCAGATGAAAACATACCCGCACTTCTGTATAAATTGCATTAGTTACCACACACAGCATACCGATGAACATTCCAACAATTAACTTACCAGTGACTCATAGCGCGGTCGGTAGTGCATCAGACTTCCAATCTTCAATTATGGTATGTCGAGGGTTTGATCCCCGGAGGTGGAGTGCTATTTGAAACAGGATTAAATGTTAAGGGCATATGGTCATAGAGTCAAGGTCATCCCATTATGAATGCATGTATGAATTATGAGCACCTTAGCATGAAATATGACCAAGATTCATAAAGTGAAAATTTTGGGTTAAAGTTTTATAAAGGGTTAAGGTCATATGGTCAAAGTCATTATTTTAAATGAAAGTCTATCTCCTGAAGAATGCATGAGGAAAATATGAGTACGTGTACTTCTAGGATGATAAATAATCAAGTAGGAAAAAGCAAAAGTTTGTCTTTAAAGTTTTTTTTATAACAGGTTCAGATCAACTTCACAAAATCCCAGGATATCATTCTCTAAAATAAAAGATAATTTCCTACTGAAAACTTGTGTGAAATATGAGCCTTCTAGTATGAAAAATGACCAAGAGGGAAAAGTTAAAGTTTTGGGGTTTTTTTTGTAACAGGTTTAAGGTCGAGGGTCAAGGTCAATGTCTAAAATCAAAGCCTTTCTCCTTATAAGTGCATATGTGAAATATGAGCTCCCTAGAACTAGTTAAAATAGAGACATACAAACTTTAATCAAGCAGGACAATAGCTCATCAGAGAAATTCCTGAGCAAAAATCCCTTTTGGACAATGTTCAATAAAGGAAGTGTCAAATGAATTCATTTGTCTGGTAAAATTGAGAACAAGAGGAATGCCCAGGCTGCAACGCTCGGCTGCAGGAGCTGGTCAGCTGGATAATGCAAAAATTCTAAGTTGAACAAGATGTGTTTGTGAAACACCATGCCCCCTAAACAGGGTGATTTTTATTGTTTTTTATTTCTTTGTTTAGGTGAAAAGGGTTAAAATTTTGACCTTGACCTTGATAAAATGACCTTCCCAAGTGGCGCCCCTTGTGGAGACCTATCTACATACCAAATATTAGCATTGTAACTTAATTAGGGATGAAGTTATAGGAAAATGTTTAGTTGGCAGGTTAAGTTTTTGAGAAACGTTTCAGGGAAAAGGGTTCAAATTTTGACCTTGACCTTGATGAAATGACCTTCCCCAGTTGCGCCTTGTTGAGACCTATCTACATACCAAATATTAGCATTGTAACTTAATTAAGGATGAAGTTATAGGAAAATGTTTAGTTGGCAGGTTAAGTATTTGAGTAATGTTTTAGGGAAAAGGGTTAAAATTTTGACCTTGACCTTGATTAAATGACCTTCCCCAGTTGGGCCTTGTTGAGACCTATCTACATACCAAATATTAGAAATGTAACTTAATCAGGGTTGAAGTTATAGGAAAATGGCAGGTTAAGTTTTGCAGACAGACAGACAGACTGACAGACAGACAGACGGACACTGCTAAAACAATATGCCCCTGATCTTATCGATGCAGGGGCATAACAAATGGTTGTTTTCATGTAAAATTACTTGATCTTTAATTTTGTGAACTACAAAAGCTATATTTTCATTCTCATGAAGATATCACTTTTGTTGTTCACTTCTTCAAAGATAACAAACAATTATCATCTATATATTCTCTATTTATCAGCTAACACTAACATGTGAATAATCGTGGATACCGGGGTGGGGTATCATCTTCTCTGGAGCTCTGAGTGTCAACAATCACTTTGTCTTTCTAAGCCCAGAGCTGATTACGCACACATTTTGTACACTATCTGCAGTTCTACAAGTTTGATTTGATACCTGATGATAAAACATCCCTCATATCACGTAGGCTTGCACCAATAAGTTCAGACATTTGCTCTGCAGACAATGTAGTTTTGCACGATTTGAAGGATGAAATCCCGAATAAAATCTTGTTTTCTTGAGGATTGTAACAAAAGCCATATCCATTTGGAACAACAGGTCCAAAGAACAAAACTGACTCAGATTTGGCAGGAACCTACAAAAGAGTTCACAGACTTATGATTTTTATATTATTTAACTCATTACCACACAATGACACTTTTAGACTCCCCTTAAAAAGAAAACATTTTTGTAAATAATGTGATAAATGAAGAAATTGCTTACAGCAAGCAATTTCTTTATTTTCCACAATGTTTTCTACCCAGAAAAATGAAAAAATCTAGAATTTCGTAAACTTTAAATTGTCGTCTGCAACTCCTTTCAATTTGGAGTAGTCTATATCATTGCCGTCTTGTAATGCGTTGATAATAATGCATGTTATACTTTTAACCTTGTATATTTCTGTTTTGGAAAGAGTCACAAACAAAGATGAAACTGCATATACGTGCAGTTTGATCCTAGTCTATACCACCTGTTTATCTCCAACAAGCTAGAGTAATTTGTGAAATTGAACAATAGAAATATTGACCAACAGACTGGACTGCCCGTGATTTTAGTCCTTTGATTTCAATACATTTTTTCAAAATAGAGATTCTATTCAGCACAACAAGGGTTAATATAATCCAGGAGAAAATCTCTCGATTTGTTTTAACAATATTATCCTAAAGAATACGAACAATATAGGGCAAAAACAATGAGTATCTATAGCTTGATCAGTTTATGAAACAATAATGCTCCTAATTTCCTCACCAGATTGATCTTGATAAATTGACACTAAATTTTTCTAATGACCTTGACACTAACAGATGTTCATCAACAAGAGGTAGCAGGTACCTTCATGCCAAGAATAAGCACTGTACCTCAATTATATTTAAAGTAACAGTACAAGAGGACCATGATGATCCTATATTGCTCCCCTTAGTATGGTGGCTCAAAGCCCTACACCTAATTATCTTCTCCTTTAATCCTAATTATATCAAAGATCCCACAATATAACACTAATTTCCAGAGTATGGTAATATTTTGAAGTATTTTGGTAGAGGGCTAATATGCATTGATACATAGGAAATGTGAAAGCTCTAAGCCTCATGGTTTTGAGAGAAGAAGATTTCAAAGATTTCCCTCATTTTATTCCTTTGTAAAATCAGGGATAACACAGAATAGGACGGTAAATATTGAAGTATTAAAAGTATTTTGGATTCGAGTTTGGGAGTCTGATGCGCTACCAACTGCGCTATGACAGCCATCCTATGATACATACCTGACTTGTAGAAACCTTCCAAGTCCCGCTGACATAATATGCAGGATCCATAAATATTGCTGGGATATCCATGTTGTTTTCTATGGCAGCTAGTTTTAAACCTAGTAAATGTCTGTCTATACCCTTTCCTGACACAGCCTGAAAAAATACATAAACATTATACTTTGATAAAAAATTTTCACTATGTTTTCCAAAGCTCCAAAGCTATAGAAAGAGGGCATGATTTTCATTTAAGACTAAAATATTTCACCAATATTACCATAAACCCAATGTTGTTGGTACCATTTGAATCGTCTCATTGAGACGATTCATAGGGTTTCCTTGAGGAATAGTGATTTTAGAATGCTGTTACCCCTCTTATCCAGACCTCTGATAGCTACTTTTCTTGAGGGTGTTAAAAAGCTTCAGTGTGGGAATGGGTTTATCCCTGACCACTCTATAACATATTTTTAAGCAATAAAAAAAAGTTCAGGGAAACGTAGTAGAAAATGAAGAAATAGCTTCATTAACAAAATTATTTTCTACCTAGAAAGATAGATATTAAAAATTCTATCAACTTTAAATTGTTGTATTCAACTTCTTTCAATTTTGAACCAGTCTGAAATGTTGTTGTCTAGGAATTGGAAAACGACCCTCAATAACAGTTCAGGGAAACCTTGTAGCATTTCTTCATTTTTCAATATAGTTTTCAAGCCAGAATGACAGGGATATTTGAATTTTTATCAACCTGAATTTTTTGTTTGCAACATCTTTGAACTTTGGACTAGTCTTAATTTTTGTCATGTAGTAATGGGATAAATCAAACAAAAAGCCTTACATCATTTGTGTAGCTTTTATGACTTTGCACAGCCCGTCTAAGTAATTCTGCTTTTCTTGTTGCCGATGTATTGTCATCCATCATGGCCTTAGTAAATTCTAAACTCTCCATGGAGCAGGAACGAATTGTGTCCGTTCTACCCAGTTGGAACATGCGTATTGACGCAGACTCATAGGATGCAGCAGGTTCTAAATGATTTCTGCAAAAACAGATGGAGAAACATCAGAGAGGAATTATGACAAAAAGATAGGCAGTCATTGTTAAAACAAAATACTACCAGGATTTAACTCTTTTCCTTCGGAGGAATGTCTAAGGGTCGAACCAGGGTTTTATCCTTCAGTGTTTCTTTATGTATATAATGTATCTTATTAACAAGTGAAAATTATATTAATTAATCAATTCATTCATATCTTTACAAGAAAAGATTTGTTTGCACTTAACCCATTCCCACTCAGTGACGCCTTTAGGCACCCCAAAGGAAAAAGCTTTGGAAAACATTGTGGAAAATGTAGAAATTGCTTGTGACAAGCAATTTCTTCATTTTTCGCAATGTTTTTTATCCAGGAAGTTGAAAAAATACAATTCCATCAACTTGCTGCAACTTCTTTCAGTTTGGGCAAATCTAAAATTTAGCCGTCTGGTAATGGGTTAAACTTTGAAATTTGTTCTCATGATTCACTCAATTTGTTGTTTTGACTCCTTCAAAATCAGTTCTGACCCCTAGAATCTCAAGGTCAAGGATTTAATTGCTTCTCAATTTCAAAAACTAGTACAAGTCCTGCGTCTTGATGACTCTTTTCAGTTGTTGGATAAAAAGTTGGCCAGCCGGAGTTCAAACTCATGACCAAGGATTAACAGCATGGGCTAACAAAGCATCAGCATTATATAAAATTTGTCCATATTAAAATTGTAGCCTTAGAACATAAGATTTGTAGGGAGAATAAAGAAATTTTATATTTAGAAATATGAATTGCTCCCTTGTTTTGTTTTGCTTACCTATAATAAGCTTTGCTTCCTCTATTTTAGCAATTACTTACCATAAGCTTTGCTTACTCCATTTTAAGCTTGCTTGCATACAAGCTTTGCTTCCTCTATTTTAGGGTTTGCTTACCTATAATAAGTTTTGCATCCTCTATTTTAGGCTTTGCTTGAATACAAACTTTGCTTCCTTCATTTTATACTTTGCTTGAATACAAGCTGCTTTGCTTCCTAGATTTTAGGCTTTGCTTGAATACAAGCTTTACTTCCTCTATGCAAGGCTTTACTTACCTATGATAAGCTTTGCTTTCCTCTTATTTAGGCTTTGCTTGCATACAAGCTTAGCTTTCTCAATTAAAGGCTTAGGTTGCATACAATCTTTGCTTCCTCTATTCAAGGCTTTGCTTACTAATAATAAGCTTTGCATCATCTAATCAAGATTGTGCATACCTATAATGAGCTTTGCATCCTCTATTTTAGGCTTTGCTTAACCTATAATAAGCTTTGCTTCCTCTATTTTTAGGCTTTACTTTTTTACAAGCTTTGCTTACCTATAATAAGCTAACTGTATGGCATTCTGAATAAAACTGTCTGGACTCAACTTCTGGGACTTGGGGAAGTTTTTACCAAACTCATCAAATATGAACACATTTAAATCAACATCAGAAACCATTCTGAAAAAAATGTTTACCCTTGTCATGCTGAACCCAGAATATTCCTATTTTGGCAGTAGGTATATATACAAACAATTTAAAATCTGACTGCACATACATGCAGTGTGATCTTTGTATACACCACCTATTACTCTTTTCAAGCTAGACTTGTTTATAAGATCAAATGCCAAACAAAATATTGACCCACATTTAGAGCCTTACAGTACTCTCAGTCCTTTGATTTTGATGATATTCTCCATGAATTTTATTCAGCATGACAAGGGTTAAAATAATAAGTGTTTGTGAAACTTTAACAATACATTAACAGCATTTTTCTGAGGTGGCCTTGACCATCTACAAATGGTACTTTTATCCAAATATTGGTATTTTATTTCAAGTTATTTCAAAGCTATAAGAAAACTTAACACATTCCCACACAATGATGCTTTTAGACGCCCCCAAGCAAAAAGGATTTGGAAAACATTGTGGGAAATGAAGAAATTGCTTGTAACAATGTTTTGTCGTCAGATAAACAAAGAATTCTATAATTTCATCTACTTTAAATTGTAGTCTGCAACTTCTTTGAATTTGTGTTGGGCTAAATTGTTTCCAGGACCACAGTTGTTAAGCACACATGATCCATACTGAAAGAGACTGTAGACACTAATTCTACATGCCTTCCAGATTAAAACAAATGATAGAAAATATTGTCAGAAAATGCTTGTAAGAAGCAATCTCTCCTTTTCAACAACATTTTGGACGACTACATTTTTCACTGCATCCAAACAAGGGAATTCTCTTGTATTGGGTCAAATAGCCAAGCTTTCAAAAATATTGTTATAGTTTCAGGGGAGGTGATTTGCTTTGATATGCAAATTAGGGAACCTTCTGAAAGTCAAGTTACTATTTGGAGGCATATATAGAGAATGTCGACCCATTAAGGGTTGAGGATCCTTTTCTCTGAATGGATTTGCTTTATCTACTAGCTCAGAACCTTACATTTGGTGGCAGCGGTGGGATGATGACAACTACCAGACTTGTGTTGCCTTACTCACGGATCTCCAAGGCCAAGACTCGGGATGAGTCTTCTCAGAGGGGAGAGTAATGTTACAGTTTCAGGGGAGGTAATTTCCTTTGAAATGCAAATTAGGGAACCTTCTGAAAGTCAAGTGACTATTTGGAGTCATACATAGACAATGTCTACCCATTTAGAGTTCAGGATCCTTTTCTCTGAATGGATTTGCTTTGTCTACAAGCTAGGATCTATTTATCTACCTATCACAGTTTTCTTTAGCAGCATCCAGGGCTTTCTCTGTATCAGAAGATAATTTGAAATGTAATTGTTTTGGACTGGGAATACCATTGGCAGGACTGTTGTCTTTCTGTTGTTTTCTGAAGAGAAATAGCAAGGTTAACATGATGTCATGTATTGTGAAATCAAAGAGAGACGTAGATAGGAGGCGTTTAATAGTACTTGGTTTTGTTTGTTTGAAGGGGGTTTAACACCGCTTTTAACAATTTTTCAGTCATACCGCTGCGGCTGGAGCACTGAAAACTGGATTTCTGGCATATCTTGCACAACTACCAACATTTCATCCTTTCAGAGCCTCCAGCTGCTATCCCACTTAGGTTTATGATTATCTAGCCATTGGTGAGAGACAAATATCTGAAAGGATATGTGCCGCCGCTGCCAGGGATCCTGCACCTGGAGAAACTGATTTAAATTATGTTGTATAACAGCATGCACTTCACTATTCCAATTAACAATTAATAAAAGTATTCACTTAACCTTTTCCTGTTTTGCAAAATTTTAGACCAGTCGAAATTCAAAGGTTTTGCAGAGGAAAATTGAAAGTGAATCTAATTTAAAAAATAACCATTCAGTAGGGTAGAAAATATTGTGGGAAAAGAAGAAGTGCTTGTTTCAAGCACTTTCTTCTTTTCCATAATGTTTTCCAAATAATAAATTCATAGGCACCTAAAAACTAGGGATTGAACAGGAAAGGTTTAAATGGCTGAGCCTAGATTTATCATGTTTCTCAGTTTTGTTAAAGATACAAACTTCTTTTGAAAAAAAAGTAACACATACTTAACATTGCTCGTAACAAGCAATTGATTAATTTCATACTATGATTATAAGGGGAAAAATAAATAAACAAGAGGCCCATGAGGGCCTGAGACGCTCTACTGGTTATCAAGTTTTCCGTTAAAGAAATCTGATATTTAAGGAAGTTAATTGCTCAAAGAAGAATGCATAAAGAAAAAAAAGGGGGCTTTATCCCCTTTATCATTTTAAGCAACAATCCTCAAGGCCCCTTTCCCATGTTTCATGACGGATCCACTCCATTTCCAAAAGAAAGTTACCTTATGACCCTACAATCATTCTGTGTATATTTCATCAGAATCTGACAATAATTGTGGACTTAATCACATAAACAGGATTGTTTTGAATGAAAATCAATAAGGCCCCTTTTCCTGTGTTTTCTGATGGATCAATTTCATTTCAAAAGGAACTTTCCTTACAACCTGACAATTGTCCTGTGAAATTTAAAAGACAACTTGATAATGATTGTGATCTTCATCACATACACAAGAATGTTTTGAATGATAATCTGTAAGGCCCCTTTTCCTGTGTTTCAAATGCCACAATTATTCCATGCATCTTTGAAGAGAATCCAATAAAACTGTTGACTTTATTGTGTTAACAAAGATATTAAATTCAATTTCTCATAGGGCCCCTTTTCCCGTGATATTTTACTTTTGGTTTTATCATTCTATGAAAGTTAAAAGTGAATCCGATGAAATATTGGAAATTCATTATGTTTACTAGAATATTTAAAAAAAAAAAATCATATGGCCCCTTTTTACATGATACTTGATGGATTGTACCCAGTTCTGAAAAGAACCATCTAAGTATTTGTACAATCATTTTGTGAAATTTGAAGTGAATCCGGTGAAATCAAGGGACATCATTGTGATAACCAGAATATTTAAGAGAGTTTTTCATAAGGCCCCTTTTTATGTGACCCTTGCTTAGTCAGATCCACTGTCAAAATCAACAATTGGAATGATGGTACAATCAATCTGTTTAATCTGTGGAATTTATTGTGTTAATGAGTTTATAGTGAAATATTCATATGGCCCCTTTTCTCATGATACTTTACAGAACAAACAAAATTTCAAAAGGAACAATTCTAATGAAGGTAGAATCATTCTTTAAAAGTTAAAGAGAATCAATGAAAACAGTGGACTGAATTGTGTCAAGAATTTTTGTAACTAAATTTTCATAAGGCCCCTTTTTCTGTGAAACTTAACAAATCAGACCCAATGTATAAAGGAACAATCCTAATGGTAGTTTGAAGAAAATGATAAAGACTAAGGACTTTATTGTAATAATGATGTTTTGTAATAAAATTTTTATAAGGTCCCTTTTCTTGTGTCACTTAACCAATCAGACCTAATTTACAAAGGAACAATCCAAATGATGGTACAATCATTCTATTAAAGTTTGAAGAGATTCTGATAAAGACTGAGGGCATTGTTGTGTTTATGAGGATTTGGTAATACTTTTTCATACAGCCCCTTTTCCTATGATACTAGACAGATCAGGCCCAATTTGGAAAGAAACAATCCTTATCATGGTACAAACATTCTATGAAAGTTTGAACAGAATCTGATGAAAACGGCAGACTTTATCTTGGTGTCAAATTTTTAAAATAAGATTTTCATAAGGCTCCTTTTCCTGTGATACTTGAAGGATCAGGTCTCATGTCAGCATCAACAATCGTGTTATTGTACAATGATTCTGTGAAGGTTTGAATAAAATCCAATGAAAGCTCTGGACTTGGTTACAAGGATTATAGATAAAATTCTCTAAAGGCCCCTTTTCCCATGATACTAGACAGATCACGCCTAATTTGAAAAGAAAGAATCCTTATGATGGAATAATCATTCTGTGAAAGTTTTAACAGAATCTGATGAAAACTGTTGACTTTATTGTGGTACAATGATTTTAAAATTAAATTTCATAATGCTCCTTTTCCTGTGATACTTGACGGATCAGGTCTAATGCAAACATCAACAATCATTATTATTGTACAATTATTCTGTGAATGTTTGAAGAAAATCCGATGAAAGCTCTGGACTTGGTAACAAGGATTTATAAATGAAATTTTCATAAGGCCCCTTTTCCTGTGCTTCTTGACAGTTCAAACCCTGTTATGAAAAGAATGATAGTTATGACCTTCCAATCATTCTGTGAAAGTTTGAACAAAATCTGATCAAAGCTGTGGGCTTTATTGTGTTAACAGGGTTTTATTAATTGAATTTTCATATAGCCCCTTTTCCGATGTTACTTGATGGATCTGAACCAATTCTAAAGGGAACTCTTCTTACAAAAGTATAATTATTCTGTTTGAGTATAAAGACAACCCCATCTCATCTGTGGACTTACAAGCATTAATTAAGATCTTAAAAATTGAATTTTCCTAAGGCCCCTTTTCCTATGTTTATCAATGGATCAGACCCAATTTGAAAGGAACAATCCTTATGATGGTACAATCATTATGTGAAAGTTTGAAGTCAATCAGGTGAAATCTAGGGCCATTACATGTTAACTAAGATTTTTTTTATTAAATTTTCATAGGGCCCCTTTTCCCATGAAACTTGATGGATCAAACCTACTTCCGAAAGGAACAATCCATTTAATGTAATAATCATTCTGGGAATGTTTGAAGAGAATTTGTTGAAAACTATGGACTCTATTGTGTTTAAGAGGACTTTTTCAATCCAGTTTTAATCAGGCCCCTTTTTCCCGTGGTCCTTGACTGATCATATCAAATTTTGAAAGGAACAATTCTTATGATGGTACAATCATTCTGTGAAAGTTTGAAGTCAATCAGATGAAAACTGTGGACTCTAGAGTGTTAACAAAGATCTTTGAATTAAATTTTAATAAGGCCCCTTTTCCTATGTTTCTTGAGGAATCATATCAGATTCCAAAAGGTACAATCCTTATGATGGTACAATCATTCTGTGAAAGTTTGAAGAGAATTCGTTGTAAATTTTTGGCTCTAGATTATTAATGAGAATTTTTTATTAATCATTTCATAAGGCCCCTTTTCCCATGTTTCATGACAGATCAGACCCATTTTCGAAAGGAACAATCCTTATGTTGGTACAATTATTCTGTGAAAGTTTGAAGAGAATGTGATGAAAACTGTTGACTCAAGAGTTTTAACAAGAATTTTTCAATTAAATTTTCATAAGGCCCCTTTTCCCATGTTTCATGACAGATCAGACCCATTTTCGAAAGGAACAATCCTTATGTTGGTACAATTATTCTGTGAAAGTTTGAAGAGAATGTGATGAAAACTGTGGACTCTATCTCTTAAACGAGGATTTTTTAATTAAATTATCATAAGGCCCCTTTTCCCGTGTTTCATGACAGATCAGACCCATTTTCGAAAGGAACGATCCTTATGTTGGTACAATTATTCCGTGAAAGTTTGAAGAGAATGTGATAAAAACTGTGGACTCTATCGTGTAAACGAGGATTTTTAATTGAATTTTTAATAAAATTTTCATAA
The DNA here is from genome assembly GCA_946902895.1 of Fragum fragum. Taxonomy (NCBI): domain Eukaryota; kingdom Metazoa; phylum Mollusca; class Bivalvia; order Cardiida; family Cardiidae; genus Fragum; species Fragum fragum. Next base: position 15,558,728 of record OX336380.1, read on the forward strand.
GGCCCCTTTTCCTGTGTTTCTTGACGGATCATACCCATTTTCAAAAGGAATGATCCGTATGTTGGTACAATCATTCTGTCAAAGTTTGAAGAGAATCCAATGAAAACTGTGGACTCTATCGCATAAACAAAGGTTTTTAATAGAATTTTAAATGAATTTTCATAAGGCCCCTTTTCCTGTGTTTCTTGACGGATCATACCCATTTTCGAAAGGAACAATCCTTATGTTAGTACAATCATTCTGTGAAAGTTTGAAGAGAATCTGATGAGAACTGTGGACTCTATCACGTAAATGAGGATTTTTTAATTAAATTATCATAAGGCCCCTTTTCCCGTGTTTCTTGACGGATCATACCCATTTTCGAAAGGAACGATCCTTATGATGGTACAATCATTCTGAGAAAGTTTGAAGAGAATCTGATGAAAACTGTGGACTTTATCGCGTAAATGAGGATTTTTAATTGAATTTTTAATTAAATTTCATAAGGCCCCTTTTCCTGTGTTTCTTGACGGATCATACCCATTTTTGAAAGGAACGATCCTTATGATGGTACAATCATTCTGTGAAAGTTTAAAGAGAATCTGATGAAAACTGTGGACTTTATCACGTAAACGAAGATTTTTTAATTAAGTTTTAATTAGGCCCCTTTTCCCGTGTTTCTTGACGGATTTGCCCCAATTTCGAAAGGAACGATCCTTATGATGGTACAATCATTCTGTGAAAGTTTGAAGAGAATCCAATGAAAACTGTGGACTTTATCGCGTAAACAAGGAAAAGTTTAACGGCCGGACGACGGACGGACGGACGGGAAAAAGCCATGGCTATAGCTCTAGTGGCCTTCGGCCAGTAGAGCTAATAAAAACCAACAACAGATTGATGTCTGTATATAACTTCTTTCAATTAGGACTAGTCTAAAACAGAAATTTGCTTGGCAGTGGGTTGACATGTACACATTAAAAGTAGTACAAGCAATTTCTTCTTTTCCCACAAAATTTTCTCTTGTTTTCTTGGAAGAGGGTCGTTGGAAAAGTGCTATGGTAATACTTGTTTGACCTAGCAACATTATAATTATACTTAACCCTTTCCTGTTTCTTTTTAAAATTTAGACTGGTCTAAATTGAAAGAGATAGCAGACAACAATAAAATTTTGAGGCAATTTAAAATGAAACCACCCGATTTGGTAGAAAATATTGTGGGAAAAGGAGAAATTGCTTGTTATAAGCAATTTCTTCTTTTTCCACAATGTTGTCTCAACTATATAATCAAAGCAACATAAAATTGGGGGGGGGGGTTATAGGAAAGGGCTGAACTCATGTCGTACTTACATAAAGTTTATGCTGTACTCATGCCTTACTTACATAAAGTTTATGCTGAACTCTTGTCTTACTTACATAAAGTTTATGCTGAACTCATGCCTTACTTACATAAAGTTTATGCTGAGCTTGTGTCTTACTTACATAAAGTTTATGCTGAACTCATGCCTTACTTACATAAAGTTTATGCTGAGCTTGTGTCTTACTTACATAAAGTTTATGCTGAGCTTGTGTCTTACTTACATAAAGTTTATGCTGAACTCATGTATTACTTACATAAAGTTTATGCTGAACTCATGTCTTACTTACATAAAGTTTATGCTGAACTCATGTCTTACTTACATAAAGTTTATGCTGAACTCATGTCTTACTTACATAAAGTTTATGCTATGGTCCATAATTGATATAATGGGAGGACCTTCTGCTGTTGTGTGTTCATAGTTCAATCCACTGAAACCATTCTGGCCTACAATAAACTGAAATGTAAGTATAAAGAGGATGTTATTTCTTTCAGTGTTAGATTGTTTTCATCTTTCATTGAGCCACAGGTGAAAATAAGCTTTAGTTGCTCAAAATATGAAAGATAAATCGATCTTACATGTAAACTAGAGGCGCTTGATTGCCTGTATCGCTCCAAAGGTATGAATGTACTGATTAAGCAATTTTTTTTTATGAATTTGAAATAAACTGAATATAATGAAAATAAATCTCAATCACTGAAATCTTTGAAATAGTTCTAGAGAACCATTTCAAACTTTTATTTGTTTTTACAAAAGTCAAGTCAAGTTATATATAATTCATTTGTAAAATTTTCACTGTATACGATAAATGGACATAACCCACCACCATAATAGCCATGTTGTTAGACCAATCAAATTTATATGAAGGAATCCTGACAAACAGTTATCTGGTTATCACTCCAGTGAAATTTGGTTGAAATCCATCAACAGGTTTCCGAGAAATTTACAAAGATTTTAGTATATACCATGTATGGAATTTAGCCCCGCCCATTAAAGCCATGTTTTTCATCTGATCAAAATCCTTTTAAGGAATCTAATAGAGGTTCACACAAGGATCATTTCTGTGAAATTTGGTTGAAATCCATCCACTGGTTTCTGAGAAGAATTTCAAAGCTTTTATCATATATGGAAATTAGCCTTGTCCATTAAAACCATGTTTTTCATCTGATCAAAATTCTTTGAAGGAATCTGATAGAGGGTCACACAATATCATTTCTGTGAAATTTGGTTGAAATCTGTTCAGTACTTTCTGAGGAGAAGATTTTCAAAGTATAAGTTTATCGACTGATGGACACAAACACGCACACACAACGGACACAACGCCATGACAATAGCTCTCTGGCTTTCAGCCAGTGGAGCTAAAACACACAATTATTCTATTTCTCTAATTCAAAAGTAGACAAAATATGATCTTTTAAACCTTTCCCACTCATCAGAATTGCAGACTGGGACAAATTTATAGTAGTTGCTGAAAATAATTAAAAAAATATGAAATTTTGGATTTTTTAAATTTTCTTGGTAGATACATTATGGAAAATGAAGAAATTGCATTTTTTCCACAATGTTTTCCAAAGCTTTTTTTCTTTGGGTGTCTAAAAGTGTCACTGGGTGGGAATGGGTTAAGGGAAAAATTCTAAACGCGCATCTTTTAATTACATGGCAGCCTCATGATGTCATCATTGTCTTTGTTCCTGCAGGGACTTCATTCAGTATTGCTCAATGAACAAAAGCACGAATTAATCTACCAAAAAAGTTAGCTAATCATACACATAATTTCACATTTTATTCAGTGAAATTATCATGTGAAAATCCAACACGAAATCTCAATAACCTACCTAAAGCATTAACCCATTATCACATGACAAAATTTTAGGAAGGTCTAAATTAAAAGCAGGTGCAGGATACAATTTTGGGTTCATGGAATTCTAAAATTCTTTGCCTTTTATGGTAAGAAATATTGTGGTTGAATGTTTGAATGGGGTTTAACGCCACTTTTAACAGTATTTCAGTCATATTGCTGAGGCTGGAGCACCTAACAAGGTTGAAGATGACGATTCATCTAAAACTATTTTCCAAATAAAAGAGAAACATATCAAAAGCAGAAATTGCTTGTAACAAGTCCCCCAAATTTTTGCTACATTTTACTGTTAATCAAAATATGAGATTGTGTGGTAATGGGTAACATAAGCTCAATACCTGCAGTGTTTTATCAAACCATCTGTTCCCCGAGTTGACCTGTGAACCTGCACCGTGTAACATTTGATGTCCACTCAGGGACATGATACTGTTTTCCTCTGGTAACGGCTCGTCAATACATAGCACAACGACACTTCTGGTGATAGAATCAAGGGCCAGCCTGTTCCTCTTCTCTGAAATCGTGTCAACCCTTGTCGTGCTGAACCCGGAATATTCCGGTTTTAGCAGGAGGTATAGACAAAGATCAGACTGCACATAAGTGCAGTCTGATCTTAGTCTACACCTCCTGTCTTTTCTTTTTGAAACCAGAGTGGTTTATGAAATTAATTTTCAAAAGAAGTATTGACAATTGAACAACAAGTACTATCAGTGCTTTCAGCCCTTTGATTTTTATGCAATTCTCAAAATGATTTTAATCAGCATAACAAGAGTTAAGATCATTTTGGCATGGTTTATGCCAATTTAAACACTTATTCTAAATATTTAAAAACTTCTTGTGATAGCCATCATCTATCAATTGCAAAAAGAAATGGCAATCGTCAAAATGTGCAAATTGTATAGGCTAAGAAATGTTTTGCAAAAAAATAGATTTCCTGACATTAACCCTTTCCCGTTACGGGAATACAATTTTACGATCCTTTGATTTTATACTAGAGAGAACAAGCAATTTCTCCTTTTACCACAATTATTTTCTACCATGTAGGATGGTTTCATTTCAAATGGCATCCAGTTTTCATTGTCGTCTGCAAACTCTTTCAATTTGGACTAGTCTAAAATTTCCAAAAACGGGAAAGGGTTAAGCTTGTAATTATATGAAGCAAGCAATTTCTCCATTTCTCTCAATGATTTCTATCCAAATTTACACTTATTTTTCAATTTAAGGGCACTTTGAAAATGTCATCTTCAACTTCTGTCACTTTGGACCAGTCTTAAATCTTGCTGTCTGTAAATTTGCTGAATCAAATTTTGAAATAACAACCCTGATCACCTGATCTGGATCCAGTCATTTTATTTATCAAATGCTTTCTTTGCCTTTGACTTTTAATATTCCCAACCAAAACACTTTAAATAATTCCAACAAAAATAAGAAGTTATCGAAAAGAAAATATCAATCTCTTGATAGATTAGCAGAACTTTTGGCTGCTTATAAAATGTGAACCACAATTATTTCTTCCTCTACTAAACTTTAAGCAAAAATACCTTTAGTTAGTTTTTTATACACTTTGGCCCAGTTTGTCCTATGCTCCATAGTAAACAATCCAATAGGGTCACCGTAATGGCTGCCCTCATTCACACAATAGTTCAACTGTCCTCGTATTTGGTTTACAGACATAGGCTGACCATCCTGCCCATAGACTGGGACCTCAAAGATCTGAAATTAAAGCAGTTTTCAAACATCTTATATGCTTAAGATAAGGTTCAGCTGCAAAGACTGATTCATTGTTAATCTGGTATTTCATCCTTCAATATTCCATAAGTGCATGACAGATTAGTTTCTTAATGCTATTTGGAACCAGGGCTCCGGAAAACCGAAAAACTGCCGGTCCAGTCCGAATTTTGAATTGCCAGACTGAATGTAATCCAAACTGAGGGCCTGTCTCGCTCCACACGCATTAATGTACTGATTAAGCAAATTTTTTCATGAATTTAAAATAAACTGATATAAGGAAAATAAATCAAAGTCACTGAAATCTTTGAAATAGTTCTAGAGAAGCATTTCAACTTTTTAATTGCTTTTAGTTAAGTTAAGTTTAAAGTGAAGTTCAGTTATGTATAATTCATTCACTTGGGAAGATAAAAGGTATAAATAATATTTAAAATTTTTCACTGTATACCATATATGGACATAAGCCACCACCATGATAGCAAAGCTTTTCAACCAAGCAAAATAATATGAAGGAAACTGACAAGCAGTCATCTGAGGATCATACCTGTGAAATTTGGTTGAAATCCATCAACATTTTCAGTACAGTCAAAACTGTGTTAGCGGTCACCTGAGAATAGCGGCCAATCTGCGTATAACGGCCATCCCAGGTCCGCCCGTGCAATTTGCTCTTTAAAATTACTGTGAATAGCGGTAATCTGTCGTATGTGGCCAGCGGTCACCTTTAATTGTCCAATTTGCACTTCATGTATATCCCTTTAAACGGTCACGCGACCCGACTAACTGCTGACAGGTGTCGTGTAAAAAATCAATAATGTGTCTGGCTAATCTTGTGCATAAACTTTTCAACACGTGAGATAACTTAAAGGTGTACTCTATTTACGCGTGTTTGGTTGAATGCAATAAGTGCCGAGTTATGTTGATTATAATTAATCGAACATAATGGATTTGATATGACGTCTAATTACGTACTTAGTATGTAAGTTTACCACACAGCAAAATTTTAGACTTGTCCAAATTCAAAGAAGTTGTAGTCATTTTAACTTAATAATAATCGTCTTTTGCGGTAGAAATATTATGGGTAAGGCTACTTCTACATTTCCGACAATGTTTTCCAAAGCTTTATTTAGGGGCGTAAAAAAGCGGGATCTCGTGGGAATGGGTGCGGGTCTGGATCCGAATATTCTTTCAAGGCGGTTCATAGACATTATATACCGGTATTTAGAAAACGTACGGTCGTAATAGAGTATCTAAAATATATTTTTCGGCGAAATTTCGAAGAAAATAAACTCAACGGAACGTCAGTCTCGATCATAAGTCGTTCGACGTTTTATCATGCAACGAATTATCGTACACCGACCGTAATAAACAGTAAATGTTTAACTCTAGACAAACATGTCAATGTTCTTCAGTTTCTTGATCGCGGTCGGTCGTCGCTTCCGAGTTTGGGTTGTGCAAATTAAAAATGAATGGAAATACTTTATTAAGAATACATAAATATTGGTGTGTTTACTACTTTTTGTTAATTAAAAAAATCGTCTTTCTTTATTTTGTACATTTTATGTGGCCATTCTCATAAGGAGACGCATCATTGTATCATGACTACCTTATGTCAACGGGGTTGTAACACCCACCCCCCCCCCCAAAAAAACACACAAAAAAAAACACCTGATCTGTGTTAAGCAGCCAACTGTCGTATGTGGCCAGTTTTGATCTGTCCCTTGGCTGGCTGCATACGACAGGTTCGACTGTATATACCATATATGGAAATAAGCCCTGCTCATTTAAGCCACATTTTTCTTATGATCAAAAATTCTTCTTAATAATCTGATAAAGAGTTACTAAACAGTCAATTTGTAAATTTTACCAAATATGGAAATTAGCCCCACCCAATAACGCCATGTTTTCATTTGATCAGAATTCTCTGGAGGAATCTGATAAAGGGTCACCCAAGGATAATTTCTGTGAAATTTCGTTGAAGTCCATCAACTGGTTTCTGTGGAGATGATTTTCGAGGCTTTCACCATATATGGAAATTAGCCCAGCCCTTTAAAGCCATATTTTTTATCCAATCAAAATTCTTTGAAGGAATCAAATAAATGTTGACCCAAGAATCATTTCTGTAAAATTTGGTTGAAATCCATTAAATGGATTCTGAGAAGATTTTTAAAGATTTTACCATATATCAAAATTAGCCCTGCCCATTAAAGCAATGTTTTTCATCCGATTAATAATTTTTGAAGGAATCTGATAGAGGGTCACACAAGGATCATTTCCATGAAAATTGGTTGAAATCTGTTCAGTACTTTCTGTGGAGAAGACTTTCAAAGGAAAAGTTTACTGACTGACACGCGCACTCAAGACAGACACAAGGCCACAATAGCTCTCTGGCTTTCAGCCAGTGGAGCTAAAAACAATTGGGAAAACATTGTGAAAATGAAGAAGTTGCTTGTTACAAACAAGTTCTTCTTTTTCCACAATATTTTCTACCAAGAAAGTTGAAAAATCTAAAATTTCATTAACATTAAATTGTCGTTTGCACCTCCTTTGAATTTGGACCAGTCCAAAATTCATTTTTTTTTGTAGGTTGATTAGATTGGGTTTTAACAGTAATATTTCAAATATATCTTTGCAGCTTGTGCACCTAACCATGGTTTCCTGTTGTTTCTCCAAAAGTGACAAGGCTTCCTGTTGTTTCTCCCAAAGATAAAAGCACAACATTCTGTCCAAGCCACCAAATAGTATAACTCCTAATTTTGGAACACTGCAGGATCCTGAGATTGATTAGTCAGGAAAATATGTTTGTGAAACAACATGAAAAACATTCTCTAGTATTATGGTTAGTCATCAGAACTTACATTATTTCTGTAAATGACGGTTATGTGTTTGGGGGCTCCCAGTTTATCTGGTGGAAAACATGTCCAATCATCATGTTTGAGCCCTGGGGTGCGACATGCTGACAGTATCTGGTAGTATTGCATCATACATAGTGGGTTTTTCCCTAAATGGTCAACTGGCAAGGTTTGGCTGCAAAGAAAATGGTGTGTAAACAGCACAAAATATTGCAGATTAAGTGAACTGAAGACAAGATGCTATCACTGAAAATAATTAATACCCTCAATGGTTCCATGTTTTCAGATTTCCCAGTAAAGGGCAAAAACTCCAACAAAGATGTATGGACTGTAATCATAATAGAATATGAACATATATACTTGATACTGAATGTACATTAGGATCCAATCCATTCAATTATTGGTAGAGAAAATGATCAGAAAAGATTTTCAACAATAACTGTGTCCCCCACCTTTCAATGCCAGTCATTTGGCCTTTGGGTGTGACCTTGACTTCAGTTGTGACCTTGAAGTTGGGAGTATCTGACACAATTTACACACAACATTAGTAGTCTTCAAGGGGAACAACTGTCCCAAGTTATTTTGAAATCCATCAGTTAACAAATTCCCACACAATCACACTTTTAGACACCCCTCAAGAAAGACAACTGTAAAAATATTGTGAGAAAAGAAAAAATTGCTTTCGACAAGCAATTTTTTCATTTTTCCACAATGATTTTTACCCAGATAGTTGAAAATATCTAAAATTTAATTAATTTTATATAGTCATCTGCAACTCCTGTCAATTTGGACCAGTCTAAATTTTTGTCATCTGGTAATGGGTTAATGTAAAAGATATTCTCCGCACAAAAATTGGACACATACACATCTACACACTCATCTACACATCCATGTACACACTCATGTACACACTCACACAACGACAGAGGTAACTCTATGTGCTCATATCCATTACATGATGGAGGCATAGAAAAAAGCCATAACTCTGAGAACAAGAGGTGCTTGAGCTTCTGATTCGCTCCACCAGCTTGAATTAACATATCATATAGGTAATTCAGTGTTCTTTATCATATTCCCGCCTGTAGATGCCCCTCTTTATTTTCTACAATGATTTCTACCCAGAAAGTTGAAAAAATCTAAATTTTGATAAATTTTAAATTGCCGTCTGCAACTCATTTCAATTTGGACCAGTCTAAAATTTTGCCATCTGGTAATGGGTTAAGACAAGAGACAGAATTGCTTTTTTTGTATATTAAATTCTGCTTCAAGTGGCACATCCACTCAAGATGGAGAAATAGAGTCCCTTATTATTTGGATATCCATTCATAAATATAGGAGATATGCTCTGGACAAGCTACATTTGAATGTTTGACCTTGAGCTGTGACCTTGATCATGGGGCTATCCAAAAGTTTATTTTAAGTGGCACATGTACTCAATTTTGAGAACAATTATGGCTGGTTATTTGGAAATCGATCCATAATGCTCTTGACAAATTTGGACAGACTGAAACATCTACCCTTTCCTGTAAAAACCAACAACTTTATGTCACTGTGGTTTTATACTAGAGAAAACATTGTGGAAAAAGGAGAAATGGATTTTTACAAGTTATTTCTCCTTTCCCCACAATATTTTGAACCACATAGGAAGGTTTCATTTCAAACTACATCCAATTTTCATTATCATCTACAACTTCTGTCAATTTAGAAGAGTCTAAAATGTAAAAAAAAAACGGGAAAGGGTAAATGCACTAACACACTTAAACGCTGGCAAATTCACCGACTTGTGATAGTTACAATGTCTTGCTCACTTCCAAAATGTTTTTATTTTTGATAACAGGTCAATAGCTGTACAAACGCTTTCCTCCACTCAGTTAAGCTTAACCCTTTCCTGTTCAATCCCTGGTTTTTATGTCCCTGTGATTTTTATACTTGAGAAAACATTGTGGAAAAAGAAGATATTGCTTGTACCAAGCAATTTCTCCCTTTCCCCTCAATATTTTCTACTATATAGGATAGTTTCATTTCAAATTGCATCCAATTTTCATTGTCGTCTGCAACCTCTTTTAATTTGGACCAGTCTAAAGTTTCAAATACAGGAAAGGGGTAAAATAAGACACAACATTTACCTGTCAATCATTGACTTGTAATCCAAGAGTCCAGCTACCAGTCTTGATGCATACCTGCAAGGAAACATGAAATAAAGTTGCTCTTTTTTAACCCATTCCAACACAACCTCGCTTTTTGATGCCTTTCCAAAAAAAAAAAAAAATAATTAGAAAAAACATTGTGTAAAATGAAGAAATTGCATGCAAACAAACTATTTCTTCAAAAGCAATTTCTTCCATTTCCACAAAGTTTTCTACCCAGAAAGTTGAAAAAAAAATCTAAAATTTCATACACTTTAAAAAACGTTGTCTGCAACTCCTTTTAATTTGGATGTTTCTTAAATTTTTCCATTGGGTAATGGGTTAAATAGCCAAGTCACTTAACCAATTCCCACTCAATGACACTTTTTGACGCCCCTCAAGAAAAACAATTTGGAAAAGATTGTGTCAAATGAAGAAATTGCTTACAACAAGTAATTTCTTCATTTTCCACTATATTTTCATTAAAGAAACTTGACCAAATCTAAATTGTCACAAACTTTAAAATATCATCTGCAACACCTTTCAATTTGGAAGAGTCTAAAATTTTGCCATCTGGTAATTCCTTAAGAGATCACTTCTAACTAATGACTAGGATTCTATGTCACATCTAAAGCATCATGACTTAGAATAGATTGAACAACTGCTGCTGTGACTCAAACAAGAGGGCCATTCGCCCCAAAGCGCTCACCTGTGACAAAGCTTAGAAATGTTAAACATGAGGCCATTTTGCAGAGAGTCACCAGTTAGTAGCCTCATGCATTTTACGAAAAATTAAAGCTTGGTGATTTATAATAAGAGTTTTTTTTTCTATGTTTTTTCTCTTTGTTTCTATTTAAGGTAAGGTGTTTTAATTGATTGATTGGGTATAACGCCACTTTTAACAGTATTTCAGTTATATTGCAGTGGCTGGAGCACCTAACCATGGATTCCTGGTATTTCTCACACCAGTACTATCAATACATCCTTTCCTAGCCTCCAGCTGCTATCCCACTTGGGTTTATGATTATCTACCCATTGGTGAGGGACAAATGTCAGAAAGGATATGTGCCGCCACCAGGGATTGAATCCATGATTGAGGATTGGGAGTCTGATACGCTACCGACTGCGCTATGATAGCGGCTAGAGCAAGGTGCACTCTGGATGAGTTCAAATATAATCCTAGAAGCACCCAAGCAACAAATTTTGAGGAGATGCTCAAAACCGAAAAAACAAGTATCAATGCTCATAGCTTTCTGGTTTCAGAGAAGAGTCTTTTTAATATTAACATCTATGTAAACAGAAAAATCCAGTTTGGGAGTCTAAATATGACCTAAGAGGCATCAAATGATTAAGTTTTGTAAAAATTTACTTGGAGATTCTATCCAGTATCAATGTTCTAAGCTTTCTGGTTTTGAAGAAGGAAAAGATGTTTAAAGATGTTCTACTTTTTATTTTTTTCTATAGTAAACAAGAGCCATGTAGGACATGGCCATACCCCCCTGTAAAAGCTTGATAGTAAACTGAAGCCAGTTAGATTTAGGCTTCTTGTGCACTGCATTTGTTCTCATTGAGTTTGATAATAGCTATTATACTTTCAGAGATATGCTCTGGACAAAATCTAAGTCTTAAAAACAACAAAGGGCAATAACTCAAAAAATATTCAAGCAAGAGTTGAGGGTCTTGTGCACTGCACTTCTCCTCAAAGAGATCTATATAACTATGAAGGTTCAAGTTAATAGCTATTATACTTTCACAGATATTCTCCAGACAAAATCTTAGTCTTTAAAACAAAGGCAATAACTCCAAAATTATGCAAGCAACAGTTATGGTTGTGGTACACTGCACTTCTCCTCAATGAGATCTATCCACCTATGAAGTTTCAAGTTGATAGCATTTATACTTTAGGAGCTATGCTCTGGACAAGCTTAGTGACGGAATGACAGAATGACAGAAGGAGACCATTACTATATCCCCTTAGCAGAAACAGCGGGAAGGGGAAAAAAGGCTGTTCTGAGCGGGATCCCAAATATGATTCCAGGAGCATGACATGAATAAACTAGGAAAAGCTCCACTAGAAGATTTAAAATGTCAAATATCAATGCTCAAGGCTTTCTGATTACAGAGAAGATTTTTAAGTTTTCCTTCTCTGTTTCCATGTTAAATTAGGATGTATCTGGGCAGAGCTCAAATATGACCCAAAGGGAATGGAACGAACAAACTTTAATGCAGCTCAAAAGGAGATTCTACATACCAACTATCAATACCCGAGATAAATCAAAAGACCAATCATGTCATTCAATAAGGCTAGAAATGAACATAGAACTTTGACATTGGGTAACATTTATGTTTAGCTTTTTTGCCTGTTTGGCTACTAGAACTAAATTGTAACTACAACTTATTCAATAATTATATTGATAGTTGTAGTCTGTGTGGTGTCCGTGGTCGAGAGGTAGAACATCGGCTTCCCGATCAAGAGGTCTTGAGTTCGATTCCCGGGAGCTGCTATCGATCTTTGTTCTATCATTGGCCCACACTTTCGGCGCGAGAACTGGTGCATTTTCCAGGAAGCAGAATCAAGAGGGATTAATCTAAGTTGGAAGAACTTCAGGGCTCTCGGAAACGACAGTACTGTCGTCTGAGACGACAACTTTCCGCAAGGGACGACAAAAAATCCTATCAAAGGATTCCGACGGACGACAATTTTTTCAATGACATGCGTCCGATGTCGGTCGTTATGTCAAAGTGACACTGTAAAATCAACTGTCATTGTTCAAGGGTCATTAAAAGAGTAGGTAGATTATTGGAAAATGTTAATTGATTATCCTAACATACACCACAACCATTGATAACACCCAGCTTGATTGTCAATTACCACTTTGAGGTGACCGGTCATGCATCGACGATCGTAGGTGACAGGTGTTAGAAGCCTGTGAAACTTGGGTAAAATTATTTTACTAGTACTCTTATCTCATTGAAATCAAATTATTATTGATCAGTTTAGTGACAAAATAGCCAAAACATAATAAAGAAGACAACTTATATTGCAAAATTAAATTGTCATGGGTTTTCGTGGGTAAAACAGGCAATTCAATTGAAAATGAAATTATTAGATAAACTTTTGGGGCTCTTAGAAATCTAAAGCTAGGCATGAATCATAAATTTACTGTCATTTTTTTAGTTTAAAAAATCATCAATTTGACTGTCAATATATGCCATTACTTTGTCCAAATTTCAACAAAAAATAATCCTTATCAAGCTGAATAAAGATCAGTGCAAAATTTCATCAAAATCAAAGTGGTAAAAGGAGGGATTGACTGATTGTGAGTCAGTATTTATTTTGAAAATACAATCTTTAAAATGGTTAAATTTAAGAAGGAAAATTAGGTGGTATAGTCTAAGGTCAGACTGCACACCTTTGTCTTTACTTCTTGCTAAAGGAGGAATATTACATTTTTAGTGTGACAAGGGTTAACTTAATTACAATGTGTGCTTAGAAAAAAAAAAAGAAAATTACACATGTTGGATTACTCTATCATTTGCTCTATTTTAACATTAATTCTTTACTTCTTAATTAGATTTACAAATAATCCTAATTAAGAGAATTTGCTGATGATCAAATGAACATGATCAGACATGTAAACAACATAATATGGACTAGAAAATATGATAATTCTTAAAACTAAAATTAATCTCCTTTTTCCACACTATTTTCAAAAAGAAAGTGCTGTAAAAATGGATTTGGTGAAAATCGCATTCAGTATTAAAATCCTGCCAAATCAGGCTGGAATCCAACTTTTCTGCTTGGAATCCAACTTTTTCCTAAATTGGATTCCTGGAATCCTACTTTCAAAATCCTAGTGAGAGCCCTGAACTTGTTTCCCAATCGATGTGAAATAAATAGGTTTAAACCTATAGTTGTTGTCTATGAATTCATTCATTTATACCAGAAAACTTAAAACCCTAACATTTTTGTTGAATATGTTTGACAACTTTAACATCATAACTTATTTTTTCAAGCTGCAGTTATGAGAATTGACTAATTGTGACTGTCAAGCAAACAACCAGTCAACCAATGAAATTTTTCATTTAGAGTTTTGATCTCCGACATAGGCCGCAATTTTTGTCAAGATTTTTTGTTAGTTAGGTGACTTAAACATCGTAGCTTCAGCTTGAAAAAGCTGTGGTAACGACATTTAGGTCGCCAACCATTTATTCACATTTTTGTTGCATACTCCTTGCCATAAATTTTGCATAATAATGCCTTTAAGAATCGAAGCAGGACTTCCCGTGGGAGTTAGTGGGCATGGGCAACTGAGAAGGTGAGCCAGGCCAGCGATCGGTCGATTCAGTTGCCATTTGTATCATCTTCCTGATCACAAATTATGCATATTTAAAAGGTTGGAAACCTCAATCAAGCTGGCATGTCAGGGGTTGTCAGGGTCAGTGGGCGTGGCCAATGACAGGTAAATTCAAGAACATTAACCCATTTCCACATGAGAAAATTTTAGACTAGTCCAAATTGAAAGGAGTTGCAGACTACAATTTAAAGATTATGAAATTCTAAATTTTTGCAACTTTATGCGTAGAAAACATTGTGTAAAATGAAGATATTGCTTGTCACACAATTTCTTCATTTTCCTCAATGTTTTCCAAAGCATTCTTTCCTGAGGGGCGTCTAAAAGCGGCACCGAGTTGGAATGGGTTAAATATGTGGTACTCACTGTAACTGCCCATCAATATCATCAAAATCTCCTTTAGGGAACAAAACTCCAGGATTTGAGTTGATAACACATGGGGATCTAACATCAAGGTACGCCACATCTCTCCACCAATCAGAAACCTACAAAAAGACCATGTGATCCCACATATCACCAGTCTAATTTAGAATTTTTAACCAGTATCATGCTATGTATAATGTTTTGATTAAATTCAGATAAACTTTCTGGAGAACTCTAGCGATAAAGTATAGCACAAATTTGCGTAATTTTTAAGTAATAAAGGACTACAAATACTAATTGATCTTATATTTTATTCTTTGTTGAAATTTTTATCTCTAGAGACTATTGTTACAATATAACATATTACGGAAATCAGCTCTGACCAGAGAAGAATTTTTTTCTTCTGATCATAACTGACCAACCGCAGCTGACAATCAGGGAACCAACCCACCAGTCAGTTAAACATCATAACTAGTTAACTACAGCAAGCTGTAGTTGCGACCTAATAATTTATTCAGCCCAGAATTGAGCTTTGAACTCGGACGCTGGCTACCATTTTTGTTCAACATTTATGTTGGTTTGGCAACTTAAACATAGTAACTACAGCTTATTCAAGCACAACATCGTGACACAACATTGTGACAATGGCCCCCTTGCTGACAGCCAATGGAGCTTAACCTTTTCCTGCTTGAAAAATATTTAGACCTGTCCAAATTCAAAGGTTTTGCAGACGAAAATATAAAGTGGATTTAATTTGTAAAATAACCATTCAGTAGGGTAGAAAACATTGTGGGAAAAGAAGAAATTGCATGTTACAAGCAATTTCTTCTTTTTCTACAATGTTTTCTCAATTATAAAATCATGGGGACGTAAAATCCAGGGTTAGGACAGGAAAGGATTTAACAATCAATTTGAGAAAAATTTTGTTTACCCAGTTAACTTTTTTACCAGCTCTTTCATGTAGTTTAGCCTGCAGGCTCTTTCCAACTCCTTCCTTGAATTCTTGACAAAGCTGAATTATAGAAAATATTTTCATTAAAAATTCCTTGCCAGATGAAAAAATTTTAGACTGGTCAAATTTAAAGAACCTACAGAGAATAATTCATAATTCTCTAAAATCAAATCAAGGTGCCATATATGATAGATCAAAATTTCTTATTTTTCCTACAATGCTTATCAAAGCTTCTTATCTTTGGTATGACAAAAGCCAGGATTGTGTTGTTGATGGGTTCAGGAAAAGGCATTTTCAATCAACTTAATTTTTTCCAAAACTATTTTCTAAAAGTAAATATGTAATGTTTAAAGTTTGTAAAAAGTCGGTGTTTCTGTATGAAAGAGTTAAATTTTATGCCTATGCTTAGAGTTTGTTTGCTTGTTTGAACAGTATTTTAGTCATGTTACTCTTAATTCCATTGATTCCATGTATTTTTCACACCAGTATCACCACTACATCCTTGCCGAGCCTCCAGCTACTCATCCCACCTAAGTTTACGATTATCCAGCTATTGGTGGTAGACAAATGTCGGACAGGTTACTTGCTGCGTCCCCGAGAATGAACCCCTGGACCTCATGATTGAGAGTATGACACGCTACCAGCTGCACTATGGCCCAGACCTATGCCTTCTGCGTAAATATTTTCACAAAAATGAAGGGAAATACACAGCATTAGTTCAATTGACTGAATGCTATCCAAGCCAGATGAAATCTGATATCGCAGTTCTACTGAGGTATGACATGACATTATTTTGTAATTTTTTTGGTCTGGGCCATGAAATACCAGAAATGCACTGAAGTGCTTGTCACATGATCTTCAGCTGAGACCTTAAACTTCGAAGTATCCAACAGAACTTTACGCATGGCAATAGAACTCATCAATCAACGGGAATACCTGTGCAAGATTATTTTGTTAAACAATCAATTAAGAAGATATGCTCCTGACAAGGTCAGTTTTGTCACATGACCTTCAGTTTTGACCTTGACTTTGAGTGTATCCCAAAGAAAATTATGAATGATACAAGTACTCTCTAGGCAAACAACTGTGTCAAGTTATTTTGAAAAGCATCCCTAAAATGTAGAAGATAAGCTCCAGACAAGTTCAATTTTATCACACGACATTTAGTCAGGACCTTGACCTTGGGAATATCCAAGAGAACATATATATTGGCAAAAACTCGCTTAGCAATAATAGTGTTATGTTGATTTGTAAAATATGGACCACTGCAGATAGAGAGCATTTACAAAGATTAGACCTCATCTTAACTTACCATAACTGTTTGTCACTTACTTTTTCTGTGGTTTTATATTCTTCTTCTGACAATAGAGGGCGTACACTGCTCAGATATTTATCCAGTGTTTGGTCTAACGGGGCAACAGGAAATTTTGGCAATGCTGCTTGAATAGAAAACATCCGTCCTTTCATCCTTGGAACATTTGGGGGAGGCATTCTGTTGAGTGCTGCACTGCAAGCTTGGCGTACCTAAGATGAAAATTTGAAAATAAATCAGAGTTTAGAGTCCATTGAAGGAGATCCTGTGGGATACTTGGACAGACACAGGCAGGAATCTCAGCTAAATATTTTGACAAATGTGGGAAAGGATACTTGCCTTGACCTGGGATTGAACCTGGGATCCTATGTTTAGGAATCTGATTCTCTACCAACTGCATTATGGAAGCGGCCCTCTAACTTAACCCATTCCCACTCAGTCCCTCCTTTTTACGCCCCTCAACGAAAAAGCTTTGGAAAACATTGTGGAAAATGAAGAAATTGCTTAAATCAAGCAATTTCTTCATTATCCACAATGTTTTCTATTCAAAAAGACGAAAAAAATTAGAATTCCATCAACTTGAAATTGTCGTCTGCAGCTCCTTTCAATTTGGAGGGGTCTAAAATTTCACTGTGTTGGAATGGGTTAAATGAACAAATGTACTTTTCCTATAACCAGTAAAATGA
This sequence comes from Fragum fragum, assembly GCA_946902895.1. Taxonomy (NCBI): domain Eukaryota; kingdom Metazoa; phylum Mollusca; class Bivalvia; order Cardiida; family Cardiidae; genus Fragum; species Fragum fragum. Next base: position 15,576,287 of record OX336380.1, read on the forward strand.
ATTCAGCTGCTACAAAAAGGTAAAAAACACCTCTTGACCTAATAAGACCCCCATTTCTTTTTACCTCTATATTTACCGCTATATTTGACAAAGTCTAGTCTGTTGTCAATGGGTCTACTTGGTTTTGGCCTGGTATGTTCTCAACCAACTGCCTTCCAAAGAAATCGTTTGAGATTGGGTGATGGCTTGGTTACCAAACCAGTTTTAATAGTGTATGCCCAATGCAAACTGTCAATCCGAATTGGTCATTATGGTATTTTGGTATACTGCCTATGGATTCAATTTTACCAAAGGTATTTCATCGACTTTGTACAGAGAATACATATTTTTGTTATCAAACTTTTTTACTTTTAACTTCAGCGTAATGCATTCAAGAAGTTTTTCTCTAATCTCTGACTTTAAATTTATGTTTGGGTCTGATTTTCCAGACCTCTTTTATGATTTTCTGGACAGGTAATAGATCGACATTCACTTATTGAGAGCACTGCCTAAGGGGTCTGTTGTTCCCGGAAACCACTTGTCAGTTCTCCTAGTACACAGCATCCGAATTCCTCATTGGACTTTGAGTGTCAAGGGTAGTGTCAGGTGAATGAGAATCAGGAACATACTAAGCTCTTTTTTTTTGGAGCTCCCAAGTTCTCACAGATGTAATTATGATAAAGCATGATAGTGAGCTGATAAGCATTTAACCCTTTCCTGTTTTTTAAAACTTTAGATTTGTCCAATTTGAAAGTAGTTTCAGGCGTCAATTAAAAAGTGAATGCAATTTGAAAAGTAACCTGGTTACTTTTCAAATTGAATTCATTTTTAATTGACCTCGAGGGTAGAAAACATTTTGGGAAAAGAAGATATTGCTTGTTACAAGCAATTTCTTCTTTTCCTACAATGATTTCTCATGTATAAAATCACAGGGACGTAAAAACCAGGGATTGAACAGGAAAGGGTTAATCTTTACAATAAGAGGTAAAAAAATAAACCAAAGAGGTCTTAGAAGGCCCAGGCCTTGAAATTTCAACTGATGATTGCTACTTACATTTACTAATGAACCATAACACAAAACAAAACTCTTGATTTACAGTATGTTGATGCTACATAAATAATAAATCTCTTCATCATTAAAAGTGTCAAAGGTAAATCAATCTGGTGTCACAAAGTAGAACGTAGTAATTGTGTCATCTGGTCCTTGTGCAATTGAGCTCATCCAAAAGCTTAATTGCATTATTGTGGTAGATTTAAAGCATTTATGCGTATACAGTTAGAGCATCAAATGATAATGAACTTACTACTCCCACTGGAAGTTTCCGAAACATACTTGTCATCAAAACAGCTGACTCGGTTGTAAGGAAGCTGGTGTCCGTCAAAAAATATCTAGACCTATATCCGGATAAGATCTACGTTCGGACACTTTCCATCGGCTACATCAATCTCGTCTTGTACAACAGTAAACGATTACGTAGCAAATGCTGTGGTCTTTACTTTGTGAAAAAAATAACAATCACAGCGTTGATATGGCTCTTAGGTCAACATGCATGCAGTAACCCTAAAAATGCTGATAAAAAATACAGGGAAATTTGTTGAACAGTTTATGTCATAGAGTGGTTCGTATTGGAAGGCAATCTCCAAGCAGAGTTGTCGTTCGTTTCGCTCACCGAACCGGAAATTTAACCCGATCCTGACCCATGTCGACCGTTCTTCTCGGTGTAGCACTTGCTGCCTACGGAAATCGTTAGATATATCGGGTATTTCACGGAAATCGTTAGATATATCGGGTAATTTCCAGTTCACGCAAATGTCAGTCAATACCTATGCTTTATCACCTGCCAGTAATACCCGAAAGGGGAATTGGGCAGTATAAATAGACAGATTATCATACTTCGCTTCGCAGCCACGGTCATAGCGCAAAGGACTCTAAGCCTAGTCCCTGAAGGTTACTACTTAATGATGTCGTTTACCGGAATAATGTGACTCACTTCCACATAGTCGTTTGCCCTTTTGACATAAATGCTTGAATTGGAGTAGATCTACATTGTATCTACTCGATATTTCAATTTGGTTTTAATCCACTGAGTTTGCCGGATATCTATTCATTTACTTATTCATTCATTTATTTATCATTATAAATAGCTTGTAACAAGCAATTTCTTCAATGTCCACAATGTTTTGTACCCAACAAGGGAACGATTTTCTAAATTCAACCATTCTTTGCTAGCTTACAGTACTTTCAGTACTTTTTTTTTATCTATTCTGCTAGTTGTCCTGTAACCCATTCCCACAAAGCGACGCTTTTTTGACGCTCCTCAAGAAAAACCGTGACTTGGGAAAACATTGTGTAAAATGAAGAAATTGCCTGTAAGAAAAAAATGGACCAGTCTTTAAATTTTCTCGTGTGGTACCTGATGGCGGATTAAAATAGGGTTTGAGGCTCTTCACATGAAACAACATGCACGACTCGCATAAAATAAATATACGACAAGCTTAGAAAAAAAGCTAATTACGTGAAATTTGTTTTGATAGCGGTTATATTTAGCGGGTCCTGTGGGACATGTATATCTGAATGAAAATAACACAATTTGTGAAATATTGAAAAACAAGAGTACCATAGTCACCGTTAATATACGCCGCCCTTATGCACAAGCCCCCCTTTCTGTGGCACAGCCTGAAAAGACAGTGGACCCTTTAATCTACAAACGGATTTGGAAAAAATGGCAAAACTTACCACAATTAAGCAAAATATTAGCTATCTTTTCATTCAAAGAAAGGTTGCCTTTTTTTACCATTGAAAACGGTATATCTTATCCAACGGTATGTAGATATTTTTGATTCTGTAATAAGGATGCGTACAAATTTTAGTTGAAAAGCATAATACGATTCGCAAAAAAAAATCTCAAGGCTATATTTCCATTTAGAACTTAATAAGCTTCATGATGTAAAGTTTTCTAAAGTATTACTGAAACATGAATTTTCAGTCTAATTTTCTAGTTCTAGTTTAATTACAATTTTCATAAAAATATGGCAAGATATGTTCCATGCCACTTTTAGGGGTTTGCATAGCATTAAGGTTGTATTTTGTTGCAGAACTGACGGAAAAAAATCAAACGGCGAGTTTTAACTCTCTGACAAAATGAAAAAAATACACTATTGACAAATGTCAAACATCCCAATTTTGAAATTGTAAAATATAAATGAGATGATAAAGTAGTTTGTTTGATTTCCCCCATATTTTAAGTAGCAATCGGTAACGTCAAGGAAATGGTCTCTTAACATCAAGGGAAGTTATATAGTTAAATTGGAGAAATGTTTGCTTTCCTGTGATAATCAACAGTGGCGAATTTCATACATTATCAAAGAAAAATATTTTAACAACTAGGATCTATATGTTGGTAAAAACTCTTAATTCATTGTATTTATAAACTTTAACTCATTACCTCGTAATCCCGACTTTTTATGGTATTTGATATCAAAGAAAACGTATTGGAGAAGGAAGAAATTGCTAAAGATAATGCCCGCTTAATGCAACAGTTTCCGACAACGTTTTCCACGTATTTTACAGGACACTTCTTGTTCAACATCATCAACATATGAACGCTGTCTGCAATGTCTTTTTAAATTTGGAATAGAATTGACAGGAATGTTCTTTTCGAGACCCTTCTCAAAACTTGCTCGTGAAATATGATTCACAAGAAATATGGGCGTGACAGGGCGGTGCTTATCAGACTTGGAAAAATGAAATCTTTTCCTATTAAACAATAGGGTCAATTTTGTCTTAAATCGGCTGGAGTGTTCCTTGAATAGCCCTTTTCAAAACTTGTTTGTAAAATCTTGATAAGCCCAGCCCTGGCGACAGGGCTGGGCTTATCAAATTATTCTTAGGTGAGACATATAGGACCGTTTAGGCCATATCGTTTGTATGTAAATAGCCTTGTTTACCTTGATATTGGCTGATGTCCTCGAACCATTTAGCAACTCACATGTAAAACCTGAATGTTTAAACACGTACCTTTAAACTTTTGGGGCAATCCTTCAGTTTTTGTTTTCTAGGGGGGGGGGGGGGGGGGAGAGGGGTAACATAAGAGAGGTTATTCCTACGACAATAGATTTAAAGTAATCTCTATTCATGAAATATTTTACTCCTTTAACATACCCAATTTAAATCATAAACCTTCAATAATACCGGAGAAATTGAATTTTCAAAAGTCTTTGATGCACGATGACAACAAAAAGGTGACAACAATACCAACAGTGTTTGTTTTTCCTTGATGTTACGAAATCATTCCTTGCTGTTGCAAAACTCACCGTGACTTCAAGGAATTGAACATCAAGGACGTATTTGACCTTTCTTGCAATTGACGACATCGTAGCATCGAGTCCTCTTCTATAATAGAGTTGACATTGAAGTTGATTTTCATACTCACAGCTGTTTATTTAGGCAAATCATCTATCTAGAAAAAGCAAAAAAGTATTCATATTGTAATAATTTAATTTTTAGTTTCATCTATCAAAAACGAGCGTTCTGATTGGCCGAAAAAATGTCCATAACTCCATAAACGAAATTTTGAGCACGCAGCGATTTTATATGCTTCCGCACAAAATAGTCCCATACAAAAAGGTATCAAAATATGTAAAGATTTTTCTTTTTTCGCTCGATGATATTAAATTATAAGAAATGAAGAGAATATTTTTGCTTTCACGGAGGTATGAACCGCAAAACCTAATCACACTGTATGAATACGCGAAGCGGATTCATACAATGTGTGATTAGGATTTTCGGTTCATACCTCCATGAAAATAAAAAAATATTCTCTTCATCGCTTAATTCAATTGTGCAGGCTTACATTGGTCTACTTGAATTTTGAAATTCTAATTTTTGTGTGTTTGATGCTGCCAGCCATTTACTGTAGTTTATTTCATTTATCTAAAATGATCTACCAAAAATAAAGCGAACATATATGTATTCTGAAGGAAAAGAATGTTATGAAGAGTTGGGCATTGCAAACATGCAGTGTTATTCGTGAACTCATTACCATATCACACAATTTATGACTATACCAAATTAAAAAGGTATTGCAGACTATAATTTCAAGTTGGTGAAATTTAAAAAAAATCTTCGCTTTTTGGATAGAAAACAGTGTGGTAATTGATGCAATAGCTCGTTACAAGCAATTGCTTCATAGTACATATTCTTTACGTCGGGTGTGAAAACACAGGATGATGTTGCAAGGAATTGGTTAAATGATTTAATTTCGTGTACTAAATTGAACCTATATCATATGACAATTTCCAAATGACAAACTATCCATGAGAATGAAAATTAAAAAAGAGCTTGAACAAAATACAAGGAACCTATCACGAGGAACCTATCACGGACAAAAATGTGTTACGAAATTTGACTCACATCCGCTCGACGGCACACCGGAAGATCAAACCACATCGAGTTTTTCAGCTCAGTTTAAGGCATGGAAAAGCGACAAGAGGAATTTGCCAACGTGCTTGTTTCTTGGCCATTTGCGAGTGATAAACGGTTCATTGGTAAAGGTAAATTACCAATTCGGCTTGAAGTTGATACCTTCTTTATTTCATAGTGAGCAAAGACTACCAGACATGATAAATTTCACTAGTCACTTGAGGACAACCCACATAAGCTGTAGTTACGACGTTAAAGTCGCCAAACAAACAAAAAGGGTTAACAAAAGTGGCGGCCATTGCCGGAGTTGAAAGCCCAGGTCCGGGCTGAATAAATTATTTGATTGGTCGGTTGATTCCTTAACTGACAGCCGCGATTGGTAAATTGCCAAAACAATAAATCATTTTCGGGTACAGTGTTTAAATTGATAGCACTGCATATATTTATTGCATTTTGCATCACGTACCAGTCCTAATTTGCCGCCATTCAAGTTTAAGCATAACATTTCAACGTAAGTAAACAAATGCAAAATTTGATTCGGGTTAAATACAGTGTTTTCCATAAACATTTAAATTTTCAGAAATTCCTTGTGGCTGTAGCCAGTAAGCTTACTGGGACATCGATGTCTATTCAGCCGTTGTTAAACGAATGCCATACGCAATCTAAACCCTATTGATGGATCCCTGACCCCGCCCACTGACTCCGCTTGACACACTGACTGACTCCTACAAAAAGTTCCACTTCGATATTTAACGGCGTTATTTTGCCACAGAAAAGGTTAAATCATGGTTCGTTTGCGATCTAAATGTCGGTACTACAGCTTATTCGAGCTGTAGTTACGATGTTTGAGTTGCTAAACAAACTAAAATGCTTCTCAAAATGTCAGCCCATGTCAAAGTTAAAAAAATACTTCCGGTCTACATGAATGATTTAATTGGTCGGTTGGTTCTTTGAATGACATCGCGATCGGTGATTGGATGTAAGTCGACAAAGACCGAAATCATGAAAGGTTGTCGAAATAACGGAAGATGTATTTGTGGACTGCAAGCTGAAAGCAAAAAGGTCTATTTATACGTATCATGATGATGTCCATCTCGGTCTTGATCGGCTAGCTAAAGCTGATATGAGTCACACATATACCCATATAACTATATAAGTAACATAGAACCATGTGAGTTCGCAAGCTTAGCACATATTCGTGTTGTTTGGAACAGCCCGGACCAAGCCTTGCGCACATATTCGAGTAAGGAAAAGAAGCCGACTGGATCATACGAAAATCGTGCACGACTTCCAAAAGACAAGTGAGTCGGGAGAGCATAAGTCCCACGAGCCAATGGTCATGGGTTCAGGTCCCACAAGACACATAAATGTTTATGTCTCACTACAACTAGATGTAAAAGAGGTAAGGATGCAACGGTAGAATACGTCTTTGTCGCCGATGTTCTAAAGTATAATTTGTAAATATCCAATTATTAAAAATTTTGAAAAATACGATGCATTTATATATGTTGCAGGTTTGAAGTGATACGCCATGAGCATCATAGTCATACGCGAAATGTACAACGAATATCATCAGTATTCCATGTGCATATAACAACCTGTCCAATTGCTATCACCAGACAACGGTCGACTGAGTGGGGAGAGACATAGTCGAGCTATGACCCATATTTCTATCAAAGGCATGGTATATAAGAAATCTTACTTCAAGCACGGCTTACAAATAAATGCCACAACGCAAACAACAAAGCTGTAAGCCTCCTGTTTTTAGAACATATTATTCAAGAATGCATTATAGTAGTCCCTTATGCTTCTATTGCAACTGCATTTTGACTTTTTTAACAACTTTGGCAGAGTTTCGGTAAGAAAAATTCTTGCCAATTTTCAGCAAGTTTGATCCGTTCTGGTAAGTTAGGGGTCCCAAAAACTGTTTAATGAGACAATGACGTCACCACGACGGGACAGGGCGGTTCAGAGATTCCTAATGATTGTCAGTACAGCCAGAGGGCGTGTCTGGAAGATACCATGTAACAGTGTCAGATCGATGTGATTAGTTACAGATTCTGAGTGTCGTTCAAAATACCTCTCGTATTCGGACACACATTCAGCACTGACACCGTGATTAGATGCTCAAATTAAGAGCCATTCTCTGCTTTAACTCAAACGTTTTTGCATAATAGCGATCCTAACCAAATTATTCATTGTGTTGTCGTGGTAAGGAACTGACAGGTCTCTTTTTTATTACATACGAGGTTTGGGCATTTTTTTAAATTCTTTTTCTACTCATTTTCTAACTTTTTGAAGTTGCATTCCCATAAAATGTTGCAAATAATAACGTTGACAAAAATTCTTTAATATACCAGACTAGGAGAGGCAAGGCGAGCATCACCTGTTATATAAATATATATTAATAATTATTACATGTATTTGCAACATCTTTTTATTTTCCAAGCCCAGGCCAGGCCTGAATGAAATCAATAAGAAACTATGTTGGCTATTTCTTCTCAGTTCTAAGTGAACGCCCCTATTGTTAGCACCATTCAAGATCGTATGCTAAGGTCAAGGCAATTTGTAAAGCCAACCTAAAAAAAAAAAGTAAAACTTTTTTACAGTTCATAACTTTAATTTATAATGTGTAGCGCTAGACAATAGCCTTGATATCTAACTTACACAATTCATATGTAAATACTTCTCTCTTAGTACCTAGATTAATGCCATCAGGAACGGTCAGTGTCACCTCTTATTAGGAACGGTATAAATTTCAACATTGGCTAGAACTTCCTAATAATGACTGAGACTTTTTATTCCACTCGCGCTTTTGAGGTCAAATATAACCTAGATTTAAAAAAAGAAATTGACCAATCGATGTCAATCAAGTAATCAGTCTATCAACGAAATCGTTCATTTAGACCAGAAATTAACTTTGGACTCTGACATCGTCAGCCCGATTAGGCTCAGTTGGTAGAGCACTTGACTTCAAATCTCAAGATCACGGGTTCGAGCCCTGGGCTGACTATATCAACTAACTAACTAATTTTTCGGATGAGACGTTAAACCGAGGCCCTGTGTTACGGTGCTATCCATCGAGCACGTAAAAGAACCAGGCGGGGCTCTCAGCAGTTTCGTCCTGTATCCTTGCACTACCCCCATAACAACTAACCGTCTTCTTGGGGCTTCGCTCATATGGGCATGTGCTACGGTGGCGACGATAAATAAACGGAACTGAAATACACACACATCTGTCGCCATTTGTGTGAACCATTTTTGTTGGTTTTGGCTTTTCAAGCTGTAGGTACAACGTTTAGGTCGCCAACCAACAGTTCTACTTTTTTGGTACATGTTACTGGCCATATTGATTTTGTAAAAAAAAAGCCGTTTAAAATCAAAATTGACTTCCCGTTGGAGTCGATGAGAATGGCCAACGGAGTAAGTCGGCGGGACAAGCGCTTGGTCAAATGTCCTACTGGCATCGATGATAAGCGATATTGTACGCATGCACTTTTAAGGGTTAGGCCCTCTTCTCAGACCTGGCACTAAATACAAAGTCGATCTAGGGGTCCATTATAGTTCCTTTTCGAAAAAATTGCAGCTGCGGTGGAACTAGTGTTGTTTCTTCAGAATTGACTAATCACTAACCTCGCACACTGACTCCCAAGACCCCGCCCTTAACACAGAAAGAACGTTTTCGCTTCGATTTTTAACGGCGTTATTTTGCGAAATTTAAGGCCAGCGCAGTAGCATGTAACAAAAAAGTAAGATGGTTGGTTGGAGACCTAAAAGTCTTAACTACAGCTTAAATAAGATGTAATTACGACGTTTAAATCGCCAAACCAACGAAAAGGGTTAACGGAAATGGTGGCCAACGTTGAAGTTGAAAGCTCAGGTCCGGGTTGAATAAATGATTTGATTGGTCGGTTGATTCCTAGACTGAAAGCCGCGATTCGTCAATTAACCGTAGGAAAATCAACGTATTTTTCAAGTCTACAGGTCACTAAGTTCGGTTGAAAACTTGCAATTTTCAACAATATCAATTACTTCAAGCCCCTGCCTAATCATAGCGGGATAAAAGTATTGGCATTACATAGCTACTTATACACGTGACCATTTTCTGTAAGCACCGAATTTCCTTGACGATGCGTGGCAGCATAGTCTCTAATTTGGTTGAAAATTGGTGGAAGTGTTCCCCTAATGTCCTTTTTTATAATTTTAAGGTTTCTAATTCTGCATGATTCCTTCTCGTGAAAACTGTCTAAAAAGTCAATTTTTGTTTTAGCGAGACCGTTTGAATGTATTTTTCTAACTATTGCTGTTGCTCTCCCATGAACTATTGTCTATAATCTTAAAACACTAAAAGCTTAGCACTTGGTAGTTTGCATCAACAGCTGTGGAATCTTAGGGTGAATATACTTTAGATGAGGGCATATTTCTCTGACTATGTTTTTCTAATAACAGTTCTTATGAGTGCAATTGCAAACGCTAGAAAGATACTTTTGACCAAAGGTCCAATGGGCGGACTTTGCAATTCGTTTCGATGGTAACAAAGCAAACAGGAAAACAGATCTATTTCAAAACAATTTGTAAGGTGATAGAAGTCAAGTAATTTTTTAGTAAGAACCTTATTTTTCTAAAAGAGTTTTATGATATTACGTGTATTAACAAATGCATTTGTGGGCTTTCATGTCCAAATTAATTAGTGGGCCCTTTTGGTCAGTTTTCTGAACGTGACTGCACCTGCCGCAAATTGCCCCACTTGACCACACGTCTGAACTTATATTTTTATTATTGCAGAGCTAATCGGGCCGATAAAAAGACGTGTATTTATTTCTTGTTTTGATTTTATTTAAATATCTTGTGTTCTGATTTCAAAAATAAAGCGGGAAATGCGTTAAGGTTGATTGATACCGCGAAATTGGTTCCCCGCTTTAGATATGATCGATATCGAGTGGGCACCAAGCAATTGTAAATAATCGGCGCGTGACTGCTCACAACAAATTATATAAAGTACAGGAAGAATAGGGTGTATAGTCACTTAAAGGTAACTATTTCTGTTTTTCAGTCTTTTCTATACCTACTGGTCACCCAATATTACGAAAGATCGATTGTTAACTCAAGCTATCCACAATCAAAGCGTCCCCATTGAACGTTTCTGACGCGAACATTTATCCTAACAGTTAAAAATGTCACGTTGATTGCATGTGCCTTAGTTTAGACCCTTGCTCGTACATATGTATAGGATTTTTGGGCCATTGTTTTTTTTTTTGCATAACAGATCATAAAGCAGATGAGATCCGGGTTTATACGTTCCTACCTCTTCTACAAAAAAAGACCTCTTTGATTCTTTGAGGGGCCAGGTAAAAAGTTCTGATAATGCAAAGCTACCTCTTGATATATTATCACTATAACCGATGGTTTGCTGGCCACGACCAATGAATTCCACCAGTATGTTACACTTAGGTTTCAATTGGTGTTCTTTCGCAAAAATTAATGGTCAGTAATATGGTACAAGAAATATGTTTGATTGGCAATCTAAACCCTGTAACTACAGCTTGAATAAGCTGTAGCTACGACATTTGAGTTGCCAGGCTAACAAAAATGCTTCATATAAATATTGGCTAATATGAAAGTCTGTTTGGTTGACTGATTCTTTGACAGCTGTAATCCGTCAATGTTTTTTTTTTTTGTAGTGGGGAAGAAGACGTAGGAAAGTGTGGGATTTGTAGTCCCACATTTTGCCATTGTCCATCAGCCCGCGGCTGCCCATAGTTTGACGATTCACAGAGACTGGTTTCTAAGCAAATAAGAAGTACACAGACTCTGATTAAATTTAGGAAAGAATTGATCTGTGTTATTCTTGACACCTAACCCATTACAACATAATTTTTTTTTAGACTAGTTCAAATTGAATGAAAGAAGTTGCAGACGACAATATGAAGATGGTGGAATTGAGAAATCTTTGCCTTGTAGGGTAGAAAACATTGTGGACATTAAAGAAATTGCTTGTTACAAGAAATTTCTTTATTGTCCACAATGTTTTCTAAAGCTCTTTTCTTCAGATGCATAGAAGAGAGGGATTGAGTGGGAATTGGTTAATGAATTATGTCTAGATAAGTTTCCTGTTTGGAAACAAAAGTCAATAATTATCAAGATACCAGATTTTAATCAGAAAACCTACATGATATAGTGGGTGTCCTCCAAAAATACTGAAATGAAATCAGATAAAAGGAATGTAATAGTGAAACTATTGTAAATGTAAATTTATGAATTATCTTTGCTGACACAAAACCTAGCTTGGTGAACAATGAAAAATTCACTAAATCATATTTCATATAAAAAGATTTTCGTGTCCAGCAACTGTTGTAGTTGTTGAAAATGGTTGATAAGAAAAAGCCAGAAGCATTGTCCATCTTAAAAAATGGTGAATTAATTCAATTAAATGACAATTGAAGTACATTCTCAAGTATTGTCTCTGTTTGAGAAGGATCTTAACACATTTTCTGCCAATTATTGAAATAGATTTTGATTCTGACCAAAATTCTGAGCACAAGATTTATGGTATTCATATTGTTTCATATACCCATTGCTATAAAATGGTATTCCCTGCCAATTTCAGGGGTGGACACTAAAATTGGAAGGGACCCCAGCAATCGCAGGCTAGGGATTCCGTCAGGATCCTTCAATATTTCTCCAGTACAATAGATCTTAATGTATCATCTAATGCGCTTGAATTTTTTTCTTGTTTTTGTAGAAAACATTGTGGATAATGAAGAAATTGCTTGTAACAAGCAATTTCTTCATTTTCCACAATGTTTTCCGAAGATTTTTATTTCAAAGTTTGGCTTAGAAGGGCAGAATTGCGTGTGAATGAGTATATGTATATCAAGGAGGGATCCCTGATTATCTGGAGGAAACCCTGAAGTAGGGATTCTTGTGGGATCCCACTGAAGCAAATTTAGTCTCGACCCCTGAACTTTGGAAAGGGGCACCCCCACATCTTGATTGCAATGTCCCATAGTTTCTAATTAGTGATCAGCTAAAATAACCAAACAATTTTTACATTACTACATTATTCTCAAGTCATATACACCTGTGGAAGAAATCTGAATACGTATTTGAAAACATAGCCTGTTTGTCCACTTCGATATAGCGACCATGGCCTGTTTCATTTCCTGTAGATATTCTTCATGATAAAACAAAACTTGTAAGAGCTTTTTCATTACCAATCCAAGAAATGGAAAAAAATACAACCAAGCCCTGCTAGACAAATGATAAAAAGTATATGCAAATAACATACAAAATGTGACTTATTTTGGATATCGCATCGGGAGAAAAATAAGGTTAATCCATTCCCACACGGTAAAATTTTAGACCAGTCCAATTTCAAAGAAGTTGCAGACGGCAAATTAAAGTTGATGATATCTTTAAGATCTTTGTCTACTGGGAGAGAAAACATTGTTGATAATGAAGAAATTGCTTGTCACAAGCAATTTCTTCATTATCAACAATGTTTTCCAAAGATTTTATATTGAGAATCGTTTACTGTGTGGGAATGGGTTAACCCATTCCCACTTAAATTGATCCCACTTTCTTACTCTCCTGAAGAAAATTGTTTTCGAAAATATTGTGAAAAATGAAGAAATTGGCCAGCTAAATGTCACAGCTGGAATAAGTTGCCAAATCAACAAAAATGCTTTGGGACAAATGAGTACTTTGTAAGTTTATATATATTTATCTGGATAGACTGCTGTTTTCTGCTTTCTTTAACTGCTGTTTTTCGTTAATTGTAGGGGCTGTGCAATACAATTCAAGTCTCAGAGGAGGACTGCTCAATCTCAAATCACCACTCAGGAAAAACCAGACTGACAATTCTTTCGTGCCTTTGCCTGAAAAGAGATCAACAAAACAGACAGGTGACGGTGTATAAAATTAAGGGAAAGAAAGATGAGGCGCCATCAAAATGGTAAGTTGTAATTGTCCAAGTAACAATACACTTAAAACTAACTCTCTTTCACACAATACCACTTTTTGGCTCCCCTCAAGAACAATGCTTGGAAATATAGTGGAAATGAAGAAATTGCTTGTTATTGTTGGGGTTTTAACTCTTTCCAGACTCAGAAATTCTTGGTGCTACCGTCATATATATTTGATAACTCTCTTTCTAACAATGCTATTGCTTTGAAACTTTGCACATGCTATTTTGGCCATCATATCATCTTCTAGGAAAAGATTCATTACAATTACATTTACATTTATTATATTGGATTTTAAACCCTTTTTTGACCAAGAAATTCTTGGTTAAAAGCTTGGGTGCAACTGTCATATATCTTTAATAACTCTCTTTCTACCAATGCTTTTATTTGAAACTTTGCACACGTTTTTGTGACAATAATGCCAGGCTCTAGACACAGATTCATTACTCTGACATTTATTTTAGTGGGGTTCTAACCCTTTTCAGACTTAAAAATTTTAGAAGATTTTTAGTTCGGCTGTTTTTGGAGAAAACCCGAGGTATTGTCAAACTTTAACCTTGGTTATATCTCTGTTGTTATTGAAGATATCCTCATGAAACTTTGCATGTGTATTGACCATCACAAGAGCTATCTAGACTATCATGGAGGATAACTCTAAAAGCATTTTTGTAAGAGTTATGGCCCTTTTTTGACTTAGACTTTTTGCATTATCCAGCACCTGAAGCCGAGCGTTGGCACCCATTGGCGGTGGTCTTATGCCTAATGTCCACATTGAATTGCTGTTACTATCCAGCACTCAGAATAGTTGAGCATTGCTGCCATTGACAGCTCTTGTTTCTGCCTTATTACCTCTTATTTTCCAATTTTAGTTTAATTTAAAATCACATCTGCATCAACTTTCGATTTGGACCAGTCTAAATTCTTTTAGTCTGGTGTTGAGTTTAACTGTTGATGATTAATCCATTTAATTGCAAAGGGTATAGATTTAGATTGTTATTTTCAGCTGATTGTATATAAAGTTTCATAATTATTTTATCTGAATGAAATGTTCTAGATAAACTTAACCGATTACTACACAGTTAGGCATTATTACCTGTTAAAGAAATACAGCTATAGGGTTAATAGAAATAATAATTATGAAAAAAAAAACGAAGAAATGATAGGAAAAGAACACCTGAGGTTGTGATTGTCCGTAGCAACAGACTTTTGGGAGGATGTCCTAAACCCATTACTCCTTGACAAAATTTTAGACTGAAACAGTTTTAAATGAGTTGCAGACAACAACTAAATCTTTTCCTGTTCAATCTGTAGTTTTTACATCCCTGTGATTTATAATCGAGAAAATGTTGAAAAAGAAGAAATTGCTTGTTATAAGCAATATCTTCTTTTTCTACAATATTTCTTATCCTACTAAATGGTTATTTGTCAAATTAAATGCTCTTTAATTTTTTTCTGTGCAAAACTTTTGATTTGGACAGGTCTAAAATTATAGAAAAAAGAGGTGCGTTCTTTTCGTCGAGATTCTTAAGATTCTTATTTAGAATGGGGTTTAATGCCACTTTTAACAGTATTTCAGTCATATCGGGTGGCTGGAGCACTGAACAATGGACTCCTGGTATATCTTGCACAAGTACAACCACTACATCCTTTCCTAGCCTTCTATCCCACATAGGTTTAAGATTATCCACCCATTGGTGAGTGACAAATGTCAGAAAGGATATGTGCCTCTGGCGGGGATCAAACCCATGACACCCCATTATTTAAGATTTGGAGCCTGCGCTGTGACAACTGTGAATGGAAAGACACACCAACTCTTAAACAGACTATATTAACCCTTTCCCGTTCAAATACGGGATTTTACGTTCCTGTGATTTTATACTCGAGAAAACTTTATGGAAAAAGAAGAAATTGCTTGTAACAAGCAATTTCTCCTTTTTCCACAGTATTTTCTACCATATAGGATGGTTTCATTTCAAAAAGCATCCAGTTTTCATTGTGGTCTGCAACCTCTTTCAATTTGGACTAGTCTAAAATTTCCAAAAACGGGAAAGGGTTAAAACAACTTACCTCTTTTATTTTTCCAGTGCTTAATAATGATCCTAAAGCTTACCTGGTTTCATGATCTTTAAGATTTATTCCTCCATGTGTATGAAGTTAATCTTTGTCCTATTACAAGACGGCACAATTCTAGACTGGTCCAAATTGAAAGGAGTTGCAACCAACAATTTAAAGTTTATGAAATTTTAGATTTTTTTCAGCTTTAAAACATTGTGTAATATGAAGAAGTTACTGAATATGTGAAAATGTTGAAATCTGTTAAGATTTAGAAGCAGTGTTTTTCCTTCAAAAACAGTGAAGTTCATTGAATTATTTTTCTCACCAAAACTACAATAGCATACAGGTCTGTCAAGAAAATGCACAAATTAACCCATTCCAACTCAATCCCTCCTTTTTACGCCCCTCGAGAAAAAAGCTTTGGAAAACATTGTGGAAAATGAAGAAATTGCTTGTATCAAGCAATTTCTTCATTATCCACTATGTTTTCTATCCAAAAAGACGAAAAAATTCAAAATTCCATCAACTTGAAATTGTCGTCTGCAGCTTCTTTCAATTTGGACCAGTCTAAAATTTTGCTGTGTTGGAATGGGTTAAGACCTATTTAGCATTATAATTGAAATTATTATTTCTATCATTATATTGATCATAAACATTATAACTTATAAACCACACCTTTTCAGAAATTATGACTCTACGAGTCGAGACTTTTCAAACTTAGGACTCCAATTCACACAATCCCTCTTATTGATTTTTTTTTTCGTTATTCATGCACACAAAATGATGGTCCTGGTCAGAATATTAATCAAATTGAATCAATTCATCCTCACACTTGCATCTTTCTGCATTCCATGTCTTGACCACATCTAGGGTATTCTTGTTTACCTCTGTCCATCCTTCCCTCCATCTGTCCATCCATCCATCTATCTGTGTGAATTGGTAATTGACCAATGGGGATTAGGTGTGTTTGTTAGACATACGTTATGAGGTTCATTCCTTTTAAAGTCACAATATATATAAATATGTATGTATATATTTTTTTTTCATTTTGAGCTTGGAATTATACCCTAAAAATTTCCAGAACATCAAAGGAAGAAATCCACTAGTCCCAAAAATTATTTTTCGTATGTTTTTCATATCTTTCTCAGCAACAATGAATAGCATGCACTTGAAATTTGGAGGTCTGCAGAAAACTTACTGATTTTGGTACTAGCAGGTACTCTCAGTGAGTTTCTGACCGTCAAAATTTCAATCCTAACAAACCCCATTACACTGGTCCAAATTCAAAGATGTTGCAGATGACGTTGTTTAGTTGATGAAGTTTTTTATAATCTTTGCCTTTTGGGGTAGAAAGCATTGTGGATAGTAAAGAAATTGTCTGTTACGAGTGATTTCTTCCTCTTCTACATGCTTTCCAAAGTTGTTTTCTTCGAGGCATGCAAAGGTGGGGGTTGTATGGGATTGGGTAAAAGATGTCTTACAGGAGAATTTGGACAAAGTTTAGTTCAGTTCTTAAAATCTCTTTTTCTCAGAATATTTTCTTTCATGTAAAACCTTATATGGGGGCATTTAAGAATGGGATTGTGTGGGAGTTGGTGAAATATTCTCAAAGTCACTTTCATATACACAATTATTAACCCTTTCCTGTTTTTTGAAATCTTGGTCCAAATTGAAAGAGGTTGCAGACGACAATGAAAATTGGATGCTATTTGAAATGAAACCATCCTATGTGGTAGAAAATATTGTAGGAAAAGAGGAAATTGCTTGTCATAAGCAATTTCTTCTTTTTCCACAATGTTTTCTCCAGTTTAAAATCACAGCAACGTAAAATCCCGTGTTTGTACAGGAAAGGGTTAACTCATTACCACAAAATCTGTCATTTTAAGTTGCTGAAGAAAATAGGCTTAACCCATTACCAGACGATGAAAATTTAGACTGGTCTAAATCGAAAGGAGTTGCAAACGACAATTTAAAGATAATTAAATTTTAAATTTTTCAAGTCTCTGGGTAGAAAACAATGTTGAAAATCATGCAAATTTTTCATTTTAAACAATATTTCTCAATTGTTTTTCTTGAGGGGCATCAAAAAGTATCATTGTAAGGGAATGGGTTAAAAAAAGGAGAAATGGTTTGAAACAAGCAATTATGGAACTCCTTTTCTTACAATTTTTTCTACAAAATGAACGACTAAGAAGACACCACTCTATATATAATCAAGGGATATGAACCATATTCAGTAAGAACAATATTAGCAACCTGTATATTCTGTCGCAATATAGTTAGAAATAACTTGGTTTCTAATTTAGGCCAATAGCTTATGTAAATTCTGAATTATCATGGCTACCCTCTTTTTGACCATTACTGTAACAACTATCCTGCATAAGAATTTGCACTGCAAAGAATTTTAACCCTTGTCAAGCTGAACTCAAAATTTTCCTGTCTTGGCAGGAGGTATATACAAAGATCAGCCTGCAAAAAGGGAAGTCAGATCTTGGTCTACACCACCTGCTTGTCCCCTTTCAGCCAAAGTTGTTTGAATAATCAATTTCAAAAGAAATATTGACCCTTATTAAGACCTTGCTGCAGTCCTTTGATTTTAAAGCATTTTTATTTCAGCATGACAAGGGTTAATACTGCTGTGTATGAAATGTGGTTAACCCTTGCCATGCTGAATTAAAACCAGTCCGAGATTGCCTTTGAATCAAAGTACTGAAAGCACTGGAAGCCATTATAGAGGACTAGTATTTCTTTTCAAAATTAATTTCTAAAATAGATGCCACTGAAAACTTACAAGCAGGTGGTGTAGACTAAGATCAGAATGCACTTAAGAGATGGCTGATCTTTGTCTATACCTCCTGCATAAACAGGAATATTTAGGGATCAGAATAACAAGAGTTAATTGTAGTACTGAAAACAACATCGCTGAATTTAAAGAATGAAAGACTGGTCTCTACTTTCAGAAAAATGGATGAGAAACGAAATGTTCATTTTCACTGTTTCCAAGTATCCCCCTTCTCTAATAGTTCACAGTCAATTCATAGATTTTAGGCTGTCAAAGAATAAATCAACCAATCAAATTATTCATTTAGACCAGCATCTATGTATTTTGATTAGTTTGGAGACTTTAACGTAACTTATTCAAGCTGTAGTTTCCACTTTAAGTTGCCAACCAACCAATTTACTTTTTTTGTTACATGTTTGCTAGCCATGAAATTTGCAAAATAAGGTTGTTAAACTTAATATCCAGGTTGAACTTCCTATTAGAGCTCGGGAGTGTGTGTGGGGGGTTCTTGCAATCCAGTGGGTGGTTCCTGCGGTCCTGCAATCAATTCTTTGTTTGTTTTCATATTGCATCATTATAAATTAGCATCATTTGCCTTATTAGGGGTCAATTTTGTGAATTTTGAAAGGGTCAGTACTTCAGTCACATTTTGATACACGCTTTCAAGTTGATAAAAATGTTATCTCACGAGACAAGTCTGAATGATAGTTCGAGTTCATCTAAGTGATACTTTTAATGGATTATGTTGTAATGAGAGCTTAAATATTTGATTTGAAGTACTTAGTTGAAGAACTTTTTGGCTTTGAAGGTTTGTAGTTTTGACACCAAGTAACAAAAAGGCCTTGTTACCAGTATTTTTATTCCAAAATAATGTATTCAAACACTCTTGTTTTCATGGAAAGCAGTTCTTTTTCTGGATTCTAGAGATCCCTAATGAATTTTAGCTCATCTGAGCACAAAGTGCTCTTTTGAGCTATTGTGATTCCTGTGTCTGAATTATGGCTGTTAGTGTTGTGCGTGTCCTGCATCAATCAGTAATTTCTTAAAATATCATCTCCTTCTAAACCACTGGGCCTATTTCAACCCTGTTCTATAGGTGGTTTCCTTAGAAATTGCTTAACCCTTTCCTGGACATAAACCAGGATTTTACGTTGCTGTGATTTTATACTTGAGAAAGCATTGTGAAAAAAGGAGATATTGCCTGTAACAAGCAATATCTCCTTTTCCCACAATATTTTCTACTGTATAGAATAGCTTCATTTTGTAAACTTCCTAGAGAAATCAAATCAATCAAATATTGTAGATTGCCATGGAAACAATTGTGAATTATTGAAAGATATTTGAAAACCTTTTCATGAACAAGGAAACCTAGGCGCTTAATATCTTTGTATGGAGAATTCAGATCATGGAAAACAACTAAATTGCAAAAATCAGGACCCTGAGGTCACAAGGAGTGGACAGAGGAGTCAGGCCTATGTAGAAAATTTCTTTAAATGACATTCTCCCCAAAACCATTGGCCCATTTTCAACCAAATATGATAGGAAAGTTCCTGAGGTAGACCCATTTACAAATAATCAAAAGAAATGAATTTCATTAAAAACTGTAGTTGCCATGGCAACATTGAGAGTTATCTAAATAAGTCTATGCCAATTTTCTTCTGAACAAAAGGGATTAAAACGCTAATAGAGCTTTAAATGACATTCTCTCCAAAACCACTGGTCCCACCAAATATAGTGGGAATGTTCCTGGGGAAGCCCCATTTAAAAATTGGCAAAAGAAATAAATTTCTTTAAAAACTGTAGTTTACGTGGCAACAATTGAGAATTAAACTGCTAAAACTTTGACCCTCAAGTCCTTAGGGGTAAGAGTCCAGCCCATAAGCCATTACTACTGATTAATCTGCTCAAAAAGAGTTGCAGATGATTATTTAAAGTTTATGAATTGTTAGATTGTTTCATCTTTCTGGGTAGAAAACATTTTTTAAAAAGAAGAGATTTGCTTGTTGAAGGCATTTTCTTTACTTTACACAATGTTTTCCCTTTTGCAAAAAGCGCCATGGTGTTGGAATAGGTTAAAGAAATGAAAGCCTTATAAAACTATGTACGTATTCCATGGCAACAAACTTAAAAAATGAAAATGAAATTCTTCCCTATAGACTCAGAAAATGAAGAATCTTGATATTTGGCATGAAGCATCAGCATGATATTGCTGAATTCTAGACTCTCGAGTCCCCAATTGCAAGAGGGGTGTAAAATTAAGCGAGATTTATGGGAATGAGTTTATGTATGTAAGTGCGTGGTCATAGCTGTCTGTTTGACGTATAGGTTATACTTTCTACCTCTTTACCCATTCCAACAAATAAAAAAATTAGACTGGTCCAAATTCAAAGAAGTTGCAGACAACAATTTTAAGTTCTCTGTCTTTTTAGATAGAAAACAAGGTTGAAAATGAAGAAATTGCTTCTTCATTTTCAATCTTGTATTTCTTATGGGTATTTTCTTATGGGAGGTAAAAAGGCGGGATTGAGTGGGAATGGGTGAACACTAAAACTCACAATGTGTACAACATGTACAATATGTACAACCTTATTAGCACTCAGACTTGGTTTTATAAAATCTTGTTGCCTGGTCATTTGAACTTGAGGATTTTGCTATCTTTTAAAGTAGCCTTCTTAAAGACAATTCAGTTTTCACACTCTTGACAAAGGTCATTCAGAATCTTATTGTATTGGGTTAGGATTAAACTCTTTACTTTTTTTCAAAATTTTGGACATCTCCAAATTCAAAGGGGTTGTAGATGGCATTGAACCCATCCTTTATGATAGTAACTACTATGAAAAAAGAAGAAATTGCTTGTGAAAAGCATTTTGAAAAACAGGGATTGTTTTGGAAAGGGTTTTACAGAATTGCATTTTTTTTAACAAATTCTAATTGAGAGACAAGGCTTTCAAGAGACATTGTTTCCCATTAGAGTACAATCTCATTTTATTATGCACTGAAGATATAATGATATATGGAAATTATTGTCGGAAAAGGAGAAAGTACCAGTAACATATTTCTCTTTTTCCTTAAAAATTTACAATGCTTTCTAGGTAAGATGTCTTCCTGATTTATTTACACGTTATATGAAATTACAATGTACAGATGATTTTGCTTGGGCTACCACCTCTTCTATAAGCAACCACTTCTATAAGCAACCACTTCCGTTAAGCAACCACAATCAAACTCCCCCATTTAGAATAAACAGCTCTCATGAAGAAGTAGTCATACTTGCTAAATGCTGTCCAATGTTGTTCAAACTCATTAGAATCATCTCAGTGAAATGTTTCTAATCAGTCCCCACAACATGGGATTTAGGGATAATTCCACAGGTAGCCAACATTGGTGAGGATAGTGTAATATCAATGTAATTGATCCAAAAAATGTTTATTCAAAAATTTTATATCTCATTATATAATATAGACTCTATATTATATGATGAGATATAAAATTTTTGAGTAAACATTTTTGGGGATCAATTTACATTAATATCACACTATCCTCACCCGTGTTGGCCACCTTTGGATAATTCTGTTGTTATTTATGTATTATGCAATCAAATCAATACTTCAAATAGTTCACAAAAAGTATTTTTAAGGTAGGTATCGATGTTGTTTTCATGTCACAGTTTTTGATTATTAGCTCGGCTGTTTTTGGAGAAAACCTGAGGTATTGCCAAAGCCTTTGTGTCGTTCTTGTTGTTGATGTTGTCGTCGTCTTGTGAAAACTTTGACATTTTGTGATGTCTCTGGTTCTACTAAAGGCATTCTCTTGAAACTTGGCACACTTGATAACTATCAAAAGAGCAATACTATACTATCAAGGGCAATAACTCTAGATGCATTTTGTCCAATATCCAGCACCCAACAGCCAGGCATAGGCACCCGTAGGTGGTGCTCTTGTTTTTATTCCCTCTCATATACTATTTTGGTACAATATTCTGGAAAGTAGTTTTGGAAAATCAGAGGTAGTTTATAAGAATAAACCAGGGTATTTCCCTAAAAGCCTATGTAAGCTTTTAATCTATGTTAAGTTTAAACAGAGACAGTTGGAAAAAATATTGGGTAAATCCCACAGTGTGTGTAACCGTTGGAATCCCAAATTAAGTTTGAATTTGCTCAAGCCAGCTTGTCGTTACGTCATAGGGAGCTATGTTCACTAGCGGGTCTTCGATTCGGTAAAGATCACTCCAAAACTACCATAAGCATCAATATGAATACAATGTATAGGCAATACCGGTAACTCTATTTTTGCATGAACAATTTTGTGTCACTTGTCAATTTGTTACCCTCTGTTGACCCTGGATCATATGCAAATGAGGTCATGCGATGTCCACAAAAGAATTCTGTGATAGCTGAAAATAACATAGACTTCTGCTGAACATTTCCTATATAACCCAAAAAAGCTAACCTAAGACTATCAGATTATTGGGAAGACAACATCTGACTCATCGATGCCTCCCTTTATGGAACAATTTTTGAGCGACCACATTTTATTTGTCCAGTGAGTGGTCATTTAATACAAGATTTGCGGTAATATATTAGCAAATCTAGATGAAAATTAAACAACCTCTTTGATTTCGGACTAGTCTAAAATTTTATCATTAGGTTACAGGGAACTAATACAGTTTCCCGCAATCTGTCACATTTTGTCTAGGGATACTACGGTGATGTAAACAAAGATCAAAGTGACCTCTGATTTGTCCATATATTATCAAGACGAAATCTAACGATATGATCCCATAAATTGATACTCTGTTAATAACTTAGGAGCGAAAATGATAACATTTTGATGTATTTCGACTCTTGAGGGGCGGTTTCTATACCCTGGGGTATTTTCCGGAAAATGAAGTAAAACTAGCTGCACGAAGAGGGTTATCTTAAAAATGACGTCATAAGTCATTGATAAAAGGGATCATGCCATATCAGAATTCAGTTATTTTGACGGATGAATGATTGTTCTTGAATTTGACTCATGGTTTCACCCCCTTTCAATTTCTGGGAATGAGCAATTTTCTTATAATGGTCGCCTATGGAAAATGGAATAGTTCCCTGTAACCATTAGTGTCATTACCAGACAACAAAATTTTAGACTGGTCCAAACTGAAAGAAGCTGCAGACGACAATTTAAATTTGATGGAATTTTAAATTTGCCAGTATTTTGGGGTAGAAAACATTGTGGATAATGAAGAAATTGCTTGATACAAGCAATTTCTTCATTTTCCACAATGTTTTCCAGAGCTTTTTTCTTGAGGGGCGTAAAAAGGAGGGCTTGAGTTGGAATGGGTTAATTTAATGAAAACTTAGACATTGTTTAGGAAAAGTTAACCCTTGACATGCTGATCCGGGAATATTCCTACTTTGGCAGGAGGCGTAGACAAAGATCAAGGTTTTGAAAGTCACCCATTAATGAAAATATTTGATATGAATGCCAGAGTTCAATCAATGTTTTTACAGACAGTAGTTTTCAGTCAGTTCTGTTGTTGGATCAAAGATAAAATCTGTTTCTCCTTTTTTTCCAGGAGAGGAATCTGAACCCCTTGTTACTGTCACAAAGTCAGTCGAAGAAGGAGAAGACGACGGTAAGAAGATTTTGAAATATTTTTCAACTGTATTTTATATTTTTGTAGAGCAAGTTTTAAAAACAAGGAATGAAAAAAAAGTTTTCAAACACAAAGACAATTAATGTAAAACAGTATCAGTGCATATGAAATTAATGAAATTAGATTTTCTAAAAAAGGTAATACATGATGTATCATTTCAGTTAACCTATTACAAGACGACAAAATTTAAGAAAGGTCAAAGTTGAAAGGAATTTCAGAAGACAATTAAAAATTTATGAAATTATAGATTTTTCCAATTTTCAGGGTAGAAATCAATTTGGTAAATGAAAAAATTGCTTGTTGTTTAAGGGAAATCATTCCCAAAGGCATGAAATAAAATTACATATCTAATTGTAAATTAGATTGTATGAAATATTTATGAGTACCAGGTATACAATAAAGATTAATGAATTTATATTTTGGAACATTATTTTCAAGAATAAGGAATAAACTTTGAAATCAAACCATAAGTGGAGGGCAAGATACATGATATTTAAGTACATGTTTAGAAAATAAATGATCATATGAATTTCTTTTGGTATGTACTAAGTTTTTAAATTTCCTGGTTCCTTGTACTACAAACTACATTTACCAAGGTTTTATTTGCTCTGTAGTTCCCTTTTTGCTAACATGCATTGATTTAAAACAATGGCTTTTCCCATTTAAGCCATTCAAACACAATCTCCTCTTTTTTACCTTCATGCAAAATATTGATAAAAATTAAAATAAATGCTTTTAACAAACAATTTCATTTCCTATAATATTTTCTACCCTGAAAGACAGTAGTTTTTAAATTTGCTAAAAAAGAAATGTCATCTTCAAATTCTTTGAATTTTAACCAGTCTTCAACATTGTGTTCTAGTAATTAGTTCACCTATCAAAGTCATGCCCTTTAGTTTAGGTTGAGATTAAATATTTTTCTCCCAAAATTTGGCTTTAGTTTTAAGCTTTAACCAATACAAGACAACAATATTTATACCCCCGCAAAATGAATGTTTTCAGGTGTATACTGGAATCAGCCTGTCTGTCCGTGTGTCCATCTGTCTGTGTACAAAATACTACCAATTTTGTGTCGCAAACTCCTCCTTCTGATTTGCTCCTTACCATTGAACCTTTATACAAAGAATAGCCACATGTTGAAGTTTTGCAAGACTTAATTTTGAAGTCTTAATTCCCCCTGGTTCAAGAATTATCTCCCCTTGAACTTAGACTTTATTAATGCTTTTGTAGACTTATACAGCTAATTATACTACCAATTTTTTGACGCGAACTCCTTCTTCAGTTTTGCTTCAATACCATTGAAACTTTATACAAAGATTTACAACATGTTGAAGTTTTGCAAGACGCAATTTTGAAGTCGTAATTCCCCCTGGTTTAAGAATTTCCTCCCCTTAAACTTAGACATTGTTTATGCTTTTGTAGACATGTACAGCTAATTATACACCAATTTTTTGTTGAGAACTCCTCCTTCAGTTTTGCTTCAATACCATTGAAACTTTATACAAAGAGAAGCAACATGTTGAGATTTGCAAGACACAATTTTGAAGTTTTAATTCCCCCTGGTTCAAGAAATATTTCCCCTTGAACTTAGAATTATTTATGCTTTTGTAGACATATACAGCTTATTAGGTCACCTGACCGAATGGTCATGGTGACCTATTGCAATCATCGTTTGTCCGTCATCGTCCGTCGTCCGTCGTCCGTTAACTTTTAAACATTTTCATCTTCTTCTCAAGAACTACTGGGCGGACCTCAACCAAACTTGGTAGAAAGCATCATTGGGGGATGCCAATTCAAGTTTGTGAAAATAGGGGTTCTGGGGGTCATAGGGGCCCCAATCGGGGGCAAAAAGGGGTAATTTTTGGTTCTTCTTTAAAAATCTTCTTCTAATAAACCGTTAATGCCAGAGCTTAAATATTTTGTGTGCATGACAACTAGGACAGGTATATTATAAATTGTGAAATTCATGCCCTTGGGGTCATGTATGGGGCCACACCTAGAGGTCAAAGTTCATCATGTTAAAAAATTCACATTTTCATCTTCTTCTGATGAAGTACTAAGCCAATTTCAAACTAACTTGGTGAAAAGCATCATTGGGTACTGATTATACAGATTTGTGAAAATTAAAAGGCTGGAGGTCAGGGGGGCCTAAAATGGGGACCAAAAGTGGGTCATTTTTGGTAACTTTTAAACATTTTCATCTTCTTCTCAAGAACTACTGAGGGGATTTCAACCAAACTTGGTCGGAAGCATCATTTGGGGATGCCAATTCCAGTTTGTGAAAATAGGGGTTCTGGGGGTCAAAGGGGCCCCAGTCGGGGGCAAAAAGGGGTAATTTTTTGTACTTCTTTAAAAATCTTCTTCTAATAAACCGTTTATGCCAGAGCTTAAATATTCTGTGTGCATGACAACTAGGACAGGTATATTATAAATTGTGAAATTCATGTCCCTGGGGTCATGTATGGGGCCACACCCAGAGGTCAAAGTTCATCATGTTAAAAAATTCACATTTTCATCTTCTTCTGATGAAGTACTAAGCCAATTTCAAACTAACTTGGTGAAAAGCATCATTGGGTACTGATTATACAGATTTGTGAAAATTAAAAGGCTGGAGGTCAGGGGGGCCTAAAATGGGGACCAAAAGTGGGTCATTTTTGGTAAATTTTAAGCATTTTCATCTTCTTCTCAAGAACTACTGAGGGGATTTCAACCAAACTTGGTCGGAAGCATCATTTTGGGATGCCAATTCCAGTTTGTGAAAATAGGGGTTCTAAGGGTCAAAGGGGCCCCAGTCGGGGGCAAAAAGGGGTAATTTTTTGTACTTCTTTAAAAATCTTCTTCTAATAAACCGTTTATGCCAGAGCTTAAATATTTTGTGTGCATGACAACTAGGACAGGTATATTATAAATTGTGAAATTCATGTCCCTGGGGTCATGTATGGGGCCACACCCAGAGGTCAAAGTTCATCATGTTAAAAAATTCACATTTTCATCTTCTTCTGATGAAGTACTAAGCCAATTTCAAACTAACTTGGTGAAAAGCATCATTGGGTACTGATTATACAGATTTGTGAAAATTAAAAGGCTGGAGGTCAGGGGGGCCTAAAATGGGGACCAAAAGTGGGTCATTTTTGGTAACTTTTAAACATTTTCATCTTCTTCTCAAGAACTACTGAGGGGATTTCAACCAAACTTGGTCGGAAGCATCATTTTGGGATGCCAATTCCAGTTTGTGAAAATAGGGGTTCTGGGGGTCAAAGGGGCCCCAGTCGGGGGCAAAAAGGGGTAATTTTTGGTACTTCTTTAAAAATCTTCTTCTAATAAACCGTTTATGCCAGAGCTTAAATATTCTGTGTGCATGACAACTAGGACAGGTATATTATAAATTGTGAAATTCATGTCCCTGGGGTCATGTATGGGGCCACACCCAGAGGTCAAAGTTCATCATGTTAAAAAATTCACATTTTCATCTTCTTCTGATGAAGTACTAAGCCAATTTCAAACTAACTTGGTGAAAAGCATCATTGGGTACTGATTATACAGATTTGTGAAAATTAAAAGGCTGGAGGTCAGGGGGGCCTAAAATGGGGACCAAAAGTGGGTCATTTTTGGTAAATTTTAAACATTTTCATCTTCTTCTCAAGAACTACTGAGGGGATTTCAACCAAACTTGGTCGGAAGCATCATTTGGGGATGCCAATTCCAGTTTGTGAAAATAGGGGTTCTGGGGGTCAAAGGGGCCCCAGTCGGGGGCAAAAAGGGGTAATTTTTTGTACTTCTTTAAAAATCTTTTTCTAATAAACCGTTTATGCCAGAGCTTAAATATTCTGTGTGCATGACAACTAGGACAGGTATATTATAAATTGTGAAATTCATGTCCCTGGGTCATAAATGGGGCCACATCAAGATGTCAAAATTCATCATGTTAAAAAATTCACATTTTCATCTTCTTCTGATGAAGTACTAAGCCAATTTCAAACTTACTTGGTGAAAAGCATCATTGGGTACTAATTATACAGATTTGTGAAAATTAAAAGGCTGGAGGTCAGGGGGGCCTAAAATGGGGACCAAAAGTGGGTCATTTTTGGTAACTTTTAAACATTTTCATCTTCTTCTCAAGAACTACTGAGGGGATTTCAACCAAACTTGGTCGGAAGCATCATTTTGGGATGCCAATTCCAGTTTGTAAAAAGAGGTTAGGGGGGGCTTGGGGTAAAAGGGGCCCCAGTCAGGGGCAGAAAGGGGTAAATTTTTGTACTTCTTAAAAAATCTTTTTCTAATAAACCCTAAATCACTTGTCTTGATGCTCTTTTACTCAGGTGACCGTTAAGGCCCACTGGGCCTCTTGTTATACTACCAATTTTGTGTCGCAAACTCCACCTTCTGTGTTGCTTCAATAACATTAAAATTTTATACAAAGATTAACTACATATTGAAGTTTTGCAAGACGCAATTGTGAAGTTTTAATTCCCCCAATTTCAAGATTTATCTCCTCTTGAACTTAGACATTATTTATGCTTTTGTAGACATACACAGCTTAATTCACTACCAATGTTTTGTCGCAAACTTCTCCTTTCGTTTTGCTTCAATACTATTGAAACTTTATACAAAGATTAACAACATACACTGCAGCTCCACTATAACGCTGTTGGTGGGGTCCAAGAAATGAAACAGCGGAAGAAGTGGAGTTATTATGCTATAACGCTGTCCCCCCCCCCCCCCCCCCCCGCCGTAACTGAAATTTTAACCGTCGGCATCGGAACCAAACACCCGATAATTCGTGATAAAATTCCTGTAACAAGTTTAATTCTATACAAGTTACTAGTCGGGAAATGAAAAACAACAACTGTAGTTACGAGATTTTAGCAGAAACCGACGAAATTCAGCGTGCGGAGAATTAATTTCTAACCTTACCTTCCCGGTCTATCAGGATTGAATAATCCGTCTACAGGTCTATAAATTGTGGTTCCCTTTCTCCCAATATTAAGAAGCTAGAACTTTTACCCGAGACATGTTTTATTATCATGATAGTCGTCGGCATAAATCTAATTGAATTTAGTTTTACATTTCCATCCTTAGACAAAAGGGATAAAATCTAAGTATTCCGCATAGCGACGTCTCCTTGGAGACCGACGAGTTGTTGAACACCTGGGGTTACTGAAGCGTTGAGAAAATGTCGCGTGGATCGACCTTCGAACTTCTTTCGCGGTAATGGACTTGGTCTAATTTCTTTACCATTGTTAAAAATACGGTAACGATAAACCGACAAAGAACTCTATCTGAACCTAGTCATTTACGAATCGGGAATTTAAACCGACCAGTTGCACTTATACAAAACTGGATTAAACTTTGTAGCCGCTAACTTTTAATCGTAATAATGATGGTCATAATAATCGAAAAAAATCCGAGACGGCGGAATCTCTGGTTTCATAGGGACAAGAGTAAAAAATTCGGCCAGCAAGAATTCTCACGGGGTACGCGTCTGGCACGTGTTAACTCCGGAAACTCTGCCATAAATAGCTGAACATCTGGCGGCGGCACCTTTGATCACCTTTCCTCCCTCAGAATAAAATAAACTGTACCCGAAAAAACTTGACTTCAAATTTGTCGACGAGCTTTTTGCCGTGTGTTCGATCATACAGGATGGCATTAAATTGTCGGATTATTGAAAGAAATGCGGAAAAATTACGGTATTTTATTTTAATCTACTTATATTATCTATCCCGTTTCGGATGAGAATCTTACGATATTGTGACATTTACAATTCAAATTCACGTATTTTCTGTATTTAGCGAAAACGTCGCAACTACGACTGATTGTTTTCAAAAAACATTTTTGCGTTTTTATCTTGAAGCCACTATCCTCTACGAGCTCCGGATACCAGCAAACTATAAAGTGAAATAAATAGTAGGCTCAAGTCAATTTGTCCAATTTCACGTTCGCGCATTTCTTTAAGAACACGTCCTACCCGGGATTGAACGCCGAGAGTGAAACATATTTTAATCGCACCACCTTCGAGGTTTGTAACTGAAGGATACCGAGGTGCGTGCCCATTCTCTATTGATTTAAAAAATACAAAAGACCTAAGGCATTGATCATCTCAATGTTAAACAGTAAGACCAAACAATCAAACTGATTTTGTAAATTGAAACACTACGCATGTCATGAATCAAACAAAGCAATTACCTCTGAAGTAATGCATTAATGACCAGGACCGTCCACGTAAGGTGTTAAAAACTTACCTGACTTCGGGTAATTATCGATTTTCATGTGCAACCCTTTTTCTTCGAGCGGGCCGAAGACGGGGTGAAAAAATCGCGGCCAAATCAGCATTAACGTCGTATCTCAGCATCTGCAACCCGAAATGCCCCCCCCCCCCTCCAAAATTTTGGGAGCCAAGCGGACCCCGCGTGATAATGGAGTCAGCGCTGTGCCCGGTAGCGTTATAGAGGAGTTGCAGTGTATTGAAGTTTTGCAAGACGCAATTTTGAAGTTTCAACTCCCCTGGTTCAAGAATGATCTCCCCTTGAACTTATACTTTTGTAGACAGATACAGCTAATTATACTACCAAATTTTTGTTGAGAACTCCTCCTTTCTAGCTAAGCAAAGTCAGTAGTTATGTCCTTGTATTGTTAAAGCTCTCATTACACTGAAAGCACTTGCAGGGGTATTAAGTCACATACTGTGACAAGTTCTAATTTATATTGGCCCATATTTGAAGAAGTCACAAACAATAACTTGTAAGTAATGAAATTTTATTTAAACAAAAATTGTATTTGGGGTAAGAAAACTTTGTGGATCATGAAGAAATTGATTGTAACAAGCAATTTCTTCATTTTCGACAAGGTTTTCCAAAGTATTTTTCTGGGGCGTCTTGAATACTCATTGTGTGGGAATGGATTAAAACAGTTTGCAGTCACAGAAATATTTTGTGTTTTTCAGTCATGTTTATCCGAAAAGTGCGTCCATATCAGCTTTATGCGCTGTTTCTGTTCCTGATTACATACCTCTTGAATCAGCTGGACCGGTACATGTTAGCAATCACAATCAAACCGATGGCTCAGGAACTGAAGTTTGGCGATCTGGCTTGTATGTTTAAATCATCTGACAACTATACAGAAGACGATCTAGGCTCCACAAAATGTAAAGCATCAGATCAAACTGTGTAAGATTTCTAGTTCTATTAACTTTTGAAGACTTTCAGCTTGACTATTCGAAGAATAGGGGGCTATTCCAGTCACCCAGGCATCGACGTCGGTGTTGGCGTCCACATACCCGTTTGGTTAAACCTTATGTGCAAGTGTCATATATTAGTTTCGACTCGTGCTATTGCTTTGAAACTTTGTAGATACTTTTTAGACTATTATATCATCTTCTAGGCAAAGATTCATTACAATTTGATTTTTTTTTAAAGGAGTTTTAAGCCTTTTCAGACTTCGGAATTTTCGGTTAAACCTTTTGTGCAACTGTCATATATCTTTAATAACTGTCTTTCTACCAATGCAGATTCATTACTCTGACATTCATTTTAGTGGAATTTTTACCCTTTTTGGACTTGGAAATTCTTGGTTTAACCTTACGTGCAACTGTCATATATCTTTAATAACTCCATTTCTAGTAATGCTCAATTCTTTGTGACCAGCATATCATCTAGGCAAAGATTCATTTCAATTATATATATTATAGTGGAGTCTTAACCCTTTTCCAACATAAGAACTCTGTTATATATCTTTTGATAACTCTCTTTCTACCAATGCTATTGCTTTGGAAGTTTGCACATGTTTTTGTGACAATAATATCAGAACTAGACACAGATTCTTTCTGAGTGACCATCATATCATCAAGGCAAAGATCCATTTCTCAGTCATTTATTTTAGTGGAATTTTAACTCTTTCTGGAATAAGAAATTCTCTTTGACTTAAAATTTTAATTGGAAATTTTTTGTGAAGCCCGCTTGCAGTGAGCGAGACATAGTTGTCACTATGACACTATGTCGAGATCCTAGCTCAAGGTCAAACACTAAAATTGTAATTGTCAAGAGCATTTCTCCTACAATTATGGATGGATTTCAAAATGAATTGGCACAATTATTCTACATCATCAGTAGATGATCCATTTGAAAGAATTTTTTTAATAGCTTCAAGTTAAAGGTCAAATGTAAAAATTGAGCTTATCTGGAGCAAAGCCACAACATTGATGGATGGATTTCAAAATAAATTGGCAGAAATAAAAGCTATAATGGGTATATGTGTTAGATTAAATAGGAATATGATTCTGCAAATGTCAGAGGTCAAGGTCAAATGTTTAAATTTAGCTTTTCCAAAAAATATTGTCCACATTTAAGAATTGATTTTAAGAAAATATTTGACATAATTTATTCTCTGTTATGAGAGATTGATTGTCAAGGTCAAGTTGATGGTCAAAACTTTGCAGGCTCGACAGCAGTTGTCCTGGGACAACCATCTAGTTTTTATTTCTATTGCTGCCTATGCCTAATGTCAACATTGCATTGCTTTTACTGTCCAGCACTCAGAGTAGTCGAGTGCTGCTGTCCTCTGTTTCTTAATATTATTACATTGTATGTTTTGTGATTTCTTTTAATTAACCCTTTCCCGTTTATCAAAATTTAAGACTGGTCCAATTTGGAAGAAGTTACAAGCGACAATTAAAAGTGAGAGTAATATGAAAAATAACCAACCTACAGGTTAGAAAACATTGTGGGAAAAGAAGAAATTGCTTGTTACAAGCAATTTCTTCTTTTTCCACAATGTTTTCTCAAGTATAAGAACAAAGGGACGTAAAAACAAGGGATTGTACAGGAAAGGGTTAAAAGATAAGAAATATTGTATTTAATATTTCAAAAATTAAATCTAAAATTTCTCATCAAAGGCTAAAGGCGATCAAGCATCATTGTGAATATTTGGTAGTATCTGTAGTATCACTGATTTGTTTGTGTGAAAACTTAAAGAAATTGTGCTTCTTTTGAAAAATGAAAGGATTATTGTACATTTAGATTTACTTGTTACAGAAAATCCCTTAACTAATACCTGCTTCCTTTTTGAAGTAATGATTGTACCAGAGGTTAAACAATAACTTATCACCAGTTGCCAAAATTTTAGGCAGGTAAAAATTCAAAGAAGTTGCAGACAACAATTTCATTTCGGTGGATTGTCAAAAATCTTTGTCTTTAAGGGAAGAAAAGATTGTGGAAAATGAAGAAATTGCTTGTTATTAGCAATTTCCTCATTTTCCACATTGTTTTCAAGACTTTTTTTACTTTAAAAAGCAGGATAGTGTTGAAAAGGGTTAAAGGTAGATTGTTATTATTTTCAGGTGTGAAGCTATCACTATTGGAAATGTTACAAAGGAACATGTTTGTAAATGGGATTATAACGGGCAGGGTATAGAATACCAGATGGTTGCCGGACCAGCATTTATCGTCATTTACACATTTGCGGGAATATTCATCAGTTTTGCGGCAGATAGATATAATCGTAAAGTCATGTTGGCGGTTTGTCTGATTTGGTGGTCAGCCATGACATTACTGACTGGGTTTGTGAACAAATACTGGCAGGTTGTGATACTTCGATTTGCTCTTGGTTTTGGGTGAGTCTATTAACCTTTGAAGACAACAAAATTTGAGTCTAGTCAAAATTGAAGGTTCTGCATTTAACTCTATAAAATCCTTATATAAATTTACATGAAAACCATAGTCCTGAAAGCACTGGGAGTACTAATTACGGATAAAAGATATTTTGAATATCAATTTCATAAAAAATATTTGGAATATCAATTTTATAAACAACTCAGGTGTAGACTAAGATCAGATTAACCCTTTTCCATTTCAGAAATTTTAGACTGGTCCAAATCAAAAGAGGATGCAGACGACAATAAAAACTGGATGCAATTTGAAATTAAACCATCCTATGAGGTAGAAAAAAATTGTGGGAAAAGGAGAAATTGTTACAAGCAATTTCTTCTTTTCTCCATAATGTTTTCTCAAGTATAAAATCACTTGGACATAAAACCCCAGGTTTTTAATGGAAAAGGTTAAGATCAGACTGCATATATGTGTACGCTGATCTTAGTCTTCACCTCCTGCCAAAGTGGAATTATTCTGGATCTGACAAATCAAGTATTGATATCTTTGTGCTATTTTCAGAGAAGCTGGTTGTACACCATTTGTTGCGTCGATGTTGGCTGATCTGTATCCAGCAGACTTGCGAGGCACTGCCTTAGGTATATACAACTGGGGTATATATATGGGTTACAGTATGTCCTATGCTCTAGGAAATCTGATCACTGCTGCAAATATCAATGGACAGGTAGGTAGTTGAGACGGCGAATTTGCTTTTGTCCGATAATTAAAATGACTCTTAAAATTGTAACGCTTTCAATTTTTAGAAATTTTGCCCTATTGAAAATGTTATTCAAATGAAGAATAAAACTAATGATATAAAGCACAACATTAAGATTAAATGAATTGAATTTAGAAAAGAATTTTCATGAAGAGTTAATATTTTAATCATTCTTCTGCTTTTGCAGTAAGCATAAATAGATCTGGCTGCACTGACATGCAGTCTGATCTTTGCCTACACTATCTGCTTCTCACATTGTCATTTAGGAAACCTTAACACAAGAAAATAGTAGCTCATAATAGTTGTTAACTCATTCCCACTCAGAGATGCTTTTAGACGCCACCAAAGAAATATGGTTTGCGAAAACATGGTGGAAAATGAAGAAATTGCTAGTTACAAGCAATTTCTTAATTTTCCACAATGTTTTCAACCCAGAAATTTGAAAAAATCTTGAAAATTCATAAACCTAAAATTGTCGTCTGCAACTTCTTTCGATTTGGACCATTCTAAAATTTAGCCGTCTGGTAATTGGTTAAGGTAATTTTTCAAAGATAATTAGTTGTTACTGTATTACTGATTCAGCAGGACAAGTGTAAACATCACTAATCATGTTGTTTAATTACATTTAGAGTAAACCCATCTGTACAACCATCCGGAAATATGGGCATATCATTAAAAGAAAACATTAATTTGTCTTTTGTTTTAGCTCATTATTAGACTGATCATAATTGAAAGGAGTTGCAGATGACAATTTAGAGTTTATGAAATTTCAGATTTTGTCAACTTTCTTGGTAGAAAATATTATTACTTATAATTGTTTTCCTGATTGTTTTTTGGCTCACCTGAGCACGAATGCTCATGGTGAGGTATTTTGATCATCCTGTGTCCAGCGTCTGTCATACCTGGTCCGTTGTGTGTCAACAATCTAAAGATGACATCTCCTCCCAAAACGCTTAGTGTATTTCAACCAAATTTGGCGTGAAAGTTCCTTGGGTGGTTCCTTGAAAATTGCTAAAAGAATTGAAATCCACTAAAAACTTTGGTTGCCATGGCAACAAAACTGGAATTCTAATGAGAACTTTAAAAATTATCTCCTCCTGACCAAGAAGGTGTAGAACCTTGATATTTGGCGTGAAACATGAGTGCAATGACCTCTTTAAGAATTGCTAAAATCATCACCCTCAGGTACCCAGAGGCTGAGCCCCGGGGGGTGGGGGGGGGACAGGACTTATATAGAAATAAGGCAGGATTTTTAAAATGACATCTCCTACCAAACCGCTCAGCGGATTTCAACCAATTTTGGCAGGAATGTTCCTTGGGTTGTGCCCTTTAAAATTTGTTAAAAGAATTGAAATCCATTAAAAACTCTGGCAACAACACTGGAATTCTAATGAAAACTGTAAAAATTATCTCCTCCTGACCCAGAAGGTGTAGAGCCTTGATATTTGGCATGAAGCATCAGTACAATGACCTCTTTCAGAATTGCTAAAATCATCAACCTAGGGTACCTAGGGGCAGAGCCCCAGGGGGGATGGGGCTTATATATAAATAAAGAAGGATTTTTAACGCAACATCTCCTCCAAAACCGCTGGGCAGATTTCAACAAAATTTTGCAGGAATGTTCCTTGGGTGGTGCCCTTTAAAAATTGCTAAAAGAATATAAATCCGTTAAAAACTCTGGTTGCCAATTTTAATAAAAACTTAAGAAATTATCTCCTCCTTACCAAGAGGGCCTAGAGTCATGATATTTTGGCATGAAGCATTAGTACATTGACCTCTTTCAGAATTGCTGGTATCACCAACCTCAGGCCCCAAGGGGAGGAGCCCAAGGGGTAAGGGGTGGGGCTTATATAGAAATAAAAAAGGATTTCTAAAATGACATTTCCTCCCAAACCACTGGGCTCATTTCAACCAAAGTATTTAATCAGTTGAAAACTCTGGTTGCTATGACAACAAGAGCAAAATTGAACAAAAAAAATGGAAAAAAAAACATCTCCTTCTGACCCAGAAGTTGAAGAATCTTGAATTTTGCATGAAGCATCAGTACATTGACCTCTTTCAAAATTGATAAAATTTCAGAGCCACAGGGTGACTAGGCTTAGTAATAAAGAAGGCAACCCTTTCAAAACTATTTGGCCAATTTAAACCAAATTGGGCTTGTTGATTTTAGTTAAATGTTAAAGGAGGTTTCAGCCCGACCCAGTTTGTATTAGGCCTTGAAAAAAAAAAAGCCTTATCTCAGGTGAGCGCCAGGGGCCACTGGCCCTCTTGTCATTGTTCTTGGGGGTATCAAAAAGGGTCAAACTATGGGAATTGGGTTAATGATCACAAACCCTGGTAAAATGGGTGCCCCACTATTCTGGATTATGACCAATAATTTCAGTAGAAAGTTCATGTAATGCACTATTTTGAACCTCATCTAAAACCAACCAGTAACTTTACACCCTCTCAACCTACCTTTCATTTTCATGCATGAAAAATGAAACATTATTTGGTACGAATGAATCTACAATCAGATAATGGGATATTAATTTTGATCATTAGGTGATTAAAACCATTATTGAATTTTGTGTTTGATAGTGCAATTTTAAATGGCCAATTGCTTCTAAAAATTGCCTTTGAATTATCATTTTTGTTTGTCAGGGAATTTGTAATGGGTTGAAAAACGAAAGTTAAATTATCTTGGGTTTGTTTTCTGTGTTCTGAAGAATATTAGCCTTGGTAAATTAGCCATTAAACCTGCTTGCAATTTAATTATTAATTTTTGTTATTTGCATTAAAGAAGATTTTTTGTCACAGTTTAAAAGTATGCGATTTATCTTCAGTTCGGCATTCTAAACCCATACTTTTGTGTAAAGTAAATGAAAAAGACTAGACTTAGTAGGAAAGTAGCATGGTAGTTCATAAGAAATTAGTGAGAAAACTAGTTAGAAGATTTTAAGGTAAATCTAAGAAGACATTGATGAATTGATCTCTTTCATTGGGGTCATTTTAAGGGGGGGGTATTTTGAGATGGATCCAACTAAACTTCAAAATTTAGACTATCCCGCTAATATGACCATTTTCACTAGTGGGGATTTACTGTATTAATCAGATGAAGACAACTTGAACATGTATATTGTGTGTAATAGATTAAGACTCTTTAAAACAACGTTTATTATTTATCTAATTTCAAACTATTTGAAAATGATCTTCCGAAATCTAATTAGTGTCGAGATGAATATTTCGTGGTTTGTAAGGTATCATGATAATGTAAACATCAATTTTCCTGAAATTTGTTACAGTCTTATACGTTACATGTGAGCAATTTGTCTAGTCACCCGTTTATGTATCTGCTGAAACCTATCCCATTCCCACACGATTCCTCCTTTTTACGCTCCTCAAGAAAAAGGCTTTGGAAAACATTGTGGATAATGAAGAAATTGCTTGTATCAAGCAATTTCTTCATTATTCACAATTTTTTCTAAAAATTGAAATTCCATCAACTTGAAACTGTTGTCTGCAGCTTCTTTCAATTTTGACAAGTCAAAAATTTTCTAATGTGGGAATGGGTTAAGCCAATCCTTCACATGACACTTCTTTAGTCCTTCTAACCATACTGAACTAGTAGGGATGCATTTTGTCAATAAACAGAAGGGATTCGATTCAAGAAAATCTATTCTCTTATGACAGGGCTTAACCCATTACCAGATGACAATAAATTGGACTGGTCAAAATTGAAAGAAGTTGTAGACAGCATTGAGAGAAAACGAAAGTTGCTTCAAGAAATTTCTTCTTTTCCAACACTGTTTTCCATAATAATGTTTCTTAAGGGTGTCAAAAAGAGTCATCGTCTGGTAATGGGTTAAGACTTGTCTAATCAGACAGAACTTGCAAAACACAAATCAAAGTTTGTGTAAATTTAAAATAAGAAATGCTAATCCAATTACCACACTGCCTGCTTTTGACACCCTGAAGAAATGGAAAACATTGGAAGAAAAGAAGAAATTGCATTTTTCCCAACCTTATTTGTTACAAGAAATTTCTCCTTTTCTCACAATGTTTTCTCCCCATTTGGCACTTATTGTCACAGCATACTATGAAATGTAGTCTACAACTCCTTTGAGTTTGGACCAGTTTAAATTTTTGAAGTCTGGTAATAGGTCAAGTTTAGAAAACATGTTTAAAGAAGTGATTATTCCTTATCTTATAATATTTTCCTCCAAGGGCGTCGCAGCAAACCATTGTGCAGTGTTAAGCAACCACCCATGGGCGACCAAAAAATGGATGCTTAAGAGAATGGTTGCTAAAAACACTTTTTTTGTGAAGGACTGATCAGATTGCACATGTACATTATTGCAGAATTCTTGCTCAATCCTATGTTGTCTCACTGAGACGAGTCTAATGAGTTTAACAACATCAGATTTAGGTATATACTTGCTAAGCAAATACAACCACTTCCTTATGAGATATATTGATTTGAAAAGTGGAATTGCGATAGTGGTCATTTAATGGAAGTGGTCACTTTATAGAGGTGGTCATTAGAGCAAGATCGACTGTATCTTTTTGAAAACAGGAAGAAGTAAAGAGAGTTACGCGTCTATCAACGTATCATTCTTGACCCCAGAAATTTTGAAACAGACAAGATTTTGTTCATTTCAGTTCAAGGATGGCCACTTATGATTTATTTTATGAGCTGAAACCTTTTTTTGTAGAGCCAACTTACAGTGAGGGACATAGATCTAGTTGTCATGATGCCACCTTTTTGTGTGTGAGTTAGTAGGTGTGTAAGTGTGTGAGTACGCTAAAACCTTTATACAGCTTCGATAATTATGGGTGGATTTCAGTATAAACATGTACAATTAGTCTCTACAAGAGGTAGATCTGTCAGTTGAAAGATGTGTTTAGGTAAGGGTAAGGTCACTGTGCAAGGTCATTTGACTCATCACTGGCCCTGCCCATTTACTACAAAAGGCCCGCCCATTGACTGTGACAGAAAGTTCCGTATGATTTTAAACAGTGTTATTTTGAAAGATTTATGGCCAGTGGCATGTAATGAAAAGGTGAATGGTTGGTTGGCGACCTAAACATTGTAACTACAGCTTTAATGAGCTATAATTATATTGTTTTTGTTGCCAAACCAACAAAAATGGTTCACATAAATGGCAGTCAATGTCACAGTTCATACCTCATTCCTGGTCAAAATGAATGGTTTGATTGGTAGATTTTTTTCTTTGATTGATTGACCATGAACCGTCAATTGTTGTTGTGCTCAACACTATTTTTACCTTGGCAACCATTACAGTTCCTTGTTTCAGGTTTTATCATAGCACCAGCTGCAGTACCTTTTCTTTTCTAGTTTTTAGTCTTATGATTTTTACCAATTATTGTACATTTGAACAGCTCTGATTTCCAATTTATTCTTTTTTTTACAGGGCTGGCGTTGGTCCTTTTTCATTTCGGGCGTACCAGGAATTCTTGTTGGTGCTTTAATGTTAATAACACTTCGAGAACCAGAGAGAAAGAATCTTGCTAAAGAAGAAGTGAAAGAAACTTCTGTACAAAATGGCAGCCGACTACAGAAATTTAAGGCTATTATTCGACCGTTTTTAGGGCCATCTTTGATTTTGGCGGTACTTGCAGGGTCAATTAGAAACGCAGGTTTGTTATATCAAAATTTATGTATCGTGTGATTGTTGCACAAGTCAGAAACATTGCAAATTTACTGGACGTTTTTCTGTGTAGGTTGTACAGTGTAATACTTTTTAACCCTTGTCATGCTTAAACCGGAATATTCTTGTGTAAGCAGGAGGTATAGAGAAAGATCAGACTGCACATAATTGCAGTCCGATCGTAATCTAAATCTCCTGTCCGCCCTTTTGCAACCAGAGTTGTGTATGAAATTAATATTCAAAAGAAGTATTGACAACTGAATAACAAGTACTACCAGTGCTTTCAGCCCTTTGATTTTGATTGTTGTCAGCAAATCCTTTCAATTTGGACTAGTCTAAAATTTTGTCGTCTAGTTATGGGTTAGCCATCAATTTCTTATTTACCACAATTCTGTCAACAGCTACTTGTCTTCGCTACATAGAAAAGCAGCATTATGACGTTTTTTTATGCCCCTCAAGTAAAACACATGGAAATCATAGTTTGAAATGAAGAAATTGTTTGCAACAATCAATTTCTTCATTCTGCTCAATGTTTATTATCCAGAAAGTTGAAAAAAAATAAAATTTTATTAACTTTACATTGTCATCTGCAGCTCCTTTCAATTTGGACCAGTCTAAAATTTTGCAGTCTGTCTGGTGATGGATGAAGCTTTAGTCAATGAACAGTTCATTTAACCCTTTCCTGTTTTTTGAAATTTTAGACTGGTCCAAATTCAAGGGTTTTGCAGACGACAATTCTAAGTTGAATTTATTTAAAAATTATCATTCAGTAGGGGAGAAAATATTGTGGAAAAAGAAGAAATTGCTTGTTAAAAGTAATTTCTTCTTTCTCCACAATGATTTCCCAAGTATAAAAAGACAAGGACGTAGCAACCAGTGACTGTACAGGAAAGGGTTAAAATTACTTATCTCCTGTTAGACAGAATGCTGATGATATAGAGGATAATCTTTTGTTTCAGTGTAAGATCGATTTATATTTCATTGAGTGAACAACAAAAGCTTTATTTTCACGAGTGGCGATGATGATGTCACTTATTTTGCTCTGCTAAGATAACGTCAGGTAGGGTGAAATGAACAAAGCGGGGCATTAGTTTTTGATAATTTCACTGGATAGACGGTGAGTTTATCAAATGATAATCTACCGTTATTTCCGATAATCCACCTGAAAGCATTAAAGAAACACTGTTCTTGGTTTCAGCTGGATATGTATTTGCCTATAACACACAACCATACTTTACTGGTATTGGACAAACGAAGGAACAAATAGCCAAGTTTATGGGCTGGATCCCAATTGTAGGGGGCAGTCTTGGTGTGCTGGTGGGCGGGTTTATCTCGGACAGAGTTGTGAAAGGGCGGGGCATCTATGCAAGAGTGGCAGTTGTTATAGCTAGCTTGGTAAGTGAAGATTTAAAGTGCTAATGCAAATTTATTTATTCCAACTAGTTTAGTAAGAGTAGTTAACCTGTTACCAAACAATAACATTTTAGACTGGTCCAAATTCAAAGATGTTGCAGAGGACAATTTTAATTGAAGAAATTTTAAAAATCTTTGCCTTTTTGGGATAGAAAGTACTGTTAACAAGTAATTTCTACATTTTCCCACAATTTTTTCCAAAGCTTATTTGTTAGGAGGCCAGGTCAAAATCATTATTGAGTGGGAAAGGGTAACATTATTTTTGATACAAGCAGACATTGACTTTGTCTCGAAAGGAAAAGCTCTCACACTTGGCTCTCTTGACAACTTTTCTGTAAGAGACCAAGTTAGAATCAGCATGCTCTAACCCATTATCACATGACAAAATTTTAGACTGGTCCAAATTGAAAGAAGTTACAGGTGAAAAATAAAAGTAAAGGAAATTTTAGAATCCAAATTGCTCAGTAGAAAACATAGTGTAAATTGAGGAAATTGCTTGTTGCAACAATTTTACTCAATATTTTCCCAACTTTTTTTCTTGATATGCGTCAAAGAGGGACAATGAGGGAGGGAATGAGTTTAAGAATATATATTGTGATAAGTCCTATATTTTAGCTTAAAGTCTCTCGGACATCAAGTTGCAAATAACTAACTATGACATACCCCACCCACCGCCTAAATTCATAGAAGTTGCTAATGGCAATTTAGAGATGATGGAATCTAAAAAATCTTTGTCTTTTTGAGTAGAAAACATTGTTGATAATGAAGAAATTGCTCATAACAAGCATTTTCTCTATTTTTTTAACATTTTATCATGCATATTTCTTGACGGTAATAAAGAGCAGGATTATGTGAGATGGGATAACCTCTTGTCCATCAACAGTATTCTTCCCTCTACAATTTTACTTAGAATCTCCTCCTGCACCACTTATCTGCCGTCATAGCGCAGACAGTAGCGCATCAGACTCCTAATCTTCAATAATAGTAGGTCATGGGTTCGATCCCTGGTGGCGGCACATTCTTTTGGACATTTGTCTCCCACCAAAGGATGGATAATCATAAACCTAAGTGGGATAGCAGCTGGAGGCTAGGAAAATATAAAGTGGTAGTACTGGTCTGACAAATACGAGGAATCCATTGTTAGGTGCTCCAGCCGCTGTGATATGACTGAAATACTGTTAAAAGCGGAGTTAAATGCCATTCAATCAATCAATCCTGCACCACTTAGCCAATTTAGACCAAACTTGACAGGAGCGTCTCTTGGATGACCCTTTTTAGCTCACCTGAGCAGGAAGTGCTCTGGGTGAGCTATTGTGATCGGTCACCGTCCGTAGTCCGTCCATTTGTCTGTCAGTCAGTCCGTTCACAATTACACAACAATATTCTCCTCCTAAACTAACAATGGAATTTCAACATAATCATAAATCATCTCATAAATGATCTTTGGGTCATGCTCTTTCAAAATACTTCAAAGAATTGAAATGCAAGAAAAACTCTAGTTTCCATGGCAACGGAGTGAAAGTACTTAATAAATCTTCTCCTCCAAAGCGGTTTGGCCTAGAGCTTTGATATTTGGTACATATCATCATCTATTGACCCTCTACAAAAATACTTCAAAGAATAACCATATACTGAAAATTAGCCCATTTCTGTGAGATCCCTAATTTTAGATAGGAATAAAGAAATATCTATGAAAAATCTTCTTCTCCCAAACAATAAGGCCTAGAGCTTTGATATTTGGTACATATCATCATATATTGACCCTCTACCAAAATGCTTCAAAGAATTATTGTATTCTTAAGATTAGCCCTTTTCTGTGTGATCCCTAATTCTAGATAGGAATAAAGAATGATATCTTTGAAAACCTTCTTCTCCCAATTTATAAGACCAAGAGCTTTTATATTTAGTTTGTTTCATCACCTTTTGACCCTCAACCAAAATACTTAAAAAAATTATTGTTCTTTTTTTTTTTAAAATTAGCCGTTTTCTGTGCTATCCCTAATTCTAGATAGGAATAAAGAATGATATCTTTGAAAACCTTCTTCTCCCAATTGATAAGGCCTAGAGCTTTTATATTTAGTATGTTTCATCACCTATTGACCCTCTACCAAATTACTTCAAAGAATTATTGTATTCTGAAAATTAGCCCATTTTCTGTGCGATCCCTGAATTTACAAAGGAATAAAGGTGGGTATCTTTTAAAGTCTTCTTCTCCCAAACGGTATTGCCTAGAGTTTTGTTATTTGGTACAAATCATCAGCTATTGACCCTCTACCAAAATACTTCAAAAAATTACCGTATTCTGAAAATTAGCCCTTTTCTGTGCAATCCCTAATTTTAGATAGGAATAAAGCTTAACCATTAGGCCTAGAGCTTTTATACTTGGTATGTATTGATTTTTATACTTCAAAGCATTACCATATTCAGGAAATTAGGGCTATATGGTAGGATGATCAATATACCTAGGATTAAAAAAGAAAGTCCTTAAATATCTTTTCCAAAATAATTAAACAGAGGGCTTTGCTATTTTGTATATATCATAATGTCATGAACCATCATACTCAGGGGAGTGATTTAGGACCATCATTGCCCTCTTGTTTGAAACTTGTTGGCAAGGCAGAGCAGGGCTAAATCATGAAATGAAGATTTCAAAATCTTCTCCTATCAAACCACCTGCCAATTTAGACCAGACCTGGCAAAATGTTACTTTGGAGTTCTTATATCAAACTTGTTTGCCAAATTTTGGTTCTCAAAGAAATTGTGGTCTTGCAGAGCAATGCTTATCATGAAATAATTATCTCTGAAATCCCTGGTCCAATTCAGACCAAACTTGTTCTCAAGCTGTAAATCATGTGTCAGTACTACAGAGGAACCTTTTTTTGAGAGCCTTCTCCATACTCTAGCTCTATAGCTTTTTCACTTACAATCCTGAATTATCATAATGGACGCAATCAAGCTAGTGCTAACTCACTCAACTTCAGTGTTAGGGTCCCTGCTCTTTCAGATTCTAAACCTGGGCCCGTCTCTATATAATCTCAGATGTAAAGTTAGGTATAAAGCCCCACACAATCAAGCAATATGATACATATGATACATCACATTAATATTGCCTGTGGCCCAGCTACCTGTCAGAAGAAAAAATGAATTTAACTCAGGTGAGCAACTCAGGACCATTTTGGTCCTCTTTTTTGTAAGAAGATTG
Organism: Fragum fragum; assembly: GCA_946902895.1. Lineage (NCBI taxonomy): Eukaryota > Metazoa > Mollusca > Bivalvia > Cardiida > Cardiidae > Fragum > Fragum fragum. The sequence continues at coordinate 15,620,755 of OX336380.1, forward strand.
TACATGCTTTTAGCTAATTCTTTCATTATTTTCACTGATTAATAAGAATATCTTTATCAAGATATTAACCTTTCTCAGTATGCAGACTTTTTTTATTTCATTCAATATTGCTTAACACAAGTAATATGTTCTGTTCACAGCTGATTGCAGCCCCATTTGCAGCAGGGACATTATTTTTTGACCCACCATGGGCTTATATTTGCCAGATACCTACATATATATTTGGTAAGGAATTTTACTTGCACAGAAATAAACTGCTTACTAGTAATACAATCTCTGGAGGATGTTTGCTGATTCCTGATTGTTGATTCTAGGAATGAGAAACAAGATTTTTCAAATTATGAGGTTGAATTTCCACATGACACAATACAGTGATAACCACCTGTAACTGTATCTTTTAATGATACATTGCTCAAAATTCGTGTCATTGTTCCTAGGTCTTTGTAGTTCCCTGAATGGTAGAGGTTGATGGTCTCTCTGTCTGTCTAGTCTATCAGTTTTCTGATTTATTTCTGAATGTAGATAATGATCTCATGTGGGGGTGACAGGGCTTGGCTTATCAGACTTGGAGAAATCATGAAATTATTCTTTAAAAAATTATCTGCATTGCAGGTAGGGCTTAGTTCAAATCATTCTCAGGTGAGTGACTTGTTTGTATGTGAGTTTACGATTATGAGTCTTATATCAAGATTCAGTTTCATTTTGGTGCATGGATTTATAAAATTATGTTGTACCTCAAAAATTTCACTAAAATCACCTGTTAATATTGAGTTGATTTTTGTAATCTCCCTGAAGATCCATTATTTTGTTCATATTATGCTACTAGGGTTATATTTGGACTCATCCAGAGCACACATTCACTTATAAAGACTAAAAGTAGAAAGTCTTATACAAATCTTCAAATGAAAAATCATCAAGCTTAGAAGTTTTATGTAATGATTTGGGATTTACGTGTATCTATTGACTCTCTGCAAAATTGCTGTGTGTGAGAAATTTCTTAGCTTTTACTCTTGTGTGCTTTTTACGAGCGATTGGCCCTCTTGTTTAACAATTATCAAAATGCCTAGATATGTTGTTTCTATCTTTTTCAATTCAGACCAGTCTTAAATTTAGTCAACTGGTAATAATTTAATTTTTAGTTTCGTCTATCAAAAACAAGCGATCTGATTGATCGAAAAATTTCATTCATACCTCCATGAACAAAATTTTGAGCAAGCAGTCATTTTGTATGCTTCCGCACAAAATAGTTCCATACAAAAAGGTATCAAAATTTGTAAAGTTGTTGTATTTTCCGCTCGATGCTATTAAATTATAAGAAATGAAGAGAATAATTTTTGTTTTCATGGAGGTATAAACCGAAAAACCTAATCACACTTATGTATGAATCCGCTTTGCGTATTCATACAGTGTGATTAGTTTTTTCGGTTCATACCTCCATGAAAACAAAAAATGTTCTCTTCATCTCTTAAATGTGTTTAAATCTAAAACCTATTCCCATATACAAGCACTCTTTTGGACACCCCTCTAGAAAAAAGATTTGGAATCCATTGTGGAAAAAGAAGAAAGTGCTTGTCATAAGCAATTTCTTCAATATCCACAAGGTTTTTCCCCCATAAACAGAGAGTTTTAAAATTTGATCATCAAAAAAATGGGTTTTGCTTTCTTTGAATATGGACCAGTCTGAAATTTTATGTTGTAAATAGGTTAAAACACATAACTTTGTATTGTAACTGTGGTTTAAAACCCTAGTAATGGTTGATTACTGATCCACTTAACTTTTCTTGTATTGTTTCAGGTGAGATGTGGATTGGTATAACATTAGCTATAGTTGTGGAGATAGTACCCAGTACAATTAGAACCTCAGCTGTAGCTGTTTACCTGTTTATAATCAGTAATATAGGAGGAAACATGCCTTTACTGGTTCCACCCATACAGCAAGCTTTTGAAGATCATGGTTACACAAAATCTCAATCACTCAGAGGTATGTTTTTAACTGATTTTAAGACTGCTGATGACTGGTACCAACCGTCCTACTATTCTAACTAAACGTCAAGTTAATCAAGAATAGGAACTACCAAAATGATGTAGTTTAACTTTCAACCCACAGAAACTCAAATTTGATTGGTAGAATTGACAGAGAAGATCCAATTGCATCTACTGTAATAAGTGCAATAGTCCCAGTCGAAAACTAATCGACTGCTGAACCTGTCCTAATCTTAGAGAATAGTCTGGATGAATTAGGTGAAATAGATGACAAACTTTATCAAGAAAGATTGATAGCTGTGCGTAAAAAACGTGTTTTGAATGGTGGAATTTATATTCAATATTAACCCATTACAACACAATAAAATTTTAGATCAGTCGGAATTCAAAGAAGTTATAGATGACTATTTTAAGTTGATGAAATTTTAAATTCTTTGTCTATTAGAGAAGAAAACATTTTGGGTAATGAAGAAATTGCTTGTCACAAGCAATTTCTTAAATTTCCACAATGCTTTCCAAAGCTTTTACTTTTTTCCACATTTTGTTTTTCTTTGGGGGCATCAAAAAGTGTCATTGTGCGGGAATCTGTTAAGCTTGCTCATATCTTTATTACCATAGAATTTGATTGGATACTTTGCATATATGATTACTATAACGTGAGCGATCAATATCAAGGGAGATAACTAAATGCTTTTTAAGATTTATTTTCCCCTTTTCAAATTCAAAATTCTCACAATCAAGTACCTACAGGTCAGGTTGACATCTACATATGGTGCTCATTTTATTCAACACTTCGTCATGATGAACAAAATCCTTTCAGAGTTTGTCTTTAAATCAAAGGACTGAAAGCATTTGTTAGGGGTTTAACCCTTTCCTGTTCAATCCCTCGTTTTTACGTCCCTGTGATTTTATAATTGAGAAAACATTGTAGAAAAAGAAGAAATTGCTTGTAATGGTTATTTTTCAATTAAATCCACTTTAAATTTTGTCTGCAAAAGTTTTTAATTAGGTCATGCCTTATATTGTGCAAACAGAAAAGAGTTAAATATTAATTCTATAAACAAAACTGACTTTAAAGGGACCAGCAGGTGGTGTATACTAAGATCAGACTGCACATATGTGCAAAATGAATATAGTCTTGACTTCCTGCCAAAACAGTATGTTTACAGTATGACAAGGGTAAACATGTGACAAATTTGACTTCAATTTCAGGAGCACTGTACATCTTATATCCAGCCCTATATGTAGTTGGTGCATTATTGTTTATACCCGCCATGTTCTTAATGAAGGCAAAGAGTGCCCAATTACAAAAAGAAGATGATTATGTGAAAATGACAGACAGCCAGAGTAAAGATGATTTGAAGAGTTAACAGTTGAGAAAACATTCAGTGATTTACACAGCTTATTTGGGTGAATTATTGAGGAGAGGAGAGAGAAAGAACAAACTAGAGAAAAGAACTGCATGAATGAAAATGTTTGCAACATGGAATTATTTGCCTTTTTATATCCTCCGCCTACCAGATAGAGAGGGGTATATCGGTTTCACCATACCTGTCTGTCCATCCATCCGTAGACTTTCGTTTTTGTGCTATAACTCTGTAACCAATTACAACCATGATAATTCATACAGTTCTTGTCAATGATCTAAGGAACTGCCCTATTGCCTTATACGTAGGTGAAAGGTCAAGGTTACAATTGAAATTTGATTGAAAACATTCCGATGCTTATAAGCCATTTGGTTTTGGACTTTAAAACTTTATACAAATGTTATCTGTGACCCAAGAAGGTGTCCTATTGTTTTGGTCAAAGCTCAACTGTGTTACTTGAGTGACAAAACACTGATGGGTGAGGACATGTAAATCTAGTTTGTTTGTTTTTTGAACCCTTGTCATGCTGTATTAATTACCTTACTGAATTACTGTAAAATCAAAGGGCTGAAAGCACTGATAGAACTTGTTGTTCAAAAATCAATATTTTTTTTGGAATTCAACTTCGAAAGCAACTCTGGCAGGAAAAGTACAAGCAAGAGGTATGAACTAAGATCAGTCTGCACATTAGTGCAGTCGGATCTTAGTCCACACCTCCTGCCAAAACCAGAATATAAATCAGCATGACAAGGGTTAACTTTGAAAATTTCTCAATGGTCTGGGCATGCCTACGATTCATATACTGGTTATTCTGACCTCAGTGTTAAACCAATTAGCAGACAATAGAATCTAAGACTTGTTCAAATGGAGATAAGTTGCAGACCACATTTCAAATTGTTTTAAAAAAGGGAAAACGAGAACCTAAAAGGGTTGAAAACATTATGAGTTAAAGAGAAATTGTTGTCAATGAATATTTTTCTTTAGGGCATCAGTGATATAATTTTTTTTCTCAGAATTGCACTAAAATTAAAGGGCTGAAAGCACTTATGCACTAGTTGTGGGTCAGTATTTCTCTTGAAAATTTATGTCATATACAACTTTGGCTTAAAATGGAAAACAGGTGGTGTAGACTTAGATCAGGCCCCGTGGTTATAAAACTGTTTCGTACTTGGTTAAGAATTTACTCAAGCTTTGAGTTTAGATTAAAAGATGTATTTCTTTTTAAATCCTAAGGTTATTACTCAAAAATAAATGACAGTATTTGTAGATTATTACTTATTACTTTTGAAATTCAATTAAAACTGAAACAAGATATTTATTTATATTTGAAGTTTGAGTAAATTCCTAATTGAATACCTCCTGCCAAAACAGTAATATTCCGGGCTCAGCATGACAATGGTTAAGAGAAAAAAATTAGTTGCAACTGAAACATATGGTCTAAATGAATGATTTGATGGTGTCTTCCCGATTCTCCCACATTTGAAAATCCAATAATACCATTTACCTGGTGGAAAGAAGGGGATAATGGAAAATGTGTGGTTATAGTTAGGTTCAAATTGTGTTCCACCTGTATTATGTTTGTTACAATCAAATTAATTTATACGAGTTAAAATTAAATTGATGATTATGTTTAAATATGTAATCCTGGCGTGAAATCAAAATGAAACCTATAATAAATAAGTCAAAATTAGAACCATGTACGCTATAACTTAATTCTGAACCCCAACGGAAACTATACAGACGCTTGTGATACCTTCATAGTGGAGAAAGACAACCTAATTAACCCGAGTGTTTCCTGATACCGACGTCAAAGCCGGCTTCTTTCACTGTACAGACTGTATATGGAGAAAGGTACATAGCGTTGGGCCGACTAACTGTACAGAACAGAAGATTTCCAAAGATTGATCCGACGCGCTGTCAGTGAAACAAGACCTTTGAAGAGATGGAAGTATCGCCAGATCGACACATGCTTTGCTTCCCTGAAAGACCGAATCCATTAAGAGACTATCATGCTGGACCAGTATGCTGATGTAGCTTCATATCTGCTGCGTTTATAGATACAGAGATAATTGCCCTTTTACAAACTTTGTATATACATGTGCTGAAAGATTCCGATATTAATAAGGTTTCCTTCTAAACTACTGTACTTGAACTCAAAAGATCTAGGCGATGAAATGTGCTAAAAATAAAGGAACTGGGACAAAACTGAATACGGTTATTTGAATAATAAGATGCCTTTTGCTTCGAGTCAAATAAATGAAATACATTAAAACCAAACTTATCCAATTTTTTTTAAATTTTATACACAAGTATCTGTAAAACGGGATTATTTTGTCCGTCTTTCCATTTCAGGTAAATAAGTTCGTCCGAATAAAAAAGTTCTTTTATTGTGACAAAGTAATGTAGAATGACCTAGATCCAGAAACAACAATGAAATCGGTATGGGCTTAATTTCTCTGCGATACACAATTCTACACCAATCCTTTTTTACACTATTCCATTTATTACAGAATTACAAGGGTCGAAACAGTTTGTTAAATGTTTGCTTCTTAATAAATCCCGATTAGCATATGCTTGAACTGTTATCTTTTTCCAAATATTTTCTTTTGCGTAACAAGTACTGCACCCATACAACATATCGTCGGATAACCACCAAAATCTCGTAACTTTAATTTGAATAAAGCTGTAGTTAAGAGGTTTTAGTCGCGCCTCAACGATACCATTGCTGAATCATTCATGAGAAAAAGATAAAATGATTGTCTGGAAAGAAGAGTAATTTCCAGATAGCATATGAAATGGTTCGAGAAAGAAGGTAATTGTTTGTTATAAGTAACTGTTCATTTTATCACAACAGGTCACTTCTCTTCTTCGATCAATAAAGGGACATTGCACGACATAGGTTAAAATGGATTCCTGATTCGAAAGCCACTATTTCTGTTTGAAACGCTCGTGGAATAGGGTTTTAGAACTTAACGGTTATTTAGCCCCAGGCAGGGATTATCTCACACCTTACCTGTACAGACTTTTTATCGATATTTTCAAATGTGGGAGAATCGGGAATAAACCGATTTGATTTGTCAATAAATTTTCTGATTGACAGCCGCATTCTGTCAATTTGATGATAATTTTAATACCATGATTCTATGTCTATTATTGAAAGATTTGTAAAGTAGCTGTCCTTTTAGTTTTCTGTTTTATCAATTTTCTATATTTCTAATACTTACCTTATGTGATATCTGTGATATTAGCATTGATGGGAGATTTTGCAGAAAATCAAAATCTGTTTCATACAGGGCAAGATACTGATAATTACTTATTGATAATTAGTTAATTACTTGTTAATTGTTCGATTTGTGGAATATTGCATACTTTTGTAGATTTTTTATTATCATATTAATTATGTAAGTTGAACTTGAGCTTCTTGCATGACATTTCCAACAATTGACTGTTTGCTGGCCACACCGAGTGAGCTCTGACAGGAAATTCCACTTCAATATTAAACTGAAACTTTGCAAAAATGATTGCCAGGAAAATGGTTGGTTGGGGACCTGAACATCGTAACTATAGCCTGAATAAGCTGTAGTTATGACGTTTAAGTCACCAAACCAACAAAAATGCTTCAAATAATTGTCAGCAAATGCCTGAATGCAAAGGTCACTTCTGGTCTAAATGAAAGATTTGATTGGACGAATGATTCTTTGATTTACAACAGCGATCCATCAATTTCTTACGTACCTGACACACACACATTGAGCAGCCTGGTCAGACACGTAGGGCATTTAGAATAATCACTGAAGAAACTTTAACCTTTTTCCTGTTCAAACCCGGGATTTTACGTTGCTATGAGAAAACATTGTGGAAAAAGAAGAAATTGCTTTTAACAAGCAATTTCTCCTTTTTCCACAATATTTTCTACTAAATAGGATGGTTTCAATTTGGATTGTATCCAATTTTTAATGTTTTCTGCATCCTCTTTCAATTTAGACCAGTCTAAAATTTCAAAAAATGGAAAAAAGTAAAGTGTTTCTATCCAAAGAGTACATTGTGTTGCAAAGGATGATCTGAGTTAATAATTTTTGAATGTTTGAATCATAAGTTCTTTATATATATATTGTGCAGAGATAAGATGGTGCATTTTGTTTAAATGCTGTCTGTCTGTCCATTTATCTGTCTGTCCTCCTGTCCTAAACTTAGTCTAAGATGGTTTTTATTTACTTCAGAACTTGGTAAGGTTGAATGTGTATATTTGGAATGAAGATACCTCTTGTTGATTATCATCAATTTATCTAAAGGTCTTTTAACAAGGTCATTTATCAAGGTCAAAATTTAAAAAAAAATTGCCCTTTTCACAAACACATATTGCTTTGTCATGACAGTTTCATTCTTTGAATGTTAGGATTTTATTATGGCTACACCATGTAATTGCCCCTGGCATATAGAGTTACTTCAGTCTGTGTGAGTACATGTGTAGGTGCATGCATCTATGTACTAGTATCATGTGTAAAGTTTTATTGGATTCTCCCAAGTTCAAGATCACAACTGAGGGCCATGTGACAAGCAATTAAGTGGGGGCATCCTTGACACATTTCTAGCTATTGACTATTTTCTTGACACTACATATCATTTATCACTTGTCATTATTTGATTTTGTAGAACATATAGGAAAAATACATCTGTAGTTATTGTAAAAGAATAAACAACAAAGTTTAATTTGTAAAGCTTGTAAAGATTTATCAATTCTTTGAAAGTGTACTGGGTCTGTATTTGAAGAGTCATGCATGCTCTTTGTCAAATACTGGTTCTGCTGTCAATATATCCCGAGGCATTTAAAATATTTTAAGGGAAAGACAGAAGTCCTTCAAGTGTAATTCAAAATTAAGGAACATTTTTTCCCTTTAAGACATTTTTTTTACACAGTTTAAATTTATTGTCTGCAACCTTTTTCAATTAGACCAGTATTAAATTTTACTGTCTAGAAAAGGATTAAACAACTTCAATGCTGGTGTAGTGCTGGTTTAACAAATTCCCATGATAATCCCACATTTGAAGCCCCTCGTACCCCAAAGACTTTAGAAAACATTGCGGAAAATGACGAAATTGCTTGTTAGCAATAGGATATCTGAAATACTATTGAAGCATTCACACAAAGTTAAATGAAAAAAATAGTTTCAGTGCATATGCAGACAGCAGGTTCATTGAAATTACCTTTTTTCCTGGGTAGAAAAATACTTGCCAAATTCTTAGACAGTGCTGTATATAATCAAAGGAAAAACAATTTATACTCTTCTTCGAACACATTCTTTAGACAGCTGGAAATCATTATATTCAAATTTGCTCTCAAATAATACTTTCAGTACTTTGATTCTTATATGGACTTTGTCAAAAATTAACACAGAATTTTATTTTAAAAAACAAAAGAAAAGTAGTGGCTTCTAGCTAAAGTTAGGGGGACTTACAATAAGGAGCATTATCCTAAATGGTATTTTCATAAAATTTTTACCAATTACCAGACGGTAAAATTTTAGTCCACCTCAAATTTTAGCCATTCCCACACAACAAAACTTTAGACTGGTCCAAAATGAAAGAAACTGAAGACAACAGTTTTTGAAATTTTAAACATTTTGTTCTTTTAGGTTAAAAAACATTGTGGATAATGAAGAAATTGCTTGTTACAAGCAATTTCTCTTTATTCCACAATGTTTTCCAAAGCGTTTTTCTTGAGGGGCGTAAAAAGGAGGGACTGTGTGGGAATGGGTTAAAGAAGTTGTAGACAAGTATTTAAATTTGATGGAATTTGAAAACTCTACTTGGGTAGAAAACAATGTGAATAATGAAGAAATTGCTTGTAACAATCAGTTTCTTCATTGTCCATAATGTTTTCAAAGTTTTTTTATTAAGGGGTGTTTAAAAGATTCATTGTGTTGGAATGGGTTAATCTATTCCCACATTTAACCCATTCCCACACAATGACGCTTATTGGTGCCCCACAAGAAAACCATTTGGGAAACATTGTGTAAAATGAAGAAATTACTTGCAACAAGCTATTTCTTCATGTTACACAATTTTTTCTACCCAGAAAGTTTTAAAAAATCTAAAATTCTTTACAATTTATAATCTCGTCTGCAATTTCTTTCGCTTTGGACCAATCTAATATTTTGTCGACTGGTAAATGGGTTAAGCACCACTGGCCAAAGGCAACTAGGGCTATTATCATTGACATTGTTTTCATTGTGTGTCAGACTGTAAATTTTTTCTTGTAAATTGTCTGAGAAACTACTGGATGAATTTCAACTTTTTTACAGGAATGATCCTTTGTTAAATTCTTCAAAGAATTTTTATCAGATGAAAAACAATGTCTTATTTGGGCAGAGCTAATTTCAATATTTGAAAACCTTCTTCTAAAACCAGGTGAATGGATTTCAACTCACATAAGTGTTTATTGGAAAGCCTTTATCTGATTCCTTGAACAAATTTGGAACAGATGAAAAGTATGGTTTTAATGGAAAAATTAATTTCTATACATGGGATACAGTGAAAACTTGAAAAATCTCATCAAATACTGATTGATTGATTTCAACTAAATTGGATAAGGGATATAAATGCTGCTTAGACAGGTGTTAAAATCATGCAGAATTGTCTTTCTTCACACTTTAATCCATTCCCACATAATCCCTCCTTTTTATGCCTCTCAAGAAAAAAGCCTTGAAAACATTTAGGCAAATGAAGAAATTGCTTGTATCAAACAATTTCTTCATTTTCCACAATTTTTACTACAGATATAGTTTAAAATATTAAAGTTCCAAAATATGAAATTGTCATCTGCAGCTTCTTTCAATTTGGACCTGTCTAAAATTTTGTTGTGCGGGATTGGGTTAAAGGAAAACAACCCCAAACAAAGTAAAACAATAACCCTATTGAACATTACTTATCCCCATTTTTTTTTATTCCTTATGTATAAACTGCAACCAAGGTGGTATTAAAGGCCAGAGCTTGGACATTGGTTTTAAATGCACTTGAATCTGATTTGGTGAATGAATTTGATTTGACTGTAATATTTGTAAAATCATGAAAGTTTGAAATTTCCCTAGCACTATTTCAAGGGTTTCTGTGACTAGATTCATTTGCATCATGTGGCAAATATAATTCAGATTGTATTGAATTCCTGAAAATTTCTCTTAATTAGAACATTGTATATTCAGGCTTGTGGGGCAATACAGGGGCTTAAGCATCTCTAGTAAATGCTACCAGTTCCCACACAATCACGCTCTCCAACGCCCTCAAGAAAAAAGCTTTGGAAAACATTGTGGATAATGAAGAAATTGCTGTTAACAAGCAATTCTTCAATGTTCACCATGTTTTTTATCCTAAAAGGCAAAGATTGTCTAAATTCCAATAAGTTGAAATTGTCATCTGCAACTTCTTTCAATTTGGATCAGTTTAAAATTTTGTTGTGCGGGAAAAGGTCTGTCTTACTTTACCATTACCAAATGATAAAGTTTTAGACTGGTTCAAATTTAAAGAAGTTGCAGATGACAGTATTTATATAAAGCAATTTTAGAGATCTGTGTATTTTTGGGTAGAAGCAATTTCTTCATTTTCAACAATATTTATTCAATTCCCTAAATCAGTACATTCAGGCGTATAGGGCAATACAGGCCTTCAAGGACCTCTTGTTACAAGTTTTGATCACAGATTAAATAACTTAAACAACCAGTTGATTATCGTAGGTTTTTATTTTGTCATAGAAGCAAGTCATAAATCACCCTACATGAATATATGGTGGCTTAAACGTGACTCTAATAAAGGTGAAACTACATATTGATGTTTTATCGCAAAACAGTCATAACTGCCTATACACATATAGGTAGTTACAACTGTTTTGCGCTGAACCATCAACATGGGAAAAGGTGTGAAATGACTTGATGCAAGCACAAAATTTTCCCATCCTAAGTAGTATTAAGTCAACCTATTCCCACATGTTCCAATGCTTGATGGCCTTCAAGTAAAAATGTTTTTTGAAAACATGGCTTAAGAAGTATCTGATTGTAATAAGCAATTTCTTCATTTCCCATAGTGTTTTCTTCCTTGAAGGAACTCGCCCTCCCCTCCCCCCAAAAAATTAAACAAGAGCACCGCCTACGGGTGCCTATGCTTGGCTGTTGGGTGCTGGATAGTGGACAAAATGCATCTAGAGTTATTCCCCTTGATAGTATAGGTTGCTCTTATGACAGTGAACATGTGTGCCAAGTTTCAAGTGAATGCCTTTAGTAGAACCAGAGATATCACAAAATGTCAAAGTTTTTGCATGACAACGACGACAATGCTGACAAGGACACCACCACGGCTATCGCAATTCCTAGGGTGTTCTCCAAAAACAGTCAAGCTGAAAAATCATGAATAAAGATTGTCTCCCATGTCTTTGAATTTGGACTGGTCCAGAAGTATGTCATCTGGTAAGCAGTTAATATTTGTAATTGGCTCACTTTGTAGTAAACTGCAAAAATAGGCCAATCAAATTGTTCTTTTAGAATTGGAAGTGCAGTGCTAAGCTTCAGCATTTATTTTAGAGATTTTCATCGGTGGCAAAATATGTCACAACAAGCTGTAGTTAGGGAATTTATTCACATAGTCTTGAATTGAAGTTCATGAGTTTTGTTATATAGCGACACCCTTTTTCACCTATTAAACTAGCTATTCTTCAATAGATATTCATATAGGAGGATTTATTGACAAATTTGTAAAAAGGGGGAATTAAAATACTTAGCATAAAGTTTGACAATTAAAATATAACAAAAATCACAGATGATAACATGTAAGAATTAGCATTAATCCATCCTTTCAGAGCTATGGTCAGATAAAATGTTCTTAGTGGTACTCAAAAATGGTACATGCCTTACTATGGGCAAGAGCTAAAACACCACAGCACTCCAAGAGGAAAAATCTATTTGTTTTCTGAAAATATAGTGTAGTTCTCTCAATTATAACCCTGATAATAGCAATTTCTGGTTAATTGAAATAAATGTGTTGACAAATTGGAAGATGAATAACACAATTCCACTATTACATTTTTACCATTTCCAACTTGCCACACACTTTGTAAATGATACATCTTTTTTTTTCAAGAAATAATTACAGAAATTTGACTAACTTTTTGGATAGAAAATGTTTTATAAAATGAACAGTTTACAAAATATTTTGCTTTACTTTGGTAAGTTAGTACTTCTTTGGTTCAATTTTTAAAATGTTCTTACTTTGTTTAAATAATTTAGTAAAAGGAAAACATATAATAGTGTTTTCATTTTTTCGTTCTAAAACGAGAGATGCATAGTATGGAAATAACAACTGGAAAGATGGGTTAAGGCTTAACATTTTGCACTAAGTAGTTTCATAAAAACACTTTTGAATTTGTGAAATCTTAGCTTTTTTGCCTGGTGATATCAAAATGTAAGAAATGAAGATTTTTTTCATGAAGGTGTGAAAAGAAAAACAATCACACTTTTGTATAAGGGTCATACAGTGTGATAAGTTATTTATTTTCATACCCCTGTAGAACCTCTTCATGTCTTTATTTAGCTTGAAGTATCTTCTATATCAATCTTTAATCTATTACAAGAAGACGAAAATTTAGACTAGTCCAAATTCAATGGAGTTGCAGATGACAATCTCAGGTTGATAGAATTTTAAAAAAAATCTTTGTCTTTCTGTATAGAAAACAATGTGGAAAATGAATGAATCATTTATCATAAGCATTTTTTTTATTTTGTCTTCAATGTTTTCTCAAGCTTTTTTCTTAAGGGGTGTAAAAAGCAGGATTGTTTTGCAGTGGGTTAACATGAAAATTTAAACTTCATTATCTTTTCAAATGAGGGACCAGTATAAAGTGTTGACTTTTGGCTACCAAATGTTAGTTACCGTACATTTTCAATAAATTTTAGCAATGATATTTTGATACAGTACGTAACATCATGAATTTGACAATCTGATTGGAACGTGATTGAAAGCTACATGATCGTGAATGAAAGATTGTGATTGAAGGCTGATCGCTTTTTCTTTCTGAATAGATTGAAAGAATTCTGTGCAAGATGTGACCATTCGATCCATGAAATGTGTCATTCAATCACTACAACATCGGGAATCAACTTAACTGAAAATATTATTATTTTGCAACTATAAATCACCCAAATTGATTTAAACAAAAATATTAATTGCTGAAAGTAATATGTTGATAACTGGAATGATTGAAAGCTGTTGATTGACCACTTTTGGTTAAGGATTGATTGATTGCATATTGGAAATGCAGTGATTGCTACCAGATTTAACGCGACTGCCCAGAAAGCTAATGGAATGATTATTAAATTAATGGCGTTTCGCACTGTTGTAGTCAACCATACTGCATTTATATGTGAATTACCCTGTCTATGACACATTAACAGACAAATTCTTTTAGTCAGGTCCTAATTTGAAGAATCTGAGGTCTTTCAAAGAATATACAATATGAAAAAACTTTGAAATCAGTTCAAAATCATTGTTAAAACTTGCTTGTTCTAAATCTGGCATTCATTCACATTTCCACATGATCCCTTCTTTGTTTACACCCCTAAAGAAAAGAGCTTGGGGAAACATTATGAAAAATAAAAAAAATTCTTGTTACAAGCCAAATTTTTATTTCCTCATTTTTGTCTACCTAGAATGATATACTAGAATGATAATTAAAATTCTATCAATTTGAAATATTCTTCTGAAACTTCGAAATTTGGACCAGTTTTAATTTTTGTCATCAGGTAGTGGATTTGGTTTGATTGGTTGAATAAGGTTTAACGTCACTTTTAACAGTATTGCAGAATTTCTGAATTAATTCTATGAACTGAGAATTAAAAGGAAAAACACAGATTTGTGAAGACAAAGATCAAACTGGACATATAGGCAGGCTGATGTTTGTCTTATACTTTTTACCAAAAGAGGAATATTCCGGTTTCAGCATGATAATAGGATAATACACACATACACATTATTCTAAAAATGTAAATGACATGCTATAAACACGCGTTACTGGTTCATCTTATATCGTCAAACATAACTCAATTAAACTTCGAAAGACATTTAAATATAATAGTATAAAATTTAAGATAACAACAACACATACACATTGTGCAATTCGTCACACCCATAAGACTGTAAGCAATCATTTAGAACAAAGTAATTTTGTCGCAGAGTTATCGCAAGATAATCTGACAAAAAACGTATTTTAGGTATTGATCTAACACCACTTTCAACAGTATTTCAGTTGTATTGTGGTGGCTGATGCATCTAATCATGGTTTCCTATTGTTTCTCACACAGTATTGAAACATTCTTTCCAAGCTGCTCATCCCATTTTAACTCGTTCCCAAGAAAAAATCTTTGAAAAACATTGTAGAAAATGAAGAAATTGCTCGCATCAAGCAATTTCTTCATTATCCACAATGTTTTCTATCCAAAACAATGAAAAAATTTAAAATTTCATCAACTTGAAATTTTCGTCTGCAGCTTCTTTCAATCAGGACCAGTCTAAAATTTTGCTCTGTGGGAATGGGTTAAAGCACTTCTTATCATTCACTCATTGGTGATAAACAAATGATGCCTGTTTCTATGACTTTTATCAAATGGCAGAAAGGATGTTGGTCAAGCAAGGGTTCATACTCGCTACCCCAGGATTGGCAAACTAGATGGTTGTCCAAGGACAACTGCTGTCAAGCAAGCAAAGTTTTTTAGACATCATGCTCCAGACAAGCACAACTTTAGTGTTTGACCTTGAGCTTTGACCTTGAACTTGAAGCTAACTGAAAATTCTTTCAAATGGCACATCTACTCATGATGGAGAATAATTGTGCCAAGTTATTCTGAAATCCATCCATAAATGAAGGAGTTATTGTCCAGACAAACACAGTTTTAGTGTTTGACCTTGAGCTGTGACCTTGACATTAGAACTATCCCAAAAATTCTTTCAAATGGCACATCTACTCATGATGGAGAATAATCTTGCCACGTTATTTTCAAATCCATCCATAAATGTAGGAGTAATTGTCCAGACAAATTCGGACGGACAGACTAACTTATGGACTAGCGCACTTACGCAAAAACACCGACTTGTCATAGTGACAAAGGTGTCTTGCTCACCGCAAGCGGGCTCGACAAAAAGCCTGTATCAGGCTGAGTTAACTAGGCTTGGCTGTAAAAAGATGAACAATAATTGGAGACTATCCACCTAGATCAACCCTGTCCTGTTATTCGAAATTTTAGTATTGAAAAAAGTTGCAGATGGCAATTAAAAGTGAGTGCAGTTTCAAAAATAACTAACCTACAGGGTAGAAAATACTGCGGGAAAAGAAGAAATTGCTTGTAACAAGCAATTTCTTCATTTCCCACAATAATTACTCAAGTATAAAATCATGTTGATGTAAAAACCAGAGAGCATTTTGAAAGGGTTTATGAAAAGTCGTTATCATTATTGGATGGTATCTTGTAAGTGTGACCAATTACGGAAATAAACTTCATATATTGCAACTTTGTAAAAAATAACTGGGAATGGTTTACACTACCAACTTCTACGTAAAACAATAGAAATGGAATGGCGAAAGCAATTAACATTCATGAGCTTAAGTGAAGATGAGACCGCACACACCCCTATATGTAAATGGAGTGATCTGAAGGACATTAACCCATTACCAGGGGACAAAATTTAAGACTGGTCTAAATTTAATTAAATATCAGACAAGTCAAAGCATGTTTCATTGAAAAAATAAGTGCCCCATGGGGTAGTAAACATAGTGTGAAAAGGAGAAATTACATGTTAAGAAAACTCAATTTTCTCAAAATGTTTACCAAAGTTTCTTTTCTCCCATCCATCAGGATTGTAAGGTAATGGGCTAAACTATGTGGTAGGCCTTTACTAGTGACAGAAAATCGGAAGAAAAATATCAATTGAAACCATTGGTCGAAATCCGCAATAAAACTTAGTTGCATTAAAAAGTGGCCATTGACAAAACAACATAAAAAGTTATTCTTTGTGACAGTCATTGATCCATTACAAGACAACAAAATTTTTGACTGGTCCAAACCATTACTACTCAATGATGCTTTTTGACACCCTCAAGAAAAAGAATTGGGAAAACATTGTGTAGAATGAAGAAATTGCTTGAAACAAATGATTTCTTCATTTTCTCTTTTGTTTTTGTCCAGAAATTTGAAAAAAATGTAAAATTTCATAAACTTTGAATTGTTTTCTGCAACTCCCTCACATTTGAAACAGTCAATAATTTTACCGTTTGGTAATGGGTTATAGGAGTTGCTGACAACAATTAAAAGGATACTTGAATCTACTAAATGCAACAAGGGTTGAGAAAGGTAACAGAGTGATTAATGTTTTTCCCACAGTGTTTACTAAAGCTTTATTTCTTCACCTGCAGGATTGTGAGGTTATCAATTAACCTATTACCAGATAAATTTAATTTTAGTTTTGTCTATTAACCCTTTCCCGTTCAAATACAGGATTTAACGTTCCTGTGATTTTATACTCAAGAAAACATTGTGGAAAAAGAAGAAATTGCTAGTAACAAGCAATTTCTCCTTTTTCCGCAATATTCTCTACAACAATGAATGGTTTCTTTTCAAATGACATCCAGTTTTCATTGTCGTCTGCAACCTCTTTCAATTTGGACTAGTCTAAAATTTCAAAAAACAGGAAAGGGTTAAGAATCAATCATTTTGATTGGCTGAATTTCTTCTTCCCATACTTACATGAACAAAGTTTTGAGCATACAACTATTTTGTATGCTTGCCCACAAAGTAGATCCATGAAATTTTACTGAAAACTAGTAAAATATTTGCTACGCTTTGCTAGATGGCATTGAATTATAAAAAATGAAGAGAATATTTTTTTTCTTTTCATTTAAGAGATGAAGGGAATATTTTTTGTTTTCATGGAGGTATGAACCGAAAAACCTAATGACACTGTATGAATACGCGAAGCGGATTCATACATAAGTGTGATTGGGTTTTTCGGTTCATACCTCCATGATACAAAAAAATATTCCCTTCATTTCTTATAATTTAATAGCATCGAGTGTAAAATGCAACAACTTAACAAATTTTGATACCTTTTTGTTGGGAACTATTTTGTGCGGAAGCATACAAAATGGCTGCGTACTCAAAATTTTGTTCATGGAGGTATGAATTAAATTTTTCGACCAATCAGATCGCTCGTTTTTGATAGACAAAACTAACAATTAAATTATTAAGGTATATACCTAAAAACTTAACATTAATGCATGAACCCACTTGGTGAAATCATACTTTGTGATTAAGTTTTAATGGGTTAACCCATTACCAGACGGCTAAATTTAGACTGGTTCAAATTGATAGAAGTTACAGACAACAATTTTGCATTTAAGAAATTTTCAACTTTCTTGGTAGAAACATTGTGGAAAATGAAGAAATTGCTTCTTACAAGCAATTTCTTCATTTTCCACAAAGTTTTCCTAATTGCTTTTCTTGAGAGGCATTTTAAAGCGTCACTGTGTGGGAATGGGTTAACCCATTACCACACAATGACGCTTTTGGACGCCCCTCAAGAAATGCAATTGGGAAAACATTGTGTAGAATAAAGAAATTGCTGTTGACAGACAATTTCTTCATTTTTCACGTTTTCTAACCAGAAAGTTGAAAAGGTCTAAAATTTCATAAACTTCAAATATTAATCTGCAACTCTCTTTCAATTTGGAACAGTCTAAAATTCTCTTGATTTGGGAATGGGTTAAGGTATATAAAAAAACTTAATCACACTAATGTATGAACCCACTTGGTGTAATCATACTGTGTGATTAAGTTAAAATGGGTTAATGATTGTTTCATAACCTATGACCACACAATCCTGCTTTTGTATATTTATGGAAAACTTTGTGGGAAAAGAAGAAATTATGAGTAACAAGCAATATGTCCTTTTCTCCTGAAGATTTCTACTTTATTTGGTACTGACATTCCATTTTAACACACTTTGAAATGTCACATGTAACTTCTCTCATTTTGGACCAGTCAAAAATTTCTGTTTTATGGTAATGAATTTTTAACAGCTACAAAAATGCCTTACATGCTGGGACAAGTATCTGTTGAAAAATCCCCTCAGGATTTTTGATCTATGTTTATGTTCACTTTGCATTCATAATATGTCATTCATTGGATGACTCAGCAATGCTGTAATGAAGTAATATATGTCGCTAAGTAAAATAAGCACATTTAGCATTTTCCACAGCCATTCTTTTGTAACCCGCTTTTAACGCATTTAATTTGATTTCTGAATTCCCTAGGCCATGGCAATTGTGGCCTTAAAGGCACGTGTTGAAGCCGGGGGGCAGCACGTGTCTTTTGTGACATGCCTATCACGCCACAATACCTCATCTATCTTCGGGTATCGGTTCATCTAAGCTCGATTATCAGTATTACAAGCATCTGTGCCACTTGTTGAATAATGATCAAGCATTCTTTTTATATTCAGAGAGATTCTCTCTTATACCATCTTCAAATTCATCACACCATCTACTTATAAACCTTTGAACTCTTGATATTTGCTGGTTGACCAAACTCCATCACATGGAACATTTTTTAATTAATCCAAAAGATATTGGAGAAAAACAAGCTTAAACACTAATCACATAATGTAGGGGTCAACACCAATCATCATCATCATCGTCTGATTCGTTTGTCAATGGAACATTACTATCACTGCGCATTTCAAGCTTCTCCTGTTTTCTTCCATTTTTGTTATAACCATTTGGAACAGTTCGAGTTGTCCGTGGTGACCGGTGTTGCTGGGGATGTTGAACGTGGCTTTGATGTGGAGGAGTGGCGTGAACATGATCGTGTGGTCTTTCACCACGCCCCCTACTGAAGTTCGGAACACTTGGGGAGCGATTTGATTCATCAATATTTCTATTAACACGTACTCTATCCCCGCCTCTTAGTTTATTCAAATCTGGAGAATGAGACGTCCTACGATGCGGATGTGAGTCGCCAGGTCCAACATTGTCTTTGACATTTGGTCTTCGACTATAATGACCAGGAAGTGACCTACTTTGTCCTGGTCTGTCACGTGGATCACTAATTTTGTTTAAATTGTTCCTCTCAGTAGGACTATATGGTTCAGGCCGTCCCATTTTTCCAGGAGGGGGAATGTTATGTGGAAGAGAAACGATATTTAATTTCGGCTTATGGGTAGGAGATGCGTTAAGCCTTGGGAAATTAATGCTTCCAGGACTGCGTGACGGCTGAGGAATTGTGGGGGAAGGCATGACACGCGGCATATTGTCTTTGAGCTTCGGTTGAGCAAGATTTAACGATGAAGGCTTTTGGGGCTGTACAGGAGCTACAGGTAATTTTCTTGGAGGCCTCTTTTGTGGTGTGTGCACTGGGCTTCCGACAGGACTTGGGCTTCGCGATCTATCCGTCAAATTTGAACCTCCATAATACTCGTTCATAGGAGTGGATGAGGGTGTCGGATTAGGAGAAGGGGTTCTAGAGCGTGTTTCTAAAGATGTTGATCTGTACATTTCATGTTTGATATTTGGATGTGGGCTTGGCAGCGGTGAACCCATAACTTGTGTCTGTTGCATCAAAGGCGGCCGCTTGACTCGAGGGCGACTTCTTGGAGAGTTAGGTATACTCACACTCTCCTCATGTTTTATAGCTGAAAAAAAAATTTAAAAAAAATAGACATTTTGTCTTTGTTAAGTTAACCCTTGTCATGCTGTGCCCGGGCCGGAATATTCCGGTTTTGGCAGGAGGTGTAGACTAAGATCAGACTGCACTTATGTGCAGGCTGATCTTAGTCTACACCTCCTGCTTGTACTTTTCCTGCCAGAGTTGTTTATGAAGCTGATTTCTAAAAGAAATGTTGATTTTTGAACAACATGTTCTATCAATGCTTTCAGTCCTTTGATTTTTCAGCATTTCAGTAAGGTAATTTATACAGCATGACAAGGGTTAATAAGAAATTCAGTGAGCAATTTCTTTCAGATTAATTGACTTTTAAACATCACCAGACAATAGGATTCCCTAATTTGACCTCCTTCCACCCCATACACGGATATTATAATATTCATCTATGGGATGGAAGGGGGTCAAATTATGGACCCCTTTGTACCAGATAGTAAAAGTTTAGAATGATCCAATTTGAAAGGAGTTGGAGATGACATTTATATGACGATGCATCTACTCTACAATAATGTCTTATTGGTGGATAGGTGCATGGAAAATGCTTTTTGTTTTGAATCCATAATGATAAATTTTACTATGAACATCAAGGATTAGAATCACCTGATTATTTGCAGTAAAACTTTTAGCTCTAGGGCAAGCATTTTTTGTTTTGAATCAAGTCCAGAAGTACAAATAGAGCCCCCAAGGAAGCAGAGTCAAGAGAGATTGATCTATGTTTTAAGAGCTTGGTTCCTTATTGATTTAGAATTTATATACTTTAATGTACTATAATACAATGTTTAAGTCGCCAAACCAACAAAGCTTCACATAAAGGCAGGAAATGTTGTAGTTTAAAGTTCACGTCCCCTGTATATGAATGATTGGATTGGTTGATTGATTCTTTGATTGACAGCTGTAATCGGTCAATTGTAAGCATGCGTGTGTTACACCTATTACCAAAGGTCAAACTTATAGACTTTTACACATTTAAAGATGTTAAAGACAACAATATTTGATAAGTGGAATATAAAAAACATTGTGGATAATACAGAAAATTATTTTGTTAAAAGCAATTTCTTTGTTGTCAAAAATATTTTCAAAACCTTTTTTTTGTGAGGGGCATTCAAAAGCAGGATTGTGTAAAAATGGATTAATTTATTATTTCATAATTGACTTTTGATTTACTAGTTCTGTTTACTGTAACCAAGAGGATTGATATTCTAGATATCAAAGACATATAGGGGATCATCAGGCTTCTAATCTAGTACAATAAATAAGGTGCAGTTCAACTTGTATTGAGTGACCACTCAAGGAACAACCAAATTGTGGTCATTTATGAGAATGGTTGCATAACATTCTTCTTGATATACTGGTAATTATATGAGTTATTTGTTGGACTGCATTCATATATTATTGCAGGATTTTCACTTGGTCCTATTTGGTGGAACCGATTAGATTCGTCTGATTGAGATGATTCTAATGAGATCTGAGATAGGATTTAGTTTTGATAATTTAATTTGCAACAATGTCAAATGAATATCCTTCTTTTTTTGGAAAAGAAATTTCAATGTTGGTTGCTTAAAGAAAATGGAAGCTTAACTCATTTCCACACAATGGCGCCTTTTGACGCCTCTCAAAAAAACAACTGAGAAAACATTGTGGAAAATGAAGAAATTGCTTGAAACAAGTGATTTCTTTATTTTCCATAATATTTCATACCAAGAAAGTTGAAAAATTCTGGAATTTCATAAACATTAAATTGTCGTCTGCAACTTCTTTCAAATTGGACCAGTCTAAATTTTGGTCTTGTGGGAATGTGTTAATACAGGTGGCTGCTTTAGCCAGGTTGACTGTAAAAGGATTTCAAACTGGCATGAGCATTCTAGACCTCATTATTTTAACCCTTTCCTGTTCAGTTCCTGGTTTTATGTCCCTGTGATTTTATTTTTGAGAAAATATTGAAGAAAAGAAATTGCTAGTACCAAGCAATTTTTTTTCCCCACAATTTTGACCTGTCCAAATTCAAAGGTTTTGTAGACAAAAATTTCATTTGGATTTAATTTGAAAGATGATCATTCAGTAGAAGGTATTGTGAAAAAGAAGAAATTGCTAGTTTCAATTATAAAATCACAGGGACATTTAAGCCAGGGACTAACCGGGAAAGGGATGCAATGAAACATACAATATCAGATTTGTTTGTGATTTGAGGAAAATTTGAACAGCAGAAGATTACAATTTAACCCATTCCCACTCGACAAATATTTAGAATGGTCCAAATTGAAAGGAGTTGCAGACGACACTTTAAAGGTGATGAGATTTTAAATTTTTTAAAACTTTCTAGATAAAAATCATGGTGTGAAATGAAGAAATTTCTTGTCACAAGCAATTTCTTCATTTTACACAATGTTTTTCCAATGGTTTTTCCTGAGGGGCGTTCAACAGCATCACTGTGTGGAAATTGGTTAAATGTTTTCATTTTGCAAACCCCGATTATATGGTCTTTCTAGAATATCATTTGTTTATGAAATTCTGTGATATTTTAACACAGAAAATGTTATTGGGAAAAAAAGAAACTGTTTGTTTCAAGAAGACTGCTAGGTGATAAATTTACAGCTGACAGAAATATGCAAGTCTATTATATCATTGATGTATGTCATCTGTCACGCTAAAAAGGACAATCCAGGCATACCTTTAACCTTTTCCTGTTTCTCGAAATTTTAGACTGGTCCAATTTGAAAGAAGTTGCAAACAATTTAAATTAAGCGCAATTTAAAAAATAACCTGAACCTACAGGTTAGAAAATATTGTGGGAAAAGAAGAAATTGCTTGTTGAACCTACAGGTTAGAAAATATTGTGGGAAAAGAAGAAATTGCTTGTTTCAAGCAATTTCTTCTTTTCCCACAATGTTTTCTCAAATATAAAATTACAGAGACGTAAAAACCAGGGATTGAACAGGAAAGTGTTAAATAAGTTTCTCAAAAAAAGATTCAATTCACTAAGAGTTAACAATGAAAACATGTAGTAAGGTAATATCCATTGTGGTTTTAGAGAATCTTTGAAGAGCAAATGATTTGAACCCTCAGCAGTCAATGCACTCCGTGCTGTTTGATTAACCAGGGACTAAACTTTTTGTGCTTTCCAGACAGTGACAGATCACAAACACACATATACATTTCTTACACTTATGTTTGTGTCGTCTATCATTTTCTGCTATTGTGTGAGCCTGTTCGCAGATATTGGCAACCGCCGAGGCAAACCCAACATCCATCATTGACCGCCTTGGTGAGGCTGGTCTCCTCATAGGGGTTGGAGATGCACAAGGGGATCCAAAAGGACTCCTATGGTGAATTGGCGATCTTGGACTGACGGGGGATTGTGGAAGCGAGTTTGTGTTGGCTAATTGACTGGACTCTGATGCTGTCCTGGAAAGAGGTTGTCCGGCATGTTCTGGCCGTAAGAAGTCGCGACGCTCTAAAGACTGAAATGACAAAAGACAAAAAATGTTTTTAATCTGAAACAGTTTAATATAAGAAGTTGCAAGAGAGGCAGGATGGCCTTTGGTTCTGACCTAAGCTATGGAACTGATCATTTTGCATATAAGCTAAACCTATCTGAAGTTTGAATGTTAACTTTCCAGATCTTGTGAAAAGAGAAGTGGGAAGATGAAATTGTTGAACTTGATGGACAATCATGCAGATTCAAAGAATTTGTAGAGAACAGTATTACGTTGATAAAATTAAAAATCTTTGTCTTTTCAGAAAGAAAACATTTTGGAAAATGAAGAAATCACTCGTAACAAGAAATGACTAGCAATTTCTGCATTTTACACAGTGTTTTTCAATGCTTTTATCTTTAGGGGACATCAAAAAGCTTTATTGTGTGTGGGAATGGGTTAACCCTTTCCTGGAAAAACCCGTTTTTTCATGTAACTGTGATTTTATACTTGAGAAAACATTGTGGAAAAAGGAGAAATTGCTTGCATTTTTCATTGTCGTCTGCAACCTCTTTTGAATTGGACCAGTCTAAAATTTCATAAAACAGGAAAGGGTTGAAGGAAGGGAACATGAAGAAGATTTTAACCCTTTCCTGTACAAATCTGGGATTTTACGTCGCTGTGATTTGGTAACAAGCAATTTCTCCATTTCCATAAATATTTTCTAACACAGGATGGTTTCATTTCAAATTCCATCCAGTTTTCATTGATGTCTGCAACATCTTTCAATTTGGACCAGTCTAAAATTTAAAAAATAAAGGGTTTAAATAATTTATCGTCTTCTTCTACATAAAACTCAATGCTTTTTTAACAAATTATGCCCAATTTTTACTTAGAAGTTTTACCCTATATAAAGAACTTGAACAGCTGATCATTGGCATCAGCATATAGTTCTCTTGTTTTATGCATTCTAATTTTTTTATGTCCACTTCAAAAAGAATAATTTATTTTGATAGTTACTTTAGAACAAGAGAACACAGAGAAAGATTTTCAAAAATAATTAGAAATTTTTTAATGAGAATACAAAATATTTTTTCTTATTTCAACACTTCCTTGGATTTGTCAATCAAAATTATGCACATGTATATAAGTATTAGTAGTAGCAGAAGTAGAATCAAGCTTTGATTGCTTCAAAACATTTACAAGAGTTGAGTAATTTTTAGTAACATTACCTGTCAATCAAAAACGGACCTCACAATATCAACCCTTGTCAGATTGCATGGAGTGTTCAGACTGACCTGGGTCAAAACTTTGTCATTTTTTGAAGATTTTTTAACCCTTTCCCACACCATGTTGCTAATTGGGAAAACATTGGATAAAATGAAAAAAATGCTTGCAACAAGCAATTTCATTTTACACAATGTTTTCAACCAAGAAACTTGCAAAAATCTAAAATTTCAGAAACTTTTAAGCTTCATCTGCAAGTCCTGTCAATTTTGATCAGTCTCAAATTTTGCTGTCTGGTAATGGGTTAAATCTGAGATGACAATTCTACCATACCACATACTCAGGGTTAGTTGGGATACTATTCTAAGTGTGTATACAATCTATAGACACTTAGAACAGCATTGCAAATAACCCTCGCTATTCCTTCCTTTTTAAAAACCTTTGATTGACTTCTGCTAAACCCATTCTCTTTATTGTTTTACAGAGTGCCCATGAGTTATACCTTTCTTTTGACCAAATGATCAGATACTAGTAAGTTAAACAATCTATGGATAATTTTGCTTTTTTAAATCTTACTAATTTTTTATTAACCGTTGTCATGCTGAACCCAGAATATTCCTGCTTTGACAGGAGGTATAGACAAAGATCAGCCTGTACATATGTGCAGTTTGATCTTAGTCTACACCACCTGTTTGTCCCAATTGAGTGAGAATGGTTTTTATGATAAGATTTTCAAAACAAATTTTGACCCAAAAACTAGTACTTTGAGTGCTTTTAGCACTTTGATTTTTGTGCAATTTTAAAAAGAATTTATTCAGCATGGTAGGGGTTAAATCTCAAAAAAAAAGAGAAAACAATTAAATCTACAAGTTCAGAGAGTACAGGGCAAGGAGGTATCATATACTTTTGTTTAATTGATCTTGTTCCCATGACATAGGAATTTGTTATTTCTCAACGGTTAGAAATATTTTTCTTTTTTTTTTAAAAAAGAAAAAAAAAAAAAATACAGCTATCTTGTGCAAATGAGTTACACAGCCAATCAAAATCAGTCTTTATGTTGTGTGCATGAGTTAGCAAGTTTTTCCCACAAGATAATCATCAAACCAAGATAGCAATTTGTTTTCTCTCTTTTCGCTAACTTAAAAAAAAGCAATAACGAAATTTGTTTTATAGCGGGTGTGCTTTTTGTTTTACTAAAGAAAAAGAAAAACAAATACATAATAAAAAACAAGCCCAAGCCAACTGTTTAACAATTATTACTTTTAGGGAAAAAAAAAATGATTTGCTATCTCGTTGGATCAAGATAATTAAAAACCTCTATGTCACCTCCATGCCACTGTAAGAGAGGGAGGTTTAAGAAATTCTACAATTAAATGATAAATCAGAAATAAAGCAAAACAAGAAATAAATAGAAATTGCATTTCCTATAATTATGGATAACCCATTCCCACACAAGAAAATTTCAAACTGGTTCTTATTGAAAGAAGCTGCAGGCGAAAATTTCAAGTTTATGGTAGTTTAATTTTTGTCTTTTTGGATAACAAACATTGTGGATAATGAAGAAATTGCTTGCATCAAGCAATTTCTTCATTTTCCACAATGTTTTCCAAAGCTTTTTTCTCTAAGGGTGTTGTTTGGGAATGAGATAACTAAGCATAACTTAAACTGACACCTAAATAGATATCTAAACCCTTGTCATGCTGAATTAAAATCCTATACAAAATTGCTTTAATATCAAAGGACTGACAGCACTGGAAAGTCTAAATGAGGGTTAATTTTTCTTTCAAAAACTGATCATTTAAACAACTCTAGCTTGAAGCGGACAGACAGGCGATGTAGACCAAGATCAGGCTACAGTAATATGCAGGCTGATCTTTGTCTATGCCTCCTGCCATATTAGAAATATAATGGGTTTAGCTTGACAAGGGTTAAAGTTATTATCAAAACAAATCATCTTTATAAAGATTTATTATTTATAGGGGAAAGGCAGTTTTCCAAATAAATGAGATAAAAAAAAAATGGATCCCAAATTGCGCTTCACCGCAAAGCACATCAAAGTCTAGTAATTTGACTAGTATACACTATATGACTATCTCGGAATGGTCCATTTCAACTTAAATTTACCTTTTATCCAAGGATTTTAAATCTACTTGCTGAATACTTAAGGATCTAGTTACAAAGACGTCCATTGAGTGTCTGTCCATTTACATTTTCTTGTTAACCCATTACCAAAGAACAAAATTTTAGAAAGATTTTCAGACAAATTGAAGAAGTTGTAGACAACAATTTTAAGATAGTGAAATAAAAAAAAATATTTTTGCTTTAGAGTAGATTACTGGGTAGGCTATTGCTTGTAATAAGCAAGTTCTTCATTTTCTAAATGTTTTTCCAAAGCTTTTATGTAAGAAATATTCCTAAGTTGGTCCCCTTTAAAAAAAGCTAAATTAATTAAAATCCATTAAAAACTCTGTTGCAACAAAAGTGAAATTTTAAAATGATCTTTAAAAATCTTCTCCTCCTGACCCAGAAGGTGTAGAGTCTAGATATTTTGCATGAAGCATCAGTTTATTGACCTCTTTCAAAATAGCTAAAATCATGATCATTGGGTCCCAAGGGGCGGAGCCCCAGGGGTGCGGGGGTGGGGGTTTATATAGAAATAAAGAATGATTTTTAAATGACATCTCCTCCCAAACCACTTGGCCAATTTGAACCAAATTTGGCGGAAATGTTCATTAGGTGGTCCCCTTTAAAAAAAAAAAAGCTTAAAGAATTTTAATCCATTAATAATCTTTAAAAATCTTCTTCTCCTGACCCAGAAGGTGTAGAGTCTTGATATTTTGCACGAAGCATCAGTATATTGATCTCTTACAAAATAGCTAAAATCATGATCATTGGGTCCCAAGGGGCGGAGCCCCAGGGGTGCAGGGGTGGGGGTTTATATAGAAATAAAGAATGATTTTTAAATGACATCTCCTCCCAAACCACTTGGCCAATTTGAACCAAATTTGGCGGAAATGTTCATTAGGTGGTCCCCTTTAAAAAAAAAAAGCTTA
Organism: Fragum fragum; assembly: GCA_946902895.1. NCBI lineage: Eukaryota > Metazoa > Mollusca > Bivalvia > Cardiida > Cardiidae > Fragum > Fragum fragum. The sequence goes on from OX336380.1 coordinate 15,648,543, forward strand.
AAGAATTTTAATCCATTAATAATCTTTAAAAATCTTCTTCTCCTGACCCAGAAGGTGTAGAGTCTTGATATTTTGCACGAAGCATCAGTATATTGATCTCTTACAAAATAGCTAAAATCATGATCCTCGGGTCTCCAGGGGTGGAGTGGGGGGTGTTATAGGTATGAAGAATCAGTTAATAGACTTCTTTCTTATTCTGAAATTATAGCCCATGTATCCAGAGGGAGGAAAATGTTTTTTCCTTCTTTCAAATCTGCCCTAAAGCCTTGGCATTTGTAATTTAGACTCTTGGTCCTCCATGTTCATAGTCTTTATATGTAAGTGTGGCCCACTTGTACCATAATCCTAATCTTCACATGAAATTAGACTGTTGAAAGAAAAAGAGCCTTTATCTCAGGTGAGTGCCCAGGGGCTAAGGGCCCTCTTGTTTACTAAGAGGCGTCAAAAAATGACAATATGTGGGAATGGGTTGAGGTTAAAAGTTGTTGCTAGAAAATGGCCTTCAGATGTTCAGAGAACCAGTAGCATGTTGTTGGCCTTAATAGATATTTTTTTGCTTTTCATCTTGACCTTCAACTTATAGTCAAGATAACACCAATCATTGTCCAGGAGTAGCAATATGTAGGTAATAGACACATCACCAGAACATTTGGATTTTCTAATATCATAAATTAATGTCATTTAGTCATTTCCTGGGTAACGGATCATGCATTTATATACATGTATATATTTTTTTTTATCCAATCCATCACCTATATATAGGGTCTTTATTCTAACCAAAGTAGATTACAGATCATGTATATATATATTTCTTTATATCCAATCCATCACCACTAGGGTATATATTTTAACCAAACTGGATGACAGATCATGTATATATACAGTCGAATACCTTTACCTCGAACGTCCCTTAGCCGAAGTTCTCTCTACGTCGAAGTTATTCTAAAGTCCTGATCTTATTACTCTTTAGTTCTATGTATTTGAACCTCCATACGTCGTTCTCTTTATCTCGTAAACTACCCCTACGTCGAATCAATTTCAAAGTCCCATCACTATTGTTTTCACATATTCACACCTCTTTAAGACAAACCTCAATAATAAAGGTCGATTTTTGCAATCAACTTAGCTTTTCACACATTTCGACGTGTCAACCCAGTTAAGAGATAGGTGCGTTACAGTATCGGATATCGATTGCTAACTTGATTTTGTTTGAATGTTTGTCTACGATCTGATAATTTGAAAGATTGCATGAAGTGGAGACAATGTTACAGACGAATTCTACAATGATAAAGAGGCATCTTACGCCCAAACCACGCAGAACTTGTTTGGCGCCAGACCTGGTCGATGAAGGGGATAGCCAGCAACTTCGACCGACGGGACGCACTAAAGGAAGAACCCGGTAACCAATCAAGATAGATTTTTTGGTTTTTGGACAGGAAGAGAAAATACATGTAGTCAAACTATGCAATCGACACGAAGAATACGCAATAATAGAAGAAGAAAAACAAAAAAACAAAACAACATCAAAAAAGCGAAGTCTAAACAATACTTAAGCTACAAGAAACAATGATATCGTAATATTAATATAAGAAATTACGATAAATACATTGTCGTTATATCTTTCGTTTGATTAGATAATCATACTAGTACCAATCATTTGTGGCCTTATTCAGTTACGGTATTTCGCCACCATTTTGGTCGTACATGGAAAATATTCGATTATCTACACGTCGAACTATCTCTACGTCGAAGATTTCTTGTAAGTCCCCTGAACTTCGAGGTATAGGTATTCGACTGTATATACATGTATATGTTTTTCTTTTTATCTCGATCCATCACCAACAGGGTAAATATTTAACCGACCCCTCACTACTTTACCTCATAGTGATCAGACACTATAAATATCTGGGGGGACTTATCAGTGGAAACACTTTCTTCTTCCTCCGTTGAGAATGAATCGTTACAGAAACCACCATATCTGATATAGCGCACCTGATGCATAGTTGATATAATTACTCTATCTAATGAACATTTAACCCTTTCCTGTTTTTCAAACTTTTAGACCTGTCCAAATTCACAGGTTTTGCAGACAAAAATTTGAAATGTATTTAATTTGAAAAATAATCAATCAGTATGGTAGAAAATATTGTAAAAAAAAAAGAAATTGCTTGTCACAAGCAATTTCTTTTTTTTCTACAATGTTTTCTCAGTTATAAAACTCACAAGGGACGTAAAAACCAGGGATTGAATAGGAAAGGGTTAACTCTTGTCTTGCTTAACATTTCTCCTCCTCTCACTATATTTCAAAATGTTGACATAAATAGATCAATATTATGTTCAAAGATTTTTCTCAACAAAACAAGAACAAGCAGGCAGTGAAGACTAAGATCTGACTGCACATATGTGCAGGCTGATCTGAGTCTATACACCTGCCAAAATTATTTTCATAGCAGGAATGTTCTGGGATCAGCATGACAAGGTTTAATATTACATGTTTCATTTTCATTACACCTCTTTAACACAAATTTGATGCATTTTTTTAAAACGATCTTTAAATTGAATTCGAAAATATTAACGATATCAATGTGTGATAATATGAACCTATTAATCAAAAGTGTCGCTGACAATTATAGGCGCCTAAGGGTTTCTAATTCTTTTATGACTTTATCTTGTTTTTAAGATTTTTTGCTTTACTGATACAATCTAACCAAATTATCCACCATTTTTCCTTTAAATTCTATTCTTATTCACGCACAGAAATGCACCATGTCCAACTATATTTCTGTATGCTTTTTAAAAGTAGAAGCATTACTTTCTGTGAGAAATGCTTCAATATTAAGATAAATTTTATTCAAATCAATTTAAACGGGTATCTTTTTCCATATTTTCTGAAAAAAAATGTGCCATAGAATTTTTTTTCCATATTAGCTTGTTCAGTAGAGAAATTAGGGTATCACCATGTTAATGTTTGAAAAAATATGTAATAAATGTGGCGTGTGAATTCAACATTGTGAGCCGATAAATAATCGTTACATCCTCTGAAATGCATGACATCTGTTACAAACATACTCATATATAGTTGCAATGAATATTGGGACATTCAATTGTTGGAACCATGCATTCAATTTAAAGCGCGATTTCTTATCAATTAGTTTGAAATTTAACGCTTTTCTACACCCCTCAAGAAAAACATTTCGGAAAACATTGTGTAAATCAAAGAAATTGCTTGCAGCAAGCAAATTCTTCATTTTCCACAATGTTTTAAACCAATAAAGATAAAATCTTAAATTTCTTAAACTTTGCAACTCCCTTCAATTTGGACCAGTCGAAAATTTTATCCTCTAATGATGGGTTATGCACTATGCACTTTTCAACATATTTCAGATCATTATTCATCAATTCTGAAGAACTATCAGATTTTTTTTGAAAAAGTTCTTGATTCTAACTTAAACTCTCTGGTACATTTTAATAACATGTTATCACTTAAAAGATACTTATTTTTAGTGTGTTTGAAAGGGGTTTGATGCCCTTTTTTACAGTATTTTAGTCATATTGCTGCAGCTGGAGCACATAACCACAGATTCCTGGTATTTCTCACACCAGTTCTACCACTACACCCTTTGCAAGGCTCCAGCTGCTCATCCCATTTAGGTTTAGAATTATACAACCTTTGGTGGGTTACAAATGTAGGAAATGATATTTGCTGCAACCGGTGATCGAACCCTGGACCTTGTGATTGAGAGTCTGATGAGCTACCAACTGTGATTATGGCTGCAGTCTCAGGTTTTTAGAGTCTAGTATCAGGTAAATAAGTATAGCTGGGACTTTAAATGTTCAAAAATTAGAGTTAACCAGTATTTTACTTCCAAATTTGCAGTTAATCAGGGCTTCATGTAGATGACACTAAAAAAAGCATCTTTAAAAGCTTTGACCTTATACAAAAAAACATCAGAAACATACCTGAATACTTCCATTGTCATTATATTGACTATGTGGACGTCGCTTACTGCTGTTGCGTCGAAGGAAACTGAAAATAATTAATATATATTTAAAACTTGAATATATCTTAAGGATTCCCTGTGTTTTTATACTTGAGAAAGCATTGTTGAAAAAGAAGGAAAGCAAGTTATTCCTTTTCCATATTTTCAACACTACTGAATGATTATTTTCTGACAAGAAATCTATGAGTCAAAACTCACTGAGTATACCCCTGCATACACTACCATAACTACAGTGAAAATGAAATTCTACGTCAGTGGAACATATTGTCATTGTCGTTCTAAAACGTTGTTTCAACAGCTTGATTCAAGCTGTAGTTCTGATGTTTTAGAAAGACAATGACGATATTCAGTAAGCACCATGTAAGACACATAGGTTCAACTCCACATCAAGCAATGAAAAGATACCACTATACCAGGCAATATCCAAAAATAAACTATTGGCTGAAACTATGTCAGAAAACAGGAAGTAAATAACATACAGATCCAAATTTGGTAAGCAGCTAGGAGGTCCACTAGTTGAGCATTCATACAAAGTCTATAGTCAAAACTTTAAATAGTTGTTGAGGAAAATATGACAACAACATAGCCTCCCTAGACAATTTTGTTTGTTTGTTTGAATGGGGTTTACCCCGCTTTCAACAATCTTTCAGTTATATTGCGGCGGCTGGAGCACCTAACAATGGACTCCTGATATTTCTCACACCAGTACTACCATTACATCATTTCCTAGCCTCCAGCTGCTATCCCACATAGGTCTACGATTATCCACCCATTGGTGAGAGACAAATAGTCGGAAAGGATGAGTGCCGCCGTCGGGGATCGAACCCGGGACCTCTAGATTGACAGTCCGACGCCCTACCAACTGCGCTATGACGGAGGCTTGCCTCCCTAGACGAACCTCCACACCAAATTTCAAGTTGATGCCATGAATAGTTGCTGAGAAAAATGCGATGAAAAATATTGGTTACAGATGGACGGAAGGATGGAAGGACAAACAAGAAAAAACCCATTATAACCCCTCTTCATAGAAGTGGGGATATGATACAAATAATTCATAAACATCCTGCATGAACCTTTTTATGATTTGAATATTATTGCATGAGAATTCAACTAAGGAAGTAAACATCATTATTTTGAAAAATATGTAGTCACCAATTTGAAATTAAATTGTTGGAAACCTAAATGATGTGACATGAATAAGCTGTAGTTACAATATTTAAGTTGCCAAACCAATTTAAAAGCACAACATAAATTTCAGAGTTCAAAGTAAATGAATTATTTGATTTATAAATGGATTACAAACTAGAATTGTTGAAAGTGAAGTTACACCCCTATCAGCACTTTGTTACTAAAGTAGTACAGTTTACCTTTGACCTACATTACCCAAAAAGTTTGATTGTGACCTTGACATTTGACCTGTGGGACCCATAAGCAATAGGGCACCTCCTTGGGTCATACACAATGTATGTGTATAAAGTTAAAAGGTCCTAACTCAAATGGCTTATGAATTAGAGAACAAAAACAATTTTCAAAATTCAATTGGGACCGATGACCTTTGAACTTTCTTAAGTCATTGGCAACAATTGTAAGAAGTTTCAAGGTTATAGGTCAATTGGCTTTATGAGTTAGAGTCAGGAAACAAAAAAGTCTATGGGGGGAAGGAACAATTTTTGATTAATTGATTGAATGGGGTTTAACGCCACTTTTAACAGTATTTCTGTCATATCGTGGCCGCTTGAGCACCTAACAATTGATTTCTGGTATTTCTCACACCATTACGACCACTAAATCCTTTCCTACCCTCCAGCTGCTATCCCACTTAGGTTTACAATTATCCACCCGCTGGTGAGAGACAAATGTCGGAAAGAATTTGTGCAGGGGATCGAACCCATGACATCCCACGGTTGATTTCGGATCCTCATGCGCTACCGACTGCGCTATAGCAAAAGCTGGAAGTAACAATAGACAGACAGACAGACAGAAATGATAAAACCAATATACTCACCTTCATTTCATAGGTGGGGGTATAACTAGTGATTTATAGCTGGTCAGTCTAACAATTAATATTTGTCATGCTGAATAAAATCCTATTTAGAATGCACTAAAGATCTGAAATCACTGGAAACACAAGTTGCATGTCAATATTTCATTTAAAAACTGATCGTATAAGCAATTCCGGTTGGAACAAGCAGGTGGTATAGACTAAGATCAGACTGCACATATGTGCAGGCTGATCTTAGTCTATACCTCCTGCCTAGACAGAATTATTCTGGGTTCAGCATGACAAGGGTTAATATTATTCACCTGTGAGTGTCTTCATCCCCGGAGTGATCAGAGTCTATACTTTGACTAGATCTAGCCGATGGTGTCCTTTTGATGCCTCCGATTAAGCGTTGGAACAAAGATGGCTGCCGCTAAAATAGAACCAAAGTTATTCATGGAATATAATTCATTGTACACCTTTGAATAAGCTTCACTCCAGGGTGGTTCCTTTCATGCTTCATGGTGATAGCGACATGGTTGAAGGAGGAGAAAAGGTTTAACACATTACCACACAACAAAATTTTAGAATGGTCTAAACTCAAAGAAGTATTGATGACAATTTTTAGTTGATGAAATTGCAAAAACTGTTGTCATTAGGGGAAGATAAAAGGGTAAACAAAGCAGGATTGCTTGGGAATGAGTTAAGATATTGTTAACAGATGTACAGCTAATGTTTGACACAATGTGACCACAAAAGCTGACTTCAAACTATTACCAGAGGACAAAATTCTAGACTGGTCAAATTTGAAAGGAACTTGTAAACAGCAATTTTTAGTTGATTTATTTTCGTAAAATCTTTGTTTGGGTAACAAGTAATTTCTACAATATCCACAATGTTTTTGAAAGTTTTCAATTTAAGGTGTGTCATAAACAAAGGGATTGTGTGGAAATGGGTTACACAAACCATGTTCTCAGGTGAGCTAAAAAAGCAAGATATGCACATTCATTTTGACATGAAACATTACTGAAGAAGGCTGACCAATTGTTAAATGAAAAGAAGTTCTAAGAAATACGTAAATGTAGATTATTAATTTTCTAATTTCTGTAAATTTTAGCACATTTAGTCATGCTTACAGAATTGCATTTAAAGATCAATGGGCTGAAATGACTGGAATGATCAATTTTTATCTTTTAAAGAACTCTGGCTTAAAAGGGACAAGCAGGTGGTGTAGAATAAGATCAGACTGTACATATGTGTAGTCTGATATTTGTCTATACCTACTGCCAAAACAGGAATATTCCAGGTTCAGCATGAAAAGGGTTAACATAATTAAGTCATGTAAACTTTGTTCAATTCTATGCAGACTATCACATCAACAATTAGATTTACATTTGCTACAATTCTTTTGAGTCATGTCAGTTCAATGGTTATTAAGTTATCTAGTCTTAACTCATCATCAGACGACAAAACTTTAAACTTATTCAAAATGAAGGAATATGCATATGGCAATTTTTGGATAATGAAATTTTAAAAATCTTTGTATTTAAGGCTAGAAAACAGTGTGGACAAGGAAGAAATATTTTGTCAATCAACTTCTTCATTGTCCGAAATGTTTTCCAATCCATTTTACTTGAAGGGTGTCAAAAAGCTGATTCAAGCTGTGGTACCACTTTTTATCATATACCTATAAAAGATATGGATTAAAATCTGGCTATCTAATACAACTCGACAGAAAAAAAATCAATATTCAGCGTGTACCATAAAAACGTATTTGTCGAGTACCATTAAACACGGACTCCTTTTTTGTGTATTGACCTTCGTTTTTTTTTCGGAAAGTTGGTTATTTCTGGATCATTAAATTTTGAGACAATATTCTTAATGTCATGTCCTAAAGGTATATAATAAAAGGAATATTACAACAGTGTTTTTCTATTTGTTATCTTGTTCTCGAAACGTTTGTAGGTATTTTTTATTGGATTCGACCTTCGGTCTCATCCATTAAAAAATACCTACACATGATTCTCGAACACGATTACAACAAATAGAAAAACACACTGTTGTAATATTCCCTATATATTGCTAACTAGTGATTCACTTTTCATTTCATTCACTGACCATATATTTTACAAAATACCATTGTCTACTGTATCAGTTCAACTTCCATGTCCGAGGTCAAAGGGCATGGACAGCGATCTATCAATTGACCAAATGCTGTCTTCTTTGTCCACACCCACTGACTCCGACAGAAAGTCTCGCTTCGATTTTTAACAGCGTTATTTCACAAAATTCATGGCCAGCACCATTCTAAAATTAGTTGAATAGCTGGCTGGCAACCCAAACCTTGTAACTACAGCCTGAACTTTTTCCTGTACAATCACTGGTTTTGACGTTCTTGCGATTCTATACTTGAGAAAACATTGTGGGAAAAGAAGAAATTGCTTGTAACAAGCAATTTCTTCTTTTTCCACAATATTTCCCACCCTACTAAATGGTAATTTTTCAAATTAAATCCACTATATATTTTCGTCTGAAAAACCCTTGAATTTGGACAGGTCTAAAAATTAGCAAAACAGGAAAGGGTTAGTAAGCTGTAGTTATGACATTCAAGTCGCCATCATACCAACAGAAAAAATTTAACAAAAATGGCGGCCAATGCTGGAATTGAAACCTCATTTCCTGGCTGAATAAATGATTTGATTGGTCGGTTGATTCCTTGATTGACAGCCACAATTGGTCAATTCTTTTAGCAATACTGTTTTACAATTTGTTTCAACATTTGACCTCACGATAGACATGATTGTGTATGTGATGATATCTGAATTTCACATGCGCTTTAGTGTGCAACAAAGTGCAGTTGTATGAGTTATTGTATGGAATCAATTCAACTTGTGTGGTGACGATTAAATATTAGGTAAAGAAAGTAATATATTTCAAATAATAATAGTAAAAAAGAAAAAAAGGCTTGACAAAGAAAATACAACACTGTGTAATTAAAAAACTTTTGTTGGTAAACAAATTTTTTTTTTGAGAAAATGTTTAAAGTTAACCTTTTCCCTTTCCTGTTTTTATAGGTTTTAGAACTGTCCAAATTCAATGGCTTTGCAGACGAAATTAACCCTTGTCATGCTGAATAAATCCATTTTGGAAAGGCATCAAATTCAAAGGGATGAAAGCACTGGTATTACTTGTTGTTTAACCATCAATATTCTTATGAAAAAGACAAACAGGAGGTGTGGACAAAGATCAGACTGCACTTATGAGGAGGCTGATCTTTGTCTATAGATCCTGCCAAAACCGGAGTATTCCGTGTTCAGCATGGTAAGGGTTAAAGTGGAATATCTTTATCAATAAAACTTCAAGATCAGAAAAATACAGAATACAATTCAACTCGGATTTAAAAACAAGAGAATGAAAATACAAAAGAAACTTAATTTGTTCAAAATGAGAAAAAAAATTGAGTTGCTTACAATTTGCATACTTTAGATGTACATAATCAGACTGCACATATATAGGCAAAAGGTTATTTGGTGGGTATTTGCTGCACGAAATATTTCTACTTTGGTAAGAGTCATAAAAACAATCAGCTTGCAAATATGTGCGGTTTGATCTTATTCCACACCATGTATTTATCCCTTTAAACCAGAGTTGTTCAATAAATTTTCTGAAGAAAAAGATGTGTTTGTGAAACATCATGCCCCGGTAACAGCCTTTTTCGGCCTTGATAAGTAACCTTGACATTGGCATCTACAGATGCATATCAATGAGATCTATCGTCATGCCAAATATGAGCATTGTATCTTGAATAGGCCTCAGATAACTGTATATGTTAAGCCTTTTCATTAAGTTCTGAAGGAGTAAGACCTTGACCTAATCACATGACCTTGACCTCATCACATGACCTCAACCTAGTAGTATCTGCACAAACATATTAGTAAGATGTATTATCATGGCAAAAACAAGCATTGTATCTTGTAGACTTAAATTAATTGTAAATGTTTACCCTTGTCATGCTAAATAAAAAAACACTACAGAATTGCACTAAAATCAAAGGACTGAAATGACTGAAAATACTTATTTTACATTGATAACTGTTTTGAAATTATTTTTGAAACAACCCTGGCTCTAAAGGGACAAGCAGGTGGTGTAGACTAAAATCAGACTGCACTTATGTTAAGTCTGATCTTTGTCTGATTCCAGGCTAAGCATTACTAGGGTTAAGTTTTCCAGACAGACAGAGAGATCAACAGAATGATAGACAGACGAACGAACAATAGTAAAACAACATGCCCTACCCTTTCAGGGCATTAAAAGAGGCCACATTCAGTCATGCCTGTGCTTCAAGCCTTTGCATTTAAAGTAATTTGGAAAGGGATTTTAGGATTCATAATGAAGAATTCTTCTAGACCTGACTGTAGGATTATCATTGACAACCCTTTACAACATAATCCTGCAATCTCACAGTGCTTAAGAAAAAAAATAGTTCAAAAAAGTGAAAATAATGCATATAACAAACAATTTCTCTTTTTCTTTCAAAGTTTTCTTCCACATAAGATTTTTACCTTTTCAATTAAAATGCACTTTGAAATGTCTTCTCAGAGGCTTCTTATAACCATTTACAACACTGATTTTTGAAGTCCTGAAGAAATATAGCTATGGAATTTTAGGGGAAAAGGAGGAATTGCTTGTAACAAGCGATTTTTCTTTTTCCCAAAAGGTGTGGCATAAAAAAGAGAAATTATTTGGTAGTGTGTCAGAAGAAGTCTTTTCACAATGTATTCCATAGCTTTTTAACTCAATCCCACTTTTTTACACATTTTAAGAAAAAAAAAAGCAGAAACATGACTGTGGAAAATGAAAAAAATTGCTTGTTTAAAGCAATTTCTTCAGTTTCTACAATATTTTTCTACCCATAAAGACAGACAAATTGGAAAGACAGAAATATTCAAATTTATATCAACATTAAATTGTCCTCTGCAAGTTCTACGAATTTTGACCAGTCCCAGAACTTTGTTGTATGGTAATGGATATAAGAAAACTTAACGCCTAATTGGTCGTACCAATTAATCTGAAAGTCATAATCAAATGAAAAGCATGCGCATCAAAAATTCTAACAAACTCTATGAAACCGCAAGCTTATATTAAGTAGGACAAAAAGACAATCAAATTTCCGAGCTAAGAAAAGACAACTCCTACTCCATCCAAGCAAAGAACAATCTATTGTTTTATCTAATTTATAAAAAAAAATTGTAGTAGAAACAAAAAAAACAAAAACAGCTGTATTTTAAATTACTGCATTGAAAATATTAAATTATTTGATAAATGCAACACTGTAATGAAATAGTTGTGATTTTGTTGGAGACAAGTTTTGAAAGATAGGGGTTTTTTTTGTCTTTTTTTTTAAATAGTGAAAATAGGATTTGAAGAAAATCGGTGGATATAAAATTTGAAGAAAATCAGTGGCTATCTTTGAACTTAGCACTACCAAAAGTGACGATACAAATTGTCTAGTCTGCCATGCAAGCTTCTAACCTGATCGAAATCACCTAGTAAGGGAATTGTACAATCAATCTGAAGAAGAAAGAACCATCTCATTAACCCATCACCAGACGACAATATTTTAGACTGCTCCAAATTCGAAGAAGTTGCAGGCAACAGTTTCAAGATTAAAGAATATCTCTTTCTTTCTGGTAGACAGTTATGAGGTTACTGAATATACTGCTTGTTACAAGCACTTTTGTAATTTTCAGCCATGTTTTTCTTTTTCTTAAGGTTTATGAAAAAGGAGGATTGTGTGGGAATGGGTTAAAATCTAAAATCACTTGGGTTTTTTTCTCATAAGACAGAGTATAGTTTTTCATTACTGTTGTTCCAGCTGCAGAGAAAGATCTAGAGATTTTCGTTCAAAGTGAATAATTGTTACTCTGACATTTTATGGCATGAATTAAAAGAAATGCATTAAATTAGGATAAACAAACAATCACCCCTAGTGAATAGGAATATTACATGAAAAAAAAATGTCTAAAATTCACAACATAATTATTAACCTTTTCCTGTTTTTCAACATTTTAGACATGTCCAATTCGAAAGAAGTTGCACAATGTACAGAATATAAAATATTGTGGGGAAAAGAAGAAATTGCAACACAATTACTATTAGAATGTCGAAAGAAGAAAGGAAAGAAATTAGGTGGAGAATGAAATGAAAAGTAAAAGGTCTGAAATTTGATTTCAGAAAGAATATTCAATGCTATGTCCATTATCCTGCTCTTCAATTTTATTGTGATCATCATTCCTCGGACCTTTCTTAACCCTTGTCATGCTGAACTCCAAATATTCCTGTTTTTGCAGAAGGTATAGACAAAGATCAGCCTGCACATAAGTGCAGTCTGATCTTTGTCTACACCTCCTGTTTGATTCCTTTAACCCAGAGTTGCTAGTAAAATTAATTAACCAAATCTTTTTTCCCCTTTACTAGTGTGCTTCCAGTACTTTCAGGCCTTTGTTTTTAATGCATATTTAGATAAGGATTTTATTCAGCATGACAAGGGTTAAAGATACTTTGGGGGTAGTAATGGTATTTTCAGTTTCAAGCTATGATTAACCCATTCCCGCACGATGAAATTCTAGACCAGTCCAAATTCGAAGAAGTTGCAGACGACAATTCTAAGTTGATGAAATCTTCAAAATCTTTGTCATTAAGGGTAGAAAATATTGGGGAGAATGAAGAAATTGCTTGTAACAAGCAATTTCTTTATTCTCCACAATGTTTTTCAAAGCTTTCATATCAAGAGGCATTTAAAAGCGTCACTAAGTGGGACTGGGTTAAGCAAGAATCTGCCTAAACATGTCAGGAAAATATTTAGCTTTTGAATGTTACAATAAATGCCTAAAATTGTACAAAGAATTAATTGTAAGCTCTTATAAATAAAATTTAGATATACTTGGATGTTGGTTTATTTCCCCAATCACAATGTGGTAAAAGTGATAGCCAGATTCAGAGTTTTTTCTTCAGTTGCACAGTTAAAAATGAAAAGATAAATATTTAAGATAAAAAATCTTCAAAAAATTAAATTTATAAACTTTGGTGTATGATGTCACAAGTTATCAACAAAGTAGGTCTTTATACTATTTTGTCAATTATTAATTGAATTTTCTCGTGCAGCACGAGATAAGCTTAAAGTATTAGTCAAGATGTTTCACTTGAATTGCACAGATCATAACCTACAACTTTCAACAAAAAAACACAAAAAGTTTGACAATTTGATGAGGCAAGTAATTAATGAAAAAGGATCCGTTGGTAAGTAAAGGAAAGATGATGTAATATGAAGGAAAAGTTGTGAAAATTTATTAACTGAAGTTTTTGTCTCAATGTTCAATTGACCAATCACGGCTGGCAAACAAAGAAAAAACAGCCAATCAGATCATTCATTTTGATCGAAAGTGGAATTTGATATTAGCTGCCATTTATGTGAAGCATTGTTGCTTGTTTGCTGACTTAACCCTTTCCTGTTTTTCAAAATTTTAGACAAGTCCAATTTGAAAAAAGTTGCAGACAACAATTAAAAGTGGGTTTAATTTGAAAAGTAACCAACCCAATGGTTAGAAAAAATTGTGGTAAAAGAAGAAATTGCTTATAACAAGCAATTTCTTCTTTTCCACATAAAATCACAGGGTCGAGAAAACAAGAGATTGTATGGGAAAGGGTTAAACGTCATAGCTTTAGCTTATTCAGGCTGTAGTTATGACAATTAGATTACCAACAAACCATTTTACTTTTCTGGTACATGCCTCTGGTCATAAATTTTGCAAATAACGTTGTTTAAAATTAAAGTGGAACTTATTGTTGGAGTTAATGGGCAGGACAGCAATAGGTCAACTGACGGATGGTGGTTGTCAATAAAAAAATGAAAAAAAAAAAAAGAAAAATAAAGAAGTCATGGTTTAAGCAGAATCACAATAGTAGTAATGGAGTGATTTACTGAACCTGAAATTGATGTAAAAATAAAGAAAAATAATTTAAGAATTTCAAGTGCACTCTTGTGGATCAAACACATTTTGCTTGTCTTACTCTTGATTTTTTTTCTGATATGATAAACTTATCCATTATATTAAGTTAAAAATAGTTTGAAAAAAGTTCATGGAAATTGAATGCTAATTGGTTGCATGCAAAACGCATTGAAAAAGATTAAGTAGAACCCAATAATTTTACAATGTATAATGTCAAATGCCATAGTATTCCAAATACTCTGAACTCATATGTATTTTGTATCCTCTTAAAGGAATTTTTGCAGATACCAAATCATTCCCTTGTAAACATGGTTTCTTTGGTTTTGGTTTATCATGTACATACAGTACATACATTCAAAAGTTTATTTCAACATATATAACTAGTAATGTATCATAGACACTTATGACCCAGCTTAAATGCTTGCGACATGACCTTCAGTTGTGGCCTTGAACTTGGGAGTGTCCAACAGAACTTTACCCATGACACTAGGACCCATTGTGGTAACAACTCTGCCAAGTTATGTTGAAATTCATTAGAACTTACCCTTTTTTTTTTTTTTTGAAATTTTAGACTGAGCCAAATTTAAAAGGTTGCAGGCATCATGGAAAATTTGATCCAATTTGAAATGAAACCATCTTATGTGGTAGTAAATATTGTGGAAAAAAGGAGAAATTGCTTGTTAACAAGCAATTCCTCCTTTTTCCACAATGTTTTCTGAAGTATAAAATCACAGGGACGTAAAATCCCGGGTTTGAACAGAAAAGGGTCAATAATGTAGAAGATATACTACGGACAAGAGTTGGCCACATACCCACCCATGCTCACACGGGCAGAAGTTACTCTGTATGTCAGTCACCATAACATGGCTAGAGCATAAAAACATGACAGGCATGCATGATGATGTAAAGTATATTTCAAGTAGTCCTTGCAGCAAAGAAAGTTTGGAAAAGTTAATAAAAACAAGATAGCAAGTGTATAAAGATGCATCATGTGAATATCTAAGAACATGCTGCCATTCTTGAATCTAAAACTGAAAAGATATCTTTATACATTAAAGTAGTCTCCCTTTGATTGATGTCTTTAAAGCATGGAGATCTTGACAGAAGTTTTTGGTAAACTTGCTTTAAACCTATTACCAGACGACAAAAATTAACACTGGCCCAAATTGAAAGAAGTTGCAGATAACAATTTTAAGCAAATGAAATTAAAAATTCTTTGTCTTTCTGGGTAGAAAACATTGTAGAAAATAACGAATTTGCTTAAACAAGCAATTTCTTCATTTTCGACAATTTTTTTCACAGCCTTTTTGATTTGGGGCATCTAAAAGAGTCATTCTGTGGGAATTGGTTAAAGATTGAATAGCTAAGTAAATTAGATTTTGCTCTTAGCATTGCTTGTTCTTTAACCCAATGCCATTCAATTCATCTTGTTCAAGATTTGCAAGAAAAAAAACATTGAAAAACATTGTGGGAAATGAAGAAATTGCTCATGACAGGCAATTTCTTCAATTTTCAGAATGTTTTCTACCTTAAGACATAAAGAATTATTAAGTCTTGCCAAATTAAAAATTGTTGTCTGCAATCTTTTTCAGTTTAGACCAGTCTAAAATCTTGCCACCTTGTCATTGGTTAAAATATTTTGACTTTTAAGCCATTCAAAAGGAAACTACTTTAAACCAGAGCCCAGTAACACTAAGAGTGAAAATTCTCGACTGAGAGAGAGTAAAACTGTACCTCGTCACTATCAGGTCCCTGTTGGTAGGAAGAAAACATTCTTTAAGACTACTTGTTCCTTACTTTTCATGGTTATACATAATTGATTTCTTAAACCAGTTCCAGACAAAATTCTACACTGGTCTAAATTGAAATTAGTTGCAGATGATATTTCGTGTTCCTAATTAAGAAAAGTTATAGACAACAAGTTTTAGATGAAGAAGTTTTAAAAATTGTAGAAAACAATGTGGGAAATGTAGAAAATGCTTCTAACAAGCAATTTTTTCAAATTGCTTGTTAGAAGCATTTTCTACATTTTCAAAGATATTTTCTAACAAATTTTTCTTGTGGGGCGTAAAAAAACAGGTTTGAGTGAGAATGAATTAATTTATCATCAAGTGAGGAACACACTTGATACCAAATTCAGAATTTTCAGCAAGGAAATAAATATATCTAGTATATTCATATAACAGTCTTTTTAACCCTGATCATCCTGAATAAAGCCTCCACAGATTTGCATCCAAATCAAAGGACTGAGAGTACTGGGAGAACTGGAAGCACTAATTGTGGACTAACATTTAATTGTGAAAATCTTTTCATAAACAACAATGAATTAAAAGGGTGGTTAGACTAATATCAGGCTGCACATATATGTAAGCTGATGATTATCTATACCATCTGTCTAAGTAGGATTATTTTGGGTTCAGCAAGACAAGTGTTAAAATACAGTTGATTTTATGAAACAGTAATTCTAACCTTTGTCATGCTGAATAAGATCTTTTTCAGGATTGCATTAAAATCAAAGGGCTGAAAGCTCTGGTAGTGCTTGATGTTCAATTGACAATACTTCATATGAAATTAGCAAAGATCAGACTGCACTTATGTGCAGACTGTTTTTTGTCTATACTTCCTGCCAAAACAGAAATATTCTCGGTTCAGCATGACAAGGGTTAACATTCAAGATGTATGTTCTCCATCATATCAAACAACCATTGCATATGTATGTTTTTCTCATTATAATAGATTCAATATGGCACTCTAAACCCATTATCAGACAATAGAGTTTTAGACTGGACCAAGATGCAAGAGGTTGGAGACAAAAAATCAAGTTGATAAATATTAAAAAATCTTTGTTTTTGTTACTAGAAAACATTGTGAGAAATAAAGAAATTGCCTGTTTTGAGCAATTTCTTAATTTTTCACAATTATTTTTCAATCGTTTTCTTCTTAGTGTCGAAGAAATTGTGAATGAATGGATAAAATGTACTGAAATGATGTCAAGTATATATTAAAATGAGACAGACAAACAAAATGTAATAAGCACATTCTGGAGCAGGGAATGCTCGAGTACTTCATATAAAAATATCTTAGTTGAAAAATGGTTGAGACAATCAATCAAATAAAGATAAAACAAACTAAAGACATTATAGTAACATAGGTACATATGTATATAAATACACATCATCTTGCTAACCCATTCCCACACAATGACGCTTTTTGATGTCCCTCAAGAAAGGCAATTGGGAAGACATTGTGTAAAATGAAGAAATTGCTTGAACAAAGCAATTTCTTCATTTCACACAATGCTTTCTACCCAAAAAGTTGAAAAAAGAAAACCTTAATTCCATAAACTTGAGAATATCCTCTGCAATATCTTTCAATTTGGACCAGTCAAAAATGTTGCCATTTGGTAATAGGTGAAGGGTTAGCTGGTAATTAATATATTTTTTTTAACAATCTATCAGTAATAGCAATATCATAACTGTAGCAAAAATATGTTTAGTACTGCACTGCAGAGTAAGTGAAAAACTCCATAGAGTAATAATTCTTTAGTGATGCTACCAACCTTGAAATTCCGGTCTTCAAATAACAGCGGGGTTTTTCGTTGTTTTTTTTTCTCAATCTTACATGGCCATTTGTTAGTATAAGACCAGAATAGATGACAAGAAAATTATGATAGATGGGAAGCCATGTTATGCAGGTTAGTACATTTCAGCATGTTAAAATTGTTATTAGCCGTCCTTAAAGGAAAGAGCATTGTTATTGAGTATACAAGTATTCTATTATCATATTTACTATTTAACCTGTTCCAAGACGACAAAATTATAGATCGGTCCAAACTCAAAGAAGTTGTAGGCACAAATCTTCAGCTGATGAAAATTTGAATTCTTTTGTCTTTTGAGGTTGTAAACATTGTGGATAATGAAGAGAATGCCTTTTTTCTCTTGGAGGCATCTTAAAGCATTTTTGTGTTAGAAAGGGTTAAACCTCAATTATACCAAGTTCCAAAGGAGATTAGCACAGTAAGACAGAAACTGAAATTGATTGCTTCTTTGGCATTAGAGCTTTAATTTTTGACATCATCTTGTTGAAGTGAGGTTAATAGATTGAATGGGATTTAACGCCACTTTTAACAGTATTTCAGTTACATCACAGTAGCTGGAGCACCTAACAATGAATTCCAGTGAGGCTACATAGATATGTTCAAGCTAGTCACCGTTATTGAAAAAATAGACTTCTAACTAATAACTCACTACCAGACATTTCAGACTGATCAAAATTCAAGGAATCTGCACAGAACAGTCTTTAGTTGATCAGATAATAAAAATCATTTCGTGCAGAAAATAGATTGGAAAATGTAAAAAGTGCTTGTACCAAGTGATTTCTTCACTTTCTAACATGTTTTACCTAGCCTTTTTCTTGAGGGAGGTTATATAGCAGCATAGTGTGAGAATGGGTTAAATTCATACTTGACCAATTCCCAAACAATCCCTCCTTTTTATGCCTCTCAAGATAAAAGCTTTGGAAAACATGGTGGAACATGAAGAAATTGGTTGTATCAAGTAATTTCTTCATTTTTCACCATGTTCTATATCCCGAAAGATGAAAGAATTTAAAATTCAATCAATTGAAATTGTCGTCTGCAGCTTCTTTCAATTTGGACCAGTCTAAAATTTTGTGGTGTGGGAATGGTTTAAACTTATATGAAAAAGAAATATATACAAAATAAGGATAATGGGTTTTTGCAAAAGATCGAAAATGGCAAGATAATGGTAACCATATAGTATACAATATCAACCCATCATCTGATAGAAATTTTTTTAGACAGGTCAAGATTCAAAGAAGTTGTGGATGAAAAGTACAATTAAATCAAAAAATACTTGCATTATTAAGGGCCAAAAAAAGGTTCTAAGAAAAGGAGAAATTACAGTGATTTCCTCAAAAAGAATTCCTTAATCGCGTAAGAAGTTGGGATATTGTTGGATAAGGTTATAAATCATAAATATTCTTTCTCTTTACATCTATAAAAAAAACATAAAGTCACTTGTAGATGAAAAGCCTGTAGGATATCATTTTTCAATACTGGGTAGAATGCAACAGCATTTACTGAACGCATGCATTTCCTAGTTTGCCTAGATGTACAATATTATATTCTTCTAGTTTGAACAGATGTCCAATATTATATTCTTCTAGGAATGTAGGTATTTAGATCTGAGCAGCCAAAAATATTTTGATTTATTCATGTACCTCATCGCCTGCAAAGGTTCTAGGTCTTTAATCCCATTGTTGAATATTGAAGAATATCCATAGATCATAGAAGCCATTTTGTTCACGTCAATCATTCAGAAATCATTTATAAGACGAAGATATATTTGAAATTTGCAATAAAATTTCAAAGTAATAACATTAAACTAAAACAGTATTTGGTTCAACAGGAAAAAAGAAGTTAGAGAAATTATATATATGTGCAAAGTCTTTGAGGTAATCCTTGATTATTTCTTGGCATACATGTAACCAAAGCAATATGGACTGTTTATTTCATTCCCAAACAAAAAAAACTAAAAACACACAAAAAAATGGTCTGGTCAAAATTGAAAGAAGTCGCAGGCCACATTTCAAGTGTGTGTAAATTGAAAAATATTGGCTTGGTATAAGTCAATACTCCTTTTCCCACAATCTTTTCCTTAGTATTATTTTACAGACGCATGAAAATGTGTTATTAAATGGTGATAGGTTAAGGCTTTTAAGTATTTCTTTCAAATAAAGTTAACCATTATTCCAGATTGATAAGGGTTTAATTTGCACCAATATCAAGTTTATAAATGAAGCATGCAAAACACCAGTACCATTCTACAGAATGAACATTTAAGCCTGAAACTTTAATATTTATCCTTGAAATGAAGATCAAATACTTAATCAATTCCCACACAGTGACTCTTTTTGACCCCCCCCCCAAGAAAAGCAATTGGAAAAACATTGTGTGAAATGAAGAAATTGCTTGTAACAGGGAGTCTATCCAGAGAGTTGAAAATCTAAAATTTCATCTGAAATGTCTTTCAATTTGGATTGTATTGTATTGCCGTCTTGGAATAGGTTTAACCCATTCCCACACAGTGACCCCTTTGGACGCCCCTCCAGAAAAATCTTTGGAAAACATTGTGTAAGATGAAGAAATTGCTTGTAGCAAGCAATTTCTTCATTTCACACTATGTTTTCTAATCAGAAAGTTGAAAGAATCTAAAATTTCACGACCTATAAACTGTCGTCTGCAACCTCTTTGGATTTGGACCAGTCTAAAATTTTGCCGTCTGGTATTGGGTTAATACCACAATACAAGTATGTTGATTGGCTGTATCCTCTAAATAGAGTTACAGATGGTACAATACTTATGGCTGCTGAAGTGATTGATAGTGCGTACAACTTCTAAAATGCATATAGAGTTATCCCCCTTCTTGATTTAATGTTCCTTTGAATTCTGAGTTTCAAGTGAATGTGTTGAGCATTACCTGAGATATTTAAGAGATGAAGAGAATAGTTTTTGTTTTCATGGAGGTATGAACCGAAAAACCTAATCACACTGTATGAATACGCGAAGCGTATTCATACATTGTGTGATAAGGTTTTTCGGTTCATACCTCCATGAAAACAAAAAATATTCTCTCATTTCTTATAATTTAATAGTATCGAGCGAAAAAAGCAAAAACCCTACATCTTTTGATACCTTTTTGTATGGGACTATTTTGTGTGGAAGCAAACAAAATCACTGCGTGCTCAAAATTTTGTTCATGGAGGTATGAATTAAATTTTTCGACCAATCAGAACGCTCGTTTTTGATAGACGAAACTAACAATTAAATTATTAGAAAATATCAAAATTTTCGGACAATGATGCATACACAAACACCAACCTCATGCTAAATAACAATACCTCGGGTGTTCTCTGAAAACAGCCAAGCTAATAACCACCCTTTGTAAGATATGTGTGTTTGACATGACAAAATGAATCAATTTAGACTTTGTGACAATCGAACTTCATTTGACAGTCTTAAATGTTCAGTCTGTAGAAACATAAATAATGAACTACTAAACAACCAAACAGGGTTAACCCGTTCCCACATACGTGGCTTTTTGACGCTGCTCTTGAAAAACAAATAGGAAAACATTATTTAGAATGAAGAAATTGCTTGCAAACAAGCAATTTCTTCATCGTCAATGTTTTCTACCCAAAAAGAATAAGAAGATTTCAAATTTATATTGTTGTCTGCAACTTCTTTCAATCTGGACCAATCCAGAATATTGATAATGGGTAAATGTTCAGCCTGTAGAAACATAAATAATGAACTACTACACAGGGTTAATAGAAATAAGGAAAAATGGCCAGTAACATGGGATCAGCAATCAGTGTCCACATTTACCTCTTCTTTTTCCTCCTGAAAAAGAAAGAAAACTTAAATCATATCTTAACCCTTGTCATGCTGAAAATCCACAGAAATGCTAGAATACAAGAGCCATGTCGGACATGGCCATCCCACGCCGTAAAAGCTTGATAGTAAACTGACGCCAGTTAGATTTAGGCTTCTTGTGCACTGCATTTCTTCTCAATGAGTTCGATAATAGCTATTATACTTTCAGAGATATGCTCAGGACAAAATCTAAGTCTTTCAATCATCAAAGGGCAATAACTCCAAAATTATGCAAGCAGGAGTTGTGGTTCTTGTGCACTGCACTTCTCCTCAATGAGATCTATCCACCTACGAAGTTTCAAGTTAATATCTATTATACTTTCAGAGATATGCAGCGTACAAAATCTTAGTCTTTAAAACAACAAAGGGCAATAACTCCAAAATTATACAAGCAAGAGTTATTGGTTTTGTGCACTGCACTTCTCCTCAACAAGATCTATCTACCTATGAAATTTCAAGTTAATAGTTATTATACTTTCAGAGATATGCAGCGTACAAAATCTTAGTCTTTAAAACAACAAAGGGCAATAACTCCAAAATTATGCAAACAAGAGTTGTGGTTCTTGTGCACTGCACTTCTCCTCAATGAAATCTATAGACCTATGAAGTTTCAAAGTGATAGCAATTATACTTTAAGAGAAATGCTGTGGACAAGTTTAGTGATGGAAGGACCAAATGATGGAATGACGGAATGACGGAGGGACGGAATGACAGTCGGAGACCAGTACTCTATCCCCTTCGCCAAAACGGCGGGGGACAATAAAAGGGTTGACAGTACTGTAAGCACTAGTAGTTGGTAAATAAATATTTCGAAAATTTGTCTTATAAAACATCTCTTGTTTAAAAAAAGATAAACAGGTGGTGAAGACAAAGATCAGACTGCACATATGTGCCAAAACAGGAATATTCCGGGTTCAACATGACAAGGGTTAAGAAATGAGAAGCAAAACGGGTTGTGTTTTTGAAACATTATCCCCCTGTAAAAGCCTTGTTTTTTGTTGTTTTTTTTCTTTTTTAAAGTGACTGTGATCTGTGACCTTGACCTTGTCATATGACCTGAAGATGGGTATCTATGAGACCTATCATCTTGCTAAATATGGGCATTGTATCTAGAAGGTTAAGTTTCGCAGACAGACTGACAAACAGACATACAGAGAGACAGCTGTAAAACATTTCTTCCCGATCTTTTAATGAGGGGGGAATAAAAATGAATTAAAAGCATTAAACTGAGAATAGATAACCAGATCTTGCAAAAATGATTAATACTGATATTTATTGAAGGTTATTCAACCCATTACAAGACAGGTAAATGTTAGATTGGTCCTAATGCTAAGAAGTTGCAGATGATAATCTTAACCCTTTACTGTTTTCAAAATTTTAGACCTGTCCAAATTCAAAGGTTTTGCAGATAAATAATCATTCAGTGCGGTAGAAAATATTGTGGAAAAAGAAGAAATTGCTTGTTACAAGCAATTTCTTCTTTTTCCAAAATATTTTCTTAAGTATATAAACTAATGGTTTAAAAAATCCATGGATTGAACAGGAAAGGATTAAGTTGTCAAAATTATAGCATATAGCTATATATTATAGCTTATAGCAACAAATTATAGCTTATAGCAACACTTTGGTTGGGTGGTTATGGCAAATCCGGATAGGAATCAATAATATGGATTGATTATTACATGCATCAAAATTTGGACTGAACAAAATAACAAGAGGACTATGATGGTCCTTAATTGCTCACTTGAGTCTCCTTGTGAATAAAAGCAAATTTTTCCAAAACAGAGAACTCAAGTGAAAAGTTCTCATTTTATCCTTTATTTCTATGAAATGCTGCTTCATGGCAAAGGCAAGTTGAAGCAAAGCGGAATTATTTTAAAAATTCATAAAAAGGGTCATCAGGTGATGCTAATCATTCAATCTCCAGGCTTCACAAGAGGGTCTTTTTAAAATATCCTTGGCTGTTCTTATGTTAAATAGGATGAGAACGGGTAGCCCATATGGGACCCAAAGGAGTTATTTCATCAAGTGAAAAAGTTGTCTCAAAACCAGCTTTTCAATGGCGTCATCAAAGTCAAAGAATTGACCAATCACAGTTGTCAATCAAATAACCAGTCGACCAATGAAAATTATTCATTTAGACCAGAAATGAGTTTTAATCTCCAACATTGGCCCCAATTTTTGTTAAGCTTATTTGTTGGTTTTGTGACTTTAACATCGTAAAGATTTTCACCCTTTTTGTTTTTACTAAAGGGACATCCCTGCCAAGTTTAAGCTTGATTTGCCAATGGGTTTTGGAAGAGATGTTTAAAGAAAATGTTCACAGATAGACAACGGTTGTTTGACAGACTGCTGGACAGATGAACAATGACAGATCACAATACCTCACCTTGAACATGTTGTGCTGAGGTAAGCTTAAAATCAAAATCTGATTAACAGGTACTTACCACTTTAGCACTTTGCCCATTTGTTTGACTAGCTTTATAGGCCTTCCAATTTTCAGTTATAAGTAGACCAACATATATCTTTCCAACTGTCATTTTGCCTTCATTTAATTCTGGAAAGAAAAAAATAAATTTTTACACTTTCCTGTTAAATCTTTGGTTTTTATGTTCCTGTAATTTTATAATTGAGAAAACTTTGTAGGAAAAGAAGAAATTGCTTGTAACAAGCAATTTCTTCTTTTTCCACAATATTTTCTACCCTATTGAATGATTATTTTTCAAATTAAATCCACTTTAAATTTAAATTTTACTTTAAATTCTTGTCTGCAAAACCTTTTGAATTCTGACTGGTCTAAAATTTTGTTAAACAGGAAAGGGTTAATGCTTTGCAATACATTTTTTTTCATAATTTCAGCATGAAAGGCAATATTGATGGTTCAGCGTGAAACAGTTGTAACTGCCTATATGTTTATAGTGGAAGATAAAGATAACATTGTTGTTTATGAAGAAAATGTTAGATTCCAGAATTTTTTTTAACATTATGATAATTATCCTATTTTGTACAATTCCAAGATTTGCTCTGGTATTTACATGTCCCTGGACAAGTTGCTTTGAAAAATGTACTTGAATGCAAGTAGAAAAGGTCATGTCAGGAAATGGTATTCCACATCCCTTGCTTATCTAAACCCATTCCCACACAATGACACTTTTGGGCGGCCCCCCCAAGAAAAATAATTGGGAAAACATTGTGTAAATGAAGAGATTGCTTGTAACATGTTGTAACATGTAAATGTTTTCTACTCAGTGAGTTGAAAAGTCTTAAATTTCAGATTTTAAATTGTCGTCTGCAACTCTTTCAAATCAGACCAATCTAAAATTTGCCATCTGGTGATGGGTAAATGAAGAATCACAGAATTTAAGAGGCATTCTGGAAAAGACAATGGAATCTGAATTGCCTGTATAAAGACCGTTACCGTAAGAAACTCAAATTTGAATCAAGTAAATAATATTATTTTCATTACAAAAACAACAACAGGTTTTCAAAATTGCATATTTAACTACTTCTTGGAAGCAACACCTCATCCAAAGGTATCTAATGAATGCTTTGATTACAAGGTTACAAAAGAAATTTCGAATTTGAATTGATCTTATTTTTGTTCATTCAAACAAACAATTTTCATAACTGTACAACTCACCATCTCTTGGAGGCACCAATACATCTAATAGTTTTTTAGCTTGAGCAGGCCAAAGTCGGAATAACACATCACGCATTTCTTCATCCTTCTTGTCCATTTCATCAGCTTAATAAAAAGAAAATAGCAAGAATTAATTAGAATTAATCAATTGCTGACCCTGCCCACTGGCTTTCCTGGCCACTCCCATTGTGCTCCAAAAGAAGCTCCCACTTTGATATTAATTAATCATTTTCCAGTACCACATAACAAAAATGAAATTGTCGGTTGGCAACATAAAAGTGATAACTATAGCTTGGATATGCTATAGTTACAAAGCACAAGGTCAAAGCTCAAGGTCAAAAATTGAGCTGGCTGAACATGTCCCAGGATCACTTTTCCCAAATATTTCTCTTGAGTGAGGACTGAATTTGAGTAAAATAAATAAGTAGCATTAATATCATTAATTACCGCCAAAAAAATACAAACTCTCATTCTCCTACCATAATTCTAATAATAATTCTATAATTCCTAAAGAAATCTATTGGCAACTTGAAAACTTTCATAATCCTTGTTGTGCTTCATAAGAATATTTTTAGATTTAAATCAAAAACAAGGACTGAAAGCACTGAAAGCACTGATTATGGGTTGATATTTCTTTGTAAATCATTTAACAATTTCCTGTTTTTGGAAATTTTAGACTAGTCCAAATTGAAAGAAGTTGCAGACGACAATGGCAACTGGATGCTATTTGAAATAAGCCCATCCTATGTGGTAGAAAATATTGTGGAAAAAGGAGAAATTGTTGTTACAAGCAATTTCTTCTTTTTCTACAATGTTTTCTCAAGTATAAAATCACAGGAAAGTAAAATCCCGTATTTGAACGGGAAAGGGTTAATAGATAAATCTTCTATCTTGATATTGACAATCAATTGGTGTCAACTAAGATCAGACTGCAAACATGTGTAGGCTTATCTTTGTCTATATCATGTGTGCAGTCTAATCTTTATATATACCTCTAGCCCAAAACAGGAAAATACCGTACTCAATGTCAAGGGTTAATTCAGCTTTTGCATTGATTCATAATGGTAAAACCCTAACATTTTCATGAGAAACAATAATTGCAGGAAAATTCTGACATCATAACTTACTTATGGATGTTTTGATACTAAGTGACTCTCGTATCAAGGCAAACAAAGTTGTAGTAAAGTGAACAGTGCCATCCCGAGACACAGGCATATTCATTCGTATGAGTTTTCTGTAAGCCAGTCGATATGGACATTTCTTCCCAAATCCTACTGGAGGCTCCATATTTCTTAGCATCTCGTACATGTCGGAGTAATGAATCCTTCCCCTGAAATAGATTACATTAAAGTATTCATAATGTTTGTAAAGGATGTTACTTCCTGCTTTAAAACTTATGACATATGAAGACAGGGCTTCAATTTAACCCATTCCCACTCAATCCCTCCTTTTTACGCCCCTCAACGAAAAAGCTTTGAAAAACATTGTGGAAAATGAAGAAATTGCTTGGATCAAGCAATTTCTTCATTATCCACAATGTTTTCTATCCAAAAAGTCAAAGAAAATTTAAATTCCACCGACTTGAAAATATCATCTGCAGCTCCTTACAATTTGGACCGGTCTAAAATTTTGTTGAGTTGGAATGGGTTAAAGTCTCATCTGAATGACGGGAGAAGCAGAGGATAAAACCAGGGACACCCGACACTGGAGCGTAGCACGTTACCACCAGATAAAATCTTTAGAGTTAGTGAAATTTACTTCCTATTAAATTGACATGGTAATTATGTACAAAAATTAATTCAATCTACTATGAAGATTTACAAATTCGAATAATAATCTATAATCTACTTGATATATGTTTTTGATTGAATAAAATCTTGTTATCCAAACAATAAAAGAATGCGAAAAAGGTTTATTTTATTAGTTAAACAAAAGAACAGCATGCAGATGCCAACACTTGGCAGTTTAAGTACTTGATAGTGAGTAAAACTCAAAGATGAAAAAGAGGCATAATTTGTTAAAAAATGCATTCAGAGTTATCTCTCTTGATGGTATAGATTACCCTTTTCATAGTGAAAATATATTGACATAGACATAGCTGCAGAGGATGATCTGACCAAAGCAATGACTTCACAGTTTTTGCAGAGGAGGACCTGATGACAGCAATACCTTTAGTCAGGGATGTGGAACTACGGATTTTCTCTACTTGTCCATGGACAAGTAAAATGTGATTTTCTACTTGTCCAGGATCAAAATGGACTTGCCCGTGAAAAGATGAAGAACAGATCAATTTTGAGAAAACATTATTTTCAAAGAAGAAAATGCTGGAAATCAGCATTTTCTTCATTTAAAACAATATTTTCTAGCCTTAGATACAAACATTATGCTCATAAATCTCTTCTATCTATTTAGTATCATTCCAAGATTTGTCCTGATATTCACTTGTCCGAGGACAAGTAACCTAGAAAAATGTACTTGCCCGCAGGTAGAAAAGCCATGTCAGACAAGTCGGGCATGCGAATTCCACACCCCTGCTTTAGTGTTTAACAGAGGACAACCTGACCATAGCAATAACTTGACATTTCTCAAAAAACGAGCCAAGCTAAAAATGTTCTCTAAGATAAAGAATTGCTTTAATACACTGATTTAATATGGATATACAAGATGTCACTTACGTAGCACCGGGATCATATTCTGCCCATACACGAGTATATTCATCAAGATGATGTGGACCGAGGATGGAACTATCTCGGGTTAAATAGTCAAAGTTGTCCATAATGACGGCAACAAACAGATTCAACATCTGTCAAAGGAAGCATGAAAACTGTAGAAACTTTAACCCTTGTCATGCTAAATAAATAGCTCTCTAAGAATTGCATCAAAATCACAGGAATAAAGGCAATGGATGACTTAAATGTGGGTCAAAAAATAATTTCTATAAAAAATCTTTGATTGAAGGGGATAAACAAGGAGTGTAGACAAAGATCAGACAACACATATGTGCAGACTGATCTTTATCTATACCTCTTGTTAAAACAGGGATATTCCCAGATCAGCATGACAAGGGTTAATATCATGATTATACTTATAAATTTCAATGAAGAATTTTAACCTTTTTAAGTTCAACCTTTCACTGGACACCAAAAGTTTGGACTGGTCAAAACAAAAAAAAGTTGCAGATGACATACTAAAATGCAAATAAAAATAAAATATAATCAGAAAGGGTAGAAAACATAAGAACAAGAGAAATAACTTGAACAAGCTATTTCTCCTTTCTTAACAATGTTTTCTTGAATATAATACAATGTATCTTGTGGCATAAAAAAGTCCGGATTGTGTGGTAGTGAGTTAAAGTTTTAAGATAAGGATCAGAATAAAGTGAGTACAACATCTCTATCAATATTAACGTTTTTCAAGCGAATGGTTAATGTTTTTTTATTTAAAAAGGTGACAATCAAAATATAATGTAATAAAGAAGGTGTATATTTATAATCTTTAAGTGGTCTTAAGACATGTTTTCAACAAATGATATTGTCTTGTAAAGATATTATATGTGACTTTTGAAACAATTCCTATCATTTCTAAATGTAATAATTCAAATCTTAAAGTTATCATACAACCTTTCCTGTTGTTAAATCATTATACTGGCCAAAACTAAAAGCGGTTAAGATTGACAATAATATGTGATTGCAATTTAAAAAGAAAGCAACCTACTGGGAAGAAAATATTGTGGAAAAAGGAGAAATTACTTGTTCTAAGCAGTTTCTCTTTTTTCCACAATGTTTTCTCAAGTATGAAATCACAGCAATGTATACCCCTCTTTTGTACAGCAAAGAGTTAAACCTAAATTGACATTGGATATCAAAGAAATGTTTTGTTAAAAAAATCAGTAAACTTACCAGAAATGAGCACAGAAATATGAAAGCAACAAAGTAACCAATGGCAGCATCCAAACCGCAGCTGTCTGTAGGCAATTGTGACGTAGGATCACAGGGGCGACCAGACATACACGCCAACATAATTTGCTGCCACGATTCACCAGTAGCACATCTAAAATAGAATAAAGACATAACCTTAAATACAAGTACATGATCTATCTATTATCGGTCTACCAGATTTACACAATAACCAATTATGCAATTTCAGATTTTCTCAACTTCTTCATTTAATACAATGTTTTCCCAATTGTTTTTCTTTAGGGGCACTAAAAAGTGTGGGAATGGGTTAACAAAAATGTAGCTACATCTCACTGGGAGAGTTTTAATGCATCATAGAATATGAAAATATTTGGATAAATAGGTTTTGGTTCACCAAGTAGTAAATCATATGAATACACTCAAATATAGTGCAACTAAATTTCACTATCAACATCAATTAATTCATTGAAACAGAAGATTGTTTATCTAATTTTTGACAGATTGCTGACAAACCAACTGACCTCTGACATAAAGTTCTATTTAGATAATCAAACAGAGTTATTCTTCAGACTTTTTGGTTGGTGACCTAACACCGACAGAAATGGTTAAGATAAATGTTGACCAGTGTCAGAGTTTTAACCCTTGTCATGCTGTATAAATTACCTTACTGAATTGCTGTCAAATCAAAGGACTGAAAGCACTGATATAACTTGTTGTTCAAAAATCAATATTTCTTTTAGAAATCAACCTCAAAAACAACTCTAGCAGGTAAAGTACAAGCAGAAGGTGTAGACTAAGATCAGACTGCACTTATGTGCAGTCTGATCTTAGTCTACACCTCCTGCCAAAACCGGAATATTCCGGGTTCAGCATGACAAGGGTTAAGATCACTTTCAATCAAAATAATTGATTTGATTGGTCTACCCATTTTCAACTGACAATGTGGATCCGTCTATCTGTGCTTGCTTGCCTTTCCAAGTTTCTGCTCAATGTATACCTACTTAGAACAATCTCATTATAAACTCTCAAACAAGAGTGACATAGTCACAATATAGGCTGCTACATTAAGTCCCTTTTTTTTGTGATGCAGCCTAGAATTGTAAAACCTGACAATATGCCAAAGGTCAGAGGAATAGGAACGTTTTGTCATTTTAATGCAAGTGTTTTAGTTGATGAAAAAAAAAAAAAGAAAATATTTGTCTATTGGAGTTGAAATTATTGTAGACAATGAAAAAATTGCTTGGAACAAGCAATTTTTTCATTTTCTACAATGTTTTTCAGAGCTTATTTCTTAAAAAACTGGGGTTATGTGGGAATGAGTAAAAGTAATATCACATTTTAACCCTTGTAATGCTAAATAAAATTCTTTTCAGAATTGGGAGCACAAGGCGTTGTTTTTTTTGAAAAAAGTAATTGATAAAGAAATCTGGATCTTGGTTATTTACTGTAACCTTTTACAAGTTGAACATCTATTTTATGCACTCAGTTGTTTTCAACCACTGTGTAATAATGGAAAAATAAGTTGAATGAAAGCATAAGTTGAGAAGTATACAAGTGTATATTCATACCTGAATAAAAGCATAAGTTGATAAAGTATACAAGTGAATATTCATTCCTGAATAAAAGCATAAGTTAAGTAGTATACAAGTGTATATTCATACCTGAATAAAAGCATAAGAGAGTAGAAGAAATTCCGGAAGTTATTGTGTCTGTTAATTTGAGTGCTGGAATCTAAAAGAATGTTTCCAAATATCTGCATTCCAATAATGGCAAAGATGAAGAATAACATCAAAATGAGGGCACACACATATGGCAAAGCCTGAAATGAGAAAATAATAAGTCAAAAGCATGTGCATTATCCTTTGACCCATTTCCACACAATGACACCTTTTGACGCCCCTCTAGAATAACATTTTGGAAAACATTGTGTAAAATGAAAAAAATTGCTTATAGCAAGCAATTTCTTCATTTTATGCAATGTTCTCTAACCAGATAGTTTAAAAAATCTATGATTTCATGAATTTAATGTTGTCTGCAACTCCTTTCAATTTAGACCACTCTATAATATTGCCATTGCGTGCCGTTTTGGTTAACGTTTTCTGTTGGTTTGGAGACTTAAACGTCGTAACTACAGCTTATTCAAGCTGTAGTTACGACGTTTAGGTCGCCAACCAACTATTCTATTTCTTTTTACATGCTACTGGTCATATATTGTGCAAAATAACGCCGTTTCAAACCGAAGCTGGACTTCATGTGGGAGTCAGTGGGTGTGGCTAAATGAGTAAGTGGGCGGGGCCAGTGATTTCATTTATTTTGCACAAATGAGCATCATCTCAACAAGTCCCAAGATGCAGATTACAATAGAACATTGTCAAGTATATCATGTGCATTAAAACAGTGCACTTGATGACTTTTTTCCTTATTCTTTTTGGCATCACAAAATGTATCAATCAAAGCTAAAATCTTACACCGAAACAAATAATTATTCTTAACCCTTGTCATGCTGATCCCGGATATCCTTGCTTTGAGAAAAGGCTTTGGCAGGTGTATAGACAAAGATCAGCTTGCACACATGTGCAGTCTGATCTTTGCCTTCAGTACCTGCTCATTTTTGTTCCTTTGAGAGAAATGTTTGAACACAAGACTGATCTAATTATGTAAAAGGTATAAATGTTTTGAAAAGAGGAAAAATATTCAGCATGACAAGGGTTACTATATGCATTTTGCCAAACTCAAACATGAATATATGATAAATTAAAGAAAGTGGCTAGCAGAATGATTGTATGATAGCATATCAAGAGATGTCAGTGGACAGTAAAGCTCGTTTATTTTGATTGCTAGATAGTTACAGTAACTCAATGTCAATATTTGGTATCACAGCACAACATAAATGTCAGAATAATGAGTATTTTTTAATTCATGACTCTGAACACATGACTAAAATTTTCAAAACCCTACTTAATAAAAGAGATATTAAAAATCTTACCATTAAAATTATCAAAATAGACCAGTTCGCACACCAACAAATATTCAATGGGCTGAGGTTTAGTTTTATAGACCAGTCAGCACATCAACAAATATTCAATTGATTGATTATTTCCGTTTATTTATCGTCGCTACCGTAGCACATGCCCATATGAGCGACGCCCCCAATAGACAGTTAGTTGTTACGGGGGATAGTACAAGGATACAGGACGAAACTGCTGAGAGCCCCGCCTGGTTCTTTAACGTGCTCGATGGATAGCTTCGACACACGGGGCCTCGGTTTAACGTCTTATCCGTAAGACAATTAGTTTTGTTAGTTGATATGGTCAGCCCAGGGCTCGAACCCGTGATCTTGAGGTTTGAAGTCAAGTGCTCTACCAACTGAGCTAATCGGGCTGACATACAAATATTCAATGGGCTGAGGTTTAGTTTAATAGACCAGTCAACACATCCACAAATAGTCAAATGGCTGAGGTTTAGTTTAATAGACCAGTCAGCACATCAACAAATAGTCAAATGGCTGAGGTTTAGTTTAACCCATTCCCACACAACAAATCTTTAGACTGGTCCAAATTGAAAGAAGTTGCAGACGACAATTTCAAGTTGATGGAATTTTAATTTTTTTCATCTTTTAAGGTATAAAACATTGTGGATAATGAAGAAATTGCTTGACACAAGCAATTTCTTCATTTTCCACAATGTTTTCCAAAGCTCTATAATTGAGGCGCGTAAAAAGGAGGGCTTGAGTGGGAATGGGTTAATAGACCAGTCAGCACATCAACAAATAGTCAAATGGCTGAGGTTTAGTTTAATAGACCAGTCAGCACATCAACAAATAGTCAAATGGCAGAGGTTTAGTTTAATAGACCAGTCAGCACATCAACAAATAGTCAAATGGCTGAGGTTTAGTTTAATAGACCAGTCAGCACATCAACAAATAGTCAAATGGCTGAGGTTTAGTTTAATAGACCAGTCAGCACATCAACAATTAGTCAAATGGCAGAGGTCAAGTCAAATAGACTGGTATATACGACAACAAATTAATTAGCCCAGTCCCATACAATCTCATTTTTTCATCCCAATTGTGAAAAAGCTTGGGAAAAACATTGTGGAAAATGAATAAATTGCTTGTAATAAGCAATTTCTTCGTTGCACACAATTTTTTTTACCCAGACATACAAAGGTTTTTAAAAGTTTCATCAACTTAATTGTCATCTCCGATTTCTTTCAATTTTGACCATTCTAGAATTTTGTCATCTGGTAATGAGTTAATTGATGGTTAAACATGAACCAAGCTTTTTGAAAAATAATTATTTGCTAAAACTGTACAATTGTATTAGGCAATACATATTTGTTTAATGTTTACAAATCTCATATGTCTGTCTTTGGGTGTCTGAAAAAGCAACAACACATATTTATACATACTTTGAATGACTGAAGGAAGGTCCACAAAAGCAAACGTATAGTATAGCCTTGACGTAACAGCTTAACCAGACGGGCTGCTCGAAAAAGACGGAATATTCCAACATTGAACTTCACGCTGTTTTTCTGAAATATATAGAACTGGTCAATGAAAATGTATCCTTTTGTATAAAATGCAGCAATATTTTCTCTAAGGTTTTTAAACTTTAATTTCATCAAAGATAAAATACAAAATAGTTCACATGTAACAAAGTACTTTTTTAAGGTACATCATTGCAGAGACCATTATTTGAAAACGTTGACTGAAATCTATTCCTTTACAGAAGAAAGTTTCTGCTACAAAAAAAAACTCACTTGTATCTTAACAATATATAATTCATTTGTTTGCTTAACATAATGTAACTATGAGTAACCATTTTCAATGCAACCTATCAATGCATTCCCACACAATCCTGCTTTTTCACGTCACTTGAGAAAACATTGTGAAAAATGAAGAAATTGCTTGTACCAAGCAATTTCTTTATTTCCCACAATGTTTTCTGCCCAGAAAGACAAAGATTTTGTAATTGTCATCAACTTGAAATTTACTCTGCAATATGTTTCACATTGGGACCAGTCTAAAATTCTGTCATCTGGTGACAGGCTAAAGAATAAAATACAGTCTAGTAAATAAGATCGGAAGTAATTACTATTCTTG